>OW121791.1:7507500-7987500 GCA_933228885.1 Leistus spinibarbis
AAGTGCAAACTGAATAGATGCACTTAACAACAGCGGACAAAAAACAAAAATGTCAAACAAAAAATTGTAACCGAACACAGTGAGTGTGGTGGAAAGCTTTAGCGAGATATAATCTGTCAACTCCAATCAACTGTTTAATTCTTAGCGCTAGTCCACGTTCGTTCGCTACTTTTTACATGGCGTGTCGAAAATTTATTCGCCGCGCGGAATAATAATTAAACTACGCGCATCGTGCATATTAGCATCCCGCAACCCATGTCACGTCTGTACCTACTGTGCGAGTCTCGATCGACTCGTCTGATCCGTACAATAAGAATCCGTTCAGTTTTTTTCCGCCATCCATAGATACGCTCATTGGATTGGATTGACATTCAAAACTACTGACATTGTAGATGTTGATGGCATTTCCTCAAGTTGGATCTGTTATGGTAGTTGATACGGCTTCGGAAATTTGCCCTATTGAACGTTTATAAAATACTAAACTAAAAAAAAAAGATTTTAAGGATATAAACGTCTCGAAGTCATCAAAGTACGTGTAAGAACCCGACCCCTTGTTACGTCGGACGTTCGCATGTGAACATGTAACTGATGTTTGCTGTTCACGAGTTCGCCTTTTTGAATGAGATGTGAATTAAAGAAATAAAATAAAATATAATTTAACTAACTAAACATTAATTTAATTCAAGTAAAATATAAATTAATAAACACGTTCGCAAATGTTTCAATCAAAAATTACTTCTAGTCCTATGAGTAAAACACAAACAACGATTCCAAGTCCATAAACTAAACAATTAAAACACTACATTTTGCACTTGAGCGCGAAACTTCTGACTGGCGTGGACCCGATACGCGAACCAACTCCCCATTTCCGTGTTAAACTTCTGCTTATATATCTAAACTCAGCCATAATCGTCATAATCTATAAACATACTCGGAAACTACATTAAAACAAGCATAGGTACAGGCACCTATACCTTAAGCCTGCCGTATAAATGAGAACAGTACAGAGCGCACTACACTGCCCGTTTTAATATAGTCCCCCACGTCCGAGTGCATACCCGACTACCCGCAATATTTTAAATTTAAAAATAATTATTTCTAATTAATACGTCATTTGCGCTCACAACTCGTAGGGCGAACTAAAAATTGACGCAGCAATAATCCCGATAATAGTTGTTCCTCCTGTGTTGTATATCTGTGGCTTGTGTCTGTGCTCGGTTTAGTTGAACGGATGTCGTGAAGGGTGATGGCGCTGCTGTACGGGTATACGTGAACCATCAGCGGAAATATGTCATGAGTCATGTTTGCACATTTTGGCAGACTCTTGTCTATATCGTTCGCGTTTGAATATGCGCAGATATATTACCGATTTGTTTGATGGGCATATCCATCTTTATGTATGTACACTTATGCATAAAGGTTACGTTGTTCAAGGGTGACATATTGAATAGACCCTTAAGTGTATGCGCAGTAAAGAAGAAGTGTTCATATAATATGTGCCTATAAACTTGAAACAAGATTGTCAATGGATTTCTTCAAATTTCATTCACCGAACATATGGATGTACGTGGATTTAACAAATTAAACAACGCGTGCATTCAAGAGAAATCACATGATTATAACTACGTCTAAATCCAAAAATATATATAACTCATATTCTTGAATGTATGTATCTCACTCGCTCACTTGGACTGACTTTGTGACTGCATCTCCTTTAACGGTATAGGACGAATTATTCTGAAAATTGGTATACATAAAATCTAAGTGACCAAGATGTTCCCGTTACAATTTAAATCCAATAATTTGTACAGGTCCGCATAACAGCGCCACAAAATTTAGAGCCCCCATCTTAGGATTTTTTTAAAGTAAACATTGTTTGAAGTAAAAGCTCTACAAAATATTCCTAGATATTAAATGCTCAGCAATGTTCTTCAAATTGTAAGCCCGAAAAAAAAAAATCTTCAAACAATAATAAGACATTTTATCTCAATACTAATTTTTCAGATTATAATCCTAAAGACCAGAAAAAAATATTTAGATTTTTTTTTTAAATTTAAAACATTGCAATGATTACATTGAAAGTCTGGATATTGTTGCAATCAATCAGTAATAAAGTCATTAATATCTTTTACATTTTATCTTTTCAAATTACAGTAATTCTAAATAAAAGTTCTACTTAAACAATCTTAGTGGTTAAAAAACTAATTTCAATTTAAATTTTAAAAAAAACTGCCACCTAGGCTTATTTAAATTTGGAATTTCACTAAATTAACGAAATCGTCATAGTATTCTAATGTAGGCAACCAAAGTAACGTGTAAGCTTTAATGTCAAACGATATGCTATGCCGTTCATTTAGAAAATAATGGGACAAAAACGCCAACTACAAATTACAAGCCAATTTCATTTATTACACACATTTAGTAGTTAAAATATATATAATTACAATAATAATGCGCAAAAAGTGTCTAGATTGGACGAAAGAAGGAAAAATGGAATCTAACAAGCATAGATGCAGACACCAATGCCTTCAGCCCGCGGTATTACCTATTTAGTGAATTATTTTATCCGGGCTTGTTACAGGCACAAAAACTGTTTAGTATGACGACCTAAAAATGTTTTTTACTTTCTTTTACGAAGTAATAAGTAAGAATTGTAATCTTGATTTCAACGGATATACACGCATATGTGTTTGTGAAAGCTCTAAAGCCAACACTGAACGTAAAACTTCAAATTTAAGACTTGTATATATGATCTAGATGTGCACCTCCTATATTTGAACAGAATATTCAAACCGGAAGTGCATGTTTTCTGTGTGCGCAACAAAGAAAGAATAATAAAAGTCGTCATTTATTCTATTCGAAAATTAATGACTCGAGCTGTTGTTATATATTTGGGTTAAGGGTGACAAGACAAGAACTTTTTGTGAAGGAGATTATTTGATCTGAGAATGGAACAGACATACGTCCGAATGCTTTAGCTCGTTTGTACTTCAGACGGCGAGTAAAAATAAAATCACTACTGTTTATATAAATAAATAGGAGGTAATATAAATCGAAGTGCCCTATAAACTGTTGATAAATACTGGAATAACACATAAAATGCAGTTGACTTTGTAGAAGGTAGAATATTTTTATTTATAAATACTACAATGTTGAACTTCAGCCGCCGCGGCGACTCGGCGCCTCGTACGTCCAGACAGGAGTTTAGCAAGCCACCCGATAAACTCGGTGATTGCATCAAGTTACATGAGCAGTAGAATGCCTATACACTTGTGATATGCGGAACAATATATCTAAAGAACGATTATTATCCAATTATCGAACGGCCTTCATTCGTTTAGTAAGAATTTCTTATTTAAACAAGCATAGGTACAGGCATCTATACATTCAGCTCGCCATATAACTGTGCACAACACTGGGCGTGCCAAGATACACCCTCCAATATTAAAAACTATTTGAAATGATTAAGATCTGGAAATATATCATTGATATAATAGTTAATTAGATTATTTTGATGTATTAAAATAAAAATTATTTGCCTTTGAGTACAAAGTATGAAAATATTTTAAGGATATAAAATATCTTGTTTCTAATTTTCCTCTAAGGGCAGTATTAAGGAGGGATATACATTTTGGCAAAATATTTAGGCGATTAGATTTGAACTGTGAGTGAATTCAAATGGAATACCACTGAATATGATTAGCAAATTTGGTTCAAATCGCTCCGGTACCTTCAGAGAAATTGAGGGTACGAATTTGGTGTTACGAGCGATGAAGCGACGACTTGCATCCAAGTATATGAATTATATATATTTTTGAATTCAGCGTGGGTGACGAGAACATTTTTTGATCCGAGATTATTGCAGACACACGATCGATCACTATAGCTGTTGTGGATACTTATATGAGAACGCTAAAACTAGAGAATAACGTCAGGGTGACGAAATAATAATTTTTTGTAAAGGAAATTTTTCGATACGAGAATGTAATTACCATGGCTTTGAAGCGTAATGGTTTTCGTTTCTGGTTTCGTTCCGGTTCAATTAAAAAATATATATACACCAGTTTTCGTTCCGACAAAAATGACGGTTTTTTACAGTTTTAGGTTCAGTTCCGGTTCTGCTAATTACTACAAGTTTATAGTAGTATATTATTAAAATTTTGGCTTAATTGTTTTTGTACTTTACTAACGCCTTCGCCCTGAGTTTTATAGGACTCATCCGTTAAACTATTTAGTGTTTACTGTTCACTATTATAGTAAATGGTTCATTTAATAAAGTTTTGCCATTAACGAGAGCCTACAATATAAAAGTACAATGTTATTTTAATTTACGAGAAACAAGGACAAAATGTAAAAAAAAATTAGAGTGTAAACAAAACAAAAATACAGAACTCTACCAACTTTAGAAAAATAAAAAAATCCTGACAAGTAAATGTAGACAAACTTCCGAGTTCTATTTTGTAAAAACATTTTAAGGTAAAAATAAAAATATAACACACATAAATGTACATATTTCATTTTATGTACAGTCTGCTACAATATAATTTCGTAGTACTTGCAAATTTTGTAAATTAGAAAAGAATTGCTCGCACTGATTAAAGCTGTCATTTGTCCAACTTTAATTTCGGAAAGTAATGATTTTGTAGCTCGCGTACAAAAAAGCTAAAGCATTCGGCATGTGTCTGTATCATTCTCGGATCAAACAAGATTAGATATAATGGGTTCATATTTTGAAAAATATTACATATAATCAAAAAATTGTGCAAATGTTTAAATTCGAAATTATTATAATTAATCATTTTTTATGGCCTTTGAGTTATCAATATGAAAAATTCTTGAAGACAAAAGTTTTTAGTAAATTTTTTGGTTGTTTGACCCTATTACTCGGGAAGTATACGAGCGATTGGATTTAAACTGCGAGGGGATTTAAATGGGTTGCCAAATAATATGTGTAGCATTGAATTTTAAAATATGCACTTATTTTTATAGTGAATTAAAAAACCTACAAAGAATTGAAAGCTTTTTTAAATAACTGTTTTTACTTTCTTTTACAGAGTAATAAGTAAGTATAGGGATCACCAAAAAAATCGAACTCGAGATTTCAACGGATATACACGTTTTGAGCTTCCCTGAATCGAATGTGACTATTTTCGGAGTGACGTCTGTGTGTGTGTGTGTGTGAACGCTCTAGAGCCGAAACTGTCCAACGTAAAATTATGAGACTTCAAACTTAAGACTTGTATATGGTCTAGTTGTGCACCTCCTATTTTTGAAAAGAATATTCAAACCGGCAGTGCATGTTTACTCAATGCATTTTTTGTTCTATCTCCAATATCACTAGAACGGCTGCACTTACGGCAAAAATAATATATATAATGAAAGATATTAATATTTCGCACAACTTTTGTTTGAAAAGTTTCTTCAATAAATCTACCAGTTACGAGAAAACCACTACCGAAAATTTTAAGAATCTTGTTTACGTTGTCATGGATTTGAATGTAGCTTAATTAATCGGATCATCTGCGCCTGTAAATATTTCGACAAGAAAACAAAATGGTCTGAATTAGATAAATGACATTTCAGAATATTTCTCTAGAGAATTGGTTAGTTTTGATAGTACTTCATAACCATTTCAAATTGGTATTGGTATAATTTTGAACCCATTCATTTATATAAGGTAAGCTTGGTTTTCATATTGTTTCTGTTGGATTATTATTTCCTAATATTATATTTTATAATCAATAAATATTGATGAAAACTACGTAAAAGAAAGTCCCGCGTTGGCCACAACCCATTTTTTTAAATTGGGAACCCATAGCCTATATTTAAAAACAATTATGTTTAAATTTTAATATCATGCCAAGCGTGAAGTACGAGAGATATATTACTTATAAGGTGAGTCTGTTTTGTTTTCCTGCCAAAATATTAACAGGCATAGATGATCCAATTTATTAACTTACATGCGATATTTATAATGTTTCGTAGGATTTTTCTCGCAACTGGTACACTTTTTGAAAAAACATTTCAAACCAAAGTTGTGCGAAATATTAATATCTGACATTATGAACGTAACTATATTTGCCGTCAGTGTAGACGTTCTAGTGATATTGGAGATAGAACAAAAAATGAATAGAGTAAACATGCACTTCCGGTTTGAATATTCTTTTCAAAAATAGAAGGTGCACATCTAGGGCATATACAAAGTTCAGCCACACAGAGACAGACACACAGACTTCATTCCGCAAATAGTCACATTCGATTCAGGGAAGGTCAAAACATGTATATTCGTTGAAATCACGAGTTCGAAATTGACATGATTACAAGACTTACTTATTACTTATATCTAGTTGTATTTAGATATTGTAAACATAATATAAATTTACATCCAGTGTATAATGTCCCATGTGTAAAACCCGCAAAAGTAAGGTACATAGATGAGTCACACAATATCATAAACGACATAGATAAAATCACAGTGGAATCTGGAAAAAGAGCGAAATGATAATTAAAGATGGCGCGGAACAACAATGGCGAAAATGCGATGCAAAAATTCCCGTTTAAATGAATCCCGCAGAGATTTCCACAACAATTACAGTACCCCTCCATTCATCCGCATTTGCAATGGATGCACATGATGCGGGGTGCAAGAAGCAATGAAAGCTGGGCAAATGGAACATTCCAAGTGCACTTACTGGCACGCCAACCGGTTGCTGCGGTCGTACTCGTACTAGCATAACAGCGACGAACGTATATACGTACAATTGGGTGAAGCATAGTTATCAGTGATCTGCGAAACAAATCCGCCAGGTAATTGTTACGTTCAACCAAAAGTTAATTCCAATGCAATTATGTGCTTTAAGCTACGTTAACTTGAAGAATATATCGTTGCGGATGCAGAGTGAAACTTCGCCAGTTTCGATTTATTTTCTAGTAGGTACTGTGTTGATCTCTGCTGGATGAAAATTGATTCAACTCTCCTATGAGTTGGAAGCGATAACAACAGAATGTGGAATGTTTTATTTTGTGTAAGTGTACTTGGAGTTTTAAAACCTTGTGAAGAATGAGTAATTTAAAATTACACTATTGTTTGAATTTTACATCTAAAAATATGTTCAAGATTTTACAATCCTACACTACACTTAGTATTGACTTGAAATAAGCACGTTAACATGAAGTTCGTCCAAATATAACAATATTACCAGAGTGATCAAATTTATGATTTACAAAGTGTAGAAGAGTTAAAGCGATTATAAAATTTCCATAACAAATTGTGTTGCCTCGTAATCAATAGCCAAGTTCAATATTTAGAACAAGAAAAGATACATCCACAAAGTTGATCTTAGAAGCCAGCGACTTAATTCAAGCATATGAGTTACATACATTATCGTCTGCAGGAGGACGTGAAATAAATTTCTGAGCACACCATTTTTGAATCCGAAATATTATTGCATACGACGAGCTAAAAATACGATGAATATGACATACTATGCGTAGTCAAATATATATATACCATCATTTCTTTTTTAATCTGCGTTTTTTGCATTTCATCAGATCACGTCGCCTTTGAAGTTCTTCTTCTTTTTCTTCTCTTTGTTTTTCTGCATACTCAACGACTTGTGATCGAGTAACACTTTCCCATACACAAGTCACCCCAAGTCTTTGTATAATACCCTATCTCTTTTCAACGTATGCCTGTCACACGGATACGTACTAGCTTTGTCTAACATATTTGCCAATTGCTCAAAGTTTCCTTTATTTTTGGAGTTTTTTTAGTTCAGTGAATTTTCAAGCTGGTTGATATGGTGATTATGGTTTTTGTGATACAATCACAAATATCTGTTGTGCCCTTATATAAATTGACACAAATTCACGTGAAACTTTTGGTAGCTATGGAAACTAATTTATATTCCGCTCTCTAAACTATTAGTCATTTTATAACTACAATTAAAAATATCTGGAGTGGCCTGCACTCAACATTCTTTTACGTAGTTTTCAATAGATAGATATTAATATACATATATAATATAATGAAAATAACTGGATAATTATACCAATTTATAATGGATCTGAATTTGAAGTACTTATCGTATTCACTCTTAAACAGTCAAATTTCACAGTAAAACTCTGAAATTGTTAATTAATTATGTCAGCAAATATATAATATAAATTAATTCTACAATAATTTACCTGATACAATTTATTCTAATAAGAAATCAATATTTTAAATATTAATTCATACAGATAACTGTCAAAGTAATGCTTGTTTGTTCTCAATAAACAAATGATGTAACTCATGGTTCATCCGATTTAAAAATAATAAAATTTGTCACAATTGTAGGTATCACCATGGCAACGTAAATAAGATATTTGAGTTTTTTCGGAGCAGTTTTCTCATAACTGGTACAATTTATGAGAAAACTTTTCAAACAAAAGTTGTGCGAAATATTATTATCTTTCATTATGAATATTACTATTTTTGTCGTAAGTGTAGCCGTTCTAGTGATATTGGAGATGTATAGAGTAAACATGAACTACCGGTTTGAATACTCTTTTCAAAAATAGGAGGTGCACATCTATGGTATAGGAGGTGCACAACTAGACCATATACAAGTCTTAAGTTTGAAGTTTCATAATTTTTCGTTCGACAGTTTTGGCCCTAGAGCGTTCACAGACACACAGACGTCACTCCGAAAATAGTCACATTCGATTCAGGGAAGCTCAAAACGTGTATATCCGTTGAAATCTCGAGTTCGATTTTTTTGGTGATCCCTATACTTACTTATTACTTCGAAAAAGAAAGTAAAAATAGCAAATTGAGATTTTTATACATTTAAAGAGTTCTTTTTAAGTTACATTTAAATGTATAAAAATCTCATTTTGCCATTTTTATCACTTACGTGGTTTTGCGGAATCGGTAACGATATATTTTGTCAGAACGAATCACTATTATGGTTGGTTTTAATGTTTAATGCTATTTTCTTATTTGTAAAATTAAGTTGGTAGTTATATATGAAACAAGTCTTCGATCGGATATATGTACATATTTTAAAAAGAAACATACTTTATTTTCAAAGTATTGCATTTTAAATCTTCAGTTTTATATTAGTCATTTGATGAATGATGCAGTAAATATTTTTACAAATTTGTAACTTTGTATCTAATGTAGAGTCATAGTTGACATTGAGACTTTGTGCTCGCAACCAGGATGGCCAGCATTCGGCGTAGATACGTGGAAAATGTAACACATATTAAAATTAGGAAATAATACAATGTTTAGTTTTACTACATTCATTTAGTATTAGTATAAATATAGTAAGACCAAACATTGTAATATTTATTACATTTCCAAGTTTTAATATGGCGTTTTACAAAGTAAAAGTATGACACTATATTAATTGCAATCACAGTAGGCTATCGTGGAATGTGAATATTTCATTGTATAAATCTTCCGCTACTGTTCACTATATTGAATACTTAAATTTATTTACAAAATATATTCATTAGTAAAAGTTTCGCCGCCAACAGTGTAAAATATTAAATAACCCAAACAATAAATACATTTTCATGCGATAATAAGATCTGCTCAATTTTCCTTTATACGGAATTACTATCCATATTTATAAATTTTAAATAATTTTCTATAAAAGTTTAGACTTATCCGAGGAAAAAAACGTGATTATGTTCATTTTATTATACTATCGTTGACATGGTAAGGTATTTGAATAGAGTCCAACGGAAATATGCCATCAATATCAGGGGTGCGATTTTATGGTCGTCATAAATATGTTAAGTGCAATCATTGGATTTAATTTCATTGCCTAGTGAGGGGTACACATAATAATGACGTCATTCCCGGCGAAAAATTAATAAAAACTGGTTGACATCGAAAACGATAATAAGTTTGTTCAAATTATAAACGCATAATGTTTGGAATTTGATCTTTGAAATTGCTTTTGTGGTGTATAAATGACATTTTCTTTTTCTGTTATGACATTCCTTGTGTTTGTACGACTGTAATTAATCTTTATTAAATAATTTCATTAGACTAGTAACATTCATAATTCCCCCATTAAAATAATTTCCAACTCTTCAAATCTAGAGTTATATTTAGGTCAACTTATTGTCCAAAATGTAATTTTACTTCATTCGCGTCTTTCTATTGTTCCTATAACTCATTGTGAATTTAAGATAACTTACGAAGAGTTTCTAATTGACATTTAAAGAAATAATAATCATAATCTATGATGAACCATAATTTTGCAAACTTGCATATTATTTACGATTACGTTATGTATGGTAAATAAGAAAACGTAAATGTAAAAGAAAAAACTATTTTTAAACAGAAATAGACAGAAATTTCAAGATCAACCACTTTTATAGTGTGACCAAATAATAACAAGCGAAATTACAGAACCGCACTTGTTTTGCTGACGAAATTATAAAAATAGAATGTCTCCCATTGCCACGTTTCAGAAAGTATGATGCTGCTAGTTTATTTGAATACAGGTTTTCGTGTGTATCTTGAAGTCGACAGGGAGCAGACGTTTTTCTTTATATACGTAAATGGCCAAATTTGTAACTGTTCAGGAACGGTAATTTATTTTGAAAAAGAAAAGCTAGAGAAAAAGACGACTGCCACATGCAGACGATCCAACTTCCGGAAATTCACTCAACCATTTGTTTGTTCTGTAAAAATACATTTACAGCGTGTTTTGCACAGCACGGAAAATTGTTATACTCACATAACATTTATTTTATGGCACGAAATTAGCTTGGAAATTGATTGAAAATGATTTAATTTTATATGATAACCTTTCACATATGACACAATAAATTATTTATCAATTACAGCAGTATTTACTTTTTAATGTCGAGACAGATAATGTTGACAATATTTATTTAATTGGAAGACACTTTATACATAAATACATCTAAAATTTAATGATTTTTAGAAAGATTTTTCGAAATATTCGATCAATCTCTATTAATTTGTAAAATTACTTGTAATGCAAAATTCACAGGCAGCCAATTAGTAATTAAGATTAGCAATTACAATTAATAATGCAGTTTATTTTAGACAAACAATGTTAACATTCAAACAAGAAAATTTACGTGTTCATTATCAATTTTGTTGCTGTGAACGCCAGTATAGTTTGTCATACAACAAACTGAATTATGAATTTTAACATTTAGTCATAATTAATAATTGGGAAGCTGAAAATGGTCCTTTAATTAATTAAATGTAAATGAGATACTTTAATTTTCAAATGAAGTATGTGGAATCATTCAAATGGGTTTAAATATATAATAAAATATCTGGAGTGGCCTGCACTCAACTTTCTTTTATGTAGTTTTCAATAGATAGATATTAATATACATATATATCCCAAACAAACTGTCTACATATATATATATATATATATATATATATATATAAAATCTCAAACAAAGGGTCAAACTAACCAATACTCTACAGGAATACTCTGAAATGTCTATTTTGTTTTCCTGGCAAAAACAGGCGCAGATAATAATAATTATTATTAAGTGATAACAAAATCTTTTGCTGACCAATATAAAATGAAAATGCAAATTAAATTACTATAACTTAATAATAACTGGATAATTATACCAATTTATAATGGATCTGTATTTGAAGTACTTATCGTATTCACTCCTAAACTGTCAAACTCCACAGTAAAACTCTGAAATTGTTATTTAATTATGTTAGCAAATATATAATATAAATTGATTCTATAATAATTTACCTTATATAATGTATTCTAATAAGAAATCAATATTTTAAATATTAATTCATACAGATAACTGTCAATGTAATGCTTGTTTGTTTTCAATAAACAAGAAACAAATGATGTAACTCATGGTTGATCCAATTTAAAAATAATAAAATTTGTCACAAGTGTAGGTATAACTATGGCAACGTAAATAAGATATTCGAGTTTTTTCGTAGCAGTTATCTCATAACTGGTACAAATTATGAAGAAACTTTTCAAACAAAAGTTGTGCGAAATATTAACCCTCTGCATATAATAGACCCCCTCTTCGATTTTCACTGAGTGCGCGCGAGTAACAGTTTGAATGCGCAGTGGCAGGGGATGTACTGTATTATACTGGGGGCCCTCGAAAATCTACTATACATACAGCTACACGATATAAAAATGGGCACGAGCGCGTCCCTGCACCGAGAGAAAAAGACCGCGCCGAGCATCACTGCGCATAAACAAACACACACATACAAAACTCACAAGAAGACGTTTGAAGATCTATTATATGCAGAGGGTTAATATCTTTTATTATGAACATAACTATTTTTGCCATAAGTGCAGCCGTTCAAGTGTTACTGGAGATAAAACAAAAAATGCATAGAGTAAACATGCACTACCGGTTTGAATAATCTTTTCAAAATAGGAGGTGCACATCTAGGGCATATACAAGTCTTAAGTTTGAAGTTTCATAATTTTAGGTTCGACAGTTTTGGCTCTAGAGCGTTCACAGACACACAGACATACAGACACACAGACGTCATTCCGAAAATAGTCACATTCGATTCAGAAAAGATCAAAACGGGTATATCCGTTGAAATCTCGAGTTCGAAATTTTTCATGATTACAATACTTACTTATTACTCTGTAAAAGAAAGTAAAAAGATTGAAAAGAATATTTACATTAATAAAATCTGACTTGTCCTGCACTGAACTTCCTTGAATGAATTTCAAAAGCGATTTACCAGTAAATGGTACATTTGATAAAAAAGAAATTAGTATAATCACTTTTATTCGAAACTGTGCTAATTTTGAGATAACGAAAAAGGTAAGGGTTAACTATAACCATCCGCTTAAATATTATTTTAAAATAGTTTTCTTTCGAGGGCTTTAAAAAACATAATTTAAAGTTATATAATATTATCCTCATAATTCTGCTGTAGAGGGATCGCATACCCACGCACAGACAAACAAACACAGGCCTGTTTGTTTGTTTCTCAAAAATAGTCAATATCAATTCTGTAAAGTTGAAAACTTGTAAAAAATTATAATAAAATCCCTGGCGCAATTCTAGAAGCGTCTGTTCTTACGAATTCCATTTACCACTATTATATATCCTCAAATATATAGATATACTTAAATATGTTTATTTATTTATTTCGCTGTTGGACAGACTAGCGTATCATTCATTTTGAAATATCGTTTATCCTGGAGAGCAAGTGTACACAAACCACCGCTAGAGCTACCAATCTCCTCAGATATACCTACTTTTCAGCCTGAATCCCCTGTCCTTTCGCCTGCTACACAAGCAAGGCAATCCGTCTCCTGTTTTCCTTCAAATCTGCGCGTTCGCGATTTTGTTTTTCTGTGTCATTTGTTTCCATCGTTATTCGTTTGGTATTACACATAATCTAGTAAACGTGTATTTCCCCACGAATATTGTTTTATTTACAGTAATAAGGTATCCGTGGGATTTGTGCGGATAACCGAGCGCGATTTCAGTTTAAATTGTAAATAATCGATGGGCTTTATTTAACTTCGGCAAAGAATATGTTGTTTCATACTTTCTGTGGGATTAATATACGAACATTAATATATAATAACTGAGCATTTTTTTTACCGCGTCATATCTATGAATTCCGCGCAGCATGAACAAAAGACCTCCAGTATTCGGTCGTGTGGTATTAAACATATGCTGAATCAACAAATTTTTACACGGAGATTATATATATATATAAATTTATATATATATATATATATATATATATATATATATATATATATATATATATATATATATATATATATATATATATGATTACAAGATTTTTAACTTAAATTTTACATTGGAAGTGTAAATTTACATCCATTTTTAGTCCGCCGTACGAAGTATCGAAGAAGCTAAAGCATTCGGTCGTGTGTTTGTAGCATTCTCGGTTCAAAAAATTCACACCAAATTTGGTATATATTTATATAGTGAAATAACATAAAATTTCAAGTAATTTTTCTAATTTCGGCAGAATTGCAATATTTTTCGCTGTATTTTTCAATTAAATATTTGATAAATTTACATTCATTTTCTACAGAGTAGATTGTATAAGTAACGTCAGTTATGGCAAAATGTCTGTTTTAATATGCTAGAATCTGCCTTCATTTGGTTCAAGAAACATGTATATTTGAATATTAATTCGCGAAATAATGCTTGAAGTCAATATAATTTGTCAAATCTGACAGTTTTAATAGTCAACAATTTATAATTTCAATAGATGTTTTGTAGTTGCAAGTCATAACTTCTGTAGAATAATAGTTAAAAGTTATAGATTTGCAAAGTATTTCCGTCATTTTTACTTTCTTTAACAGAGTAA
Source organism: Leistus spinibarbis (assembly GCA_933228885.1). Classification (NCBI taxonomy): domain Eukaryota; kingdom Metazoa; phylum Arthropoda; class Insecta; order Coleoptera; family Carabidae; genus Leistus; species Leistus spinibarbis. The sequence continues at coordinate 7,521,866 of OW121791.1, forward strand.
TAAGTAAGTATTGTAATCATGAAAAATTTCGAACCTGAGGTTTCAACGGATATACATGTTTTGACCTTCCCTGAATCGAATGTGACTACTTTCGGAATGACGTCTGTCTGTCTCTGTGTGTGTGTGTCTGTGAACGATTTAGGGCCAAAACTGTCGAACGTAAAATTATGAAACTTCAAACTTAATACTGGTATATGCCCTAGATATTCACCTCCTATTTTAGAAAAGGACATTGAAACCAGTAGTGCTAGTTTAATTTATACATTTTTTCTGTAGAGAATTGTTTAGTTTTGATAGTTAGTACTTCGAAACCATTACAAATTGGTATTGGTATAATTTTCAACCCATTCATTTATATAAGGTGAGCTTGGTTTTCATATTGTTTCTGTTGGATTATTATTTCTTAATATTATATTTTTAAAATCAATAAATATTGATGAAAACTACGTAAAAGAAAGTCTCGCGTTGGCCACAACCCATTTTTTTTATAATCAATAATCCGTGAAAACTGCGTAAAAGAAAGTTGAGTGCTGGTCACTCCAGATATTATATTATGTATTTGTAGTATAAATTGGATGAATTCAATAAAAATTGTATTGTAGCAAATAATTTTTGGGTTAAGCTCTATGATCAAAGAAAATGTATCTGTGGTCACAATTTATACAATTAATTTTTCATTACGCAGAATTGGGACGGAAGGCATTAAAAATAAAAGCACTGTTTATGAACAATATGTAAAGTTCTTAGTGCAACGGCGACAAAAATATAACACAATATAACAAAGTTTAATAGTCTTCCATATAAAGCAGTAACTTTTCGTTTTCAATTATAGGGAATTATCGTAAAATAAAACGGCGCTTGCCTGCGTTGTAGCGCGCGAGCTTTCAACTTTTAATAAATTGCATAAACAAACACTGTTCCGCACCGCACCGCGCTTCCCCGCGTTGGCACAAGTTGTTTAAAACTCCGTCCGTTTAACACAAGTTCACGGAAAGCCAAACAACCAAGTCTGACTGTCTGACACTTGTGCGAGCCAATCATATTTGCACAGTTTTAAATAATAATTGCTGCTGTACCAACTGCTAGGAATATTAAGAAACTGCACATTTTCAATGTTGCCAACTCTGGTGTATTTTTACTAAATTTGTTATTGTACGTAAATTAGAAGAAAATTGGTAGCCAACTTAATAAGAAACTTTAGTCTACGAATATTATTATTGTTTTGATTAAGCCCATAGTTGCCCGTTCTTACAAGTCGCTGGAAAGAGGCAAGCGTACGAACATCGTTGCAGACCAGCGGGTGAATTCTGTAAATTACAAGTTTAAATTTAACGGCAAGGTCGTTCGTTAAAAGTTCTTCTATATGGATTTAGGATATCAAGAATATGTTTGACGTTAAATTTTAACGGAAACCTTTGAAAATAGGCCTGCAGCTAAGTACGTTAATTATAAGTGCAACCTTTAGTGGCTCGTTTCTGCTAAATAATTTTTTACTTTCTTTTACAGTGTAATAAGTAAGTATTGTAATCATGAAAAATTGAAAGATTTCAACGGATATACACGTTTTGACCTTCCCTGAATCGAATGTGACTAGTTTCGGAATGACGTCTGTCTGTCTCTGTGTGTGTGTGTGTCTGTGAACGCTCTAGGGCCAAAACTGTCGAACAAAAAGTTATGAAACTTCAAACTTAAAACTTGTATATGCCCTAGATGTACTTCTCCTATTTTTGAAAAGAATATTCAAACCGGTAGTGCATGTTTACTATATACATTTTTTGTTCTATCTCTAGTAACACTAGAACGGCTTCACTTATGGCAAAAATAGTAATGTTAATAATGAAAGAGATTAATATTTCGCCCAATTTTTGTTTGAAACATTTCTTCAAGAAATGTACCAGTTGCTAGAAAAATGCTACGAAATATAAATATCTTGTTTACGTTGCCATGGATTCGCATATATCTTATAAAATCGGATCATCTGCTATTTTGACAAACAAACAAAATAGACCCAATTAGATAAATGACATTTCAGAATATTTCTGTAGAGTATTATATTATATATATTATATATTTTTGATAGCAAGTACTTCAACACCATTACAAATTGGTATTGGTATCACTTTCCACCCATTCATTTATATAAGGTAAGCTTGGTTTTCATATTGTTTCTGTTGGATTATTATTTTCTAATTCTAAATCAATCAGTGAAAACTCCGTAAAAGAAAGTTGAGTGCAGGCCACTCCAGATATTTTAAATATTGTTTATAATAAACAATTAATGTTGGTCTGCTGATTTCACGCTGGCAGGCCAAAAGTATGAGTTTGAAAACAATAGTGTATTATTAAAGTATCGTTAATGCTCCTGTCAGTTTCTAAAAAGTTCAAATACTTCACACTAGCAATATACTTGAAATATTTTGTAAATATTTATGTTAGTGCAGGGGAAGACATTGGTTACATAGAATTGTAAATATAAGGTGCATAACATGCCAACACAAAATTGTTAGGAAATAACCACTCTCTAGATCCGCTATTACTCAGAAATACTGAATAAAGAAATATGCAACCAATTTAAAAATTATAGCTGAATTCACGTAGGTTTGGCCTTGCGCCATAATAAGTAAATGTAATGCGAAAGATGTACGAATTTTTTAATTGTCGCCCTTTTGTTATTGACATTACAATACTGTGGCTAATTAGCTTGCATTGTGTAGCTACATTCATGTATCACTCAATGCGCGTTGTTTTGGAAATTTCCGCGAGTTCGTTTAATTTTAAAAATGCTTACAAAATTATCGAATTATTTGTGTTTAAAGATTATTAGCAGGAGTTTCACTTGTGATATTTATATATATATATATATATATATATATATATATATATATATATATATATATATATATATATCAATTTTTATTAAACTAATCATCTGTTAGATTACATAAATTTTGTAGGTAATGGAACGAATTAAAATATTTATGGACCTACCAAAACCTTGGTAAATTGCGTAAGGTCAAACTTTGGTAAATCCTACTATAGTAGAACCCCGGTTAACCGAAATAAAGGGGAAGAAACTTTTTCGTATAACTATTTTTTGGTTAAGCCATGAATATTTAATACAGGTTAATCTGAAAGGATTAAATAATTTCAAATCTCTCTTAGTAGGCCAACTTAAGTCAAATTATATTTTTAGGCTTACGTATATACTTGACTTGGGTTTGGTTACCCGGGGTTTTACTGTATATATATTATATTGCACCATTTATTACCGACGACTAACGACTAATAAGTAGATGACATATTTAAATAGATATTATATATTTATAATAACCCTAGGCTAAATGTATAAAATGCTAGTGTATATCTATTATTTTAGCTGTCGGTAAAGTTTAATTACTTATACGCAAGAATATATTATCTAATGAGATAAAGAATTAAATAAATATGTGTGCGCTAAGGTGGCGCTAGTCAAATCACAAACGAGCAACATAATATCGCTCTCCTAAAACCCATAATAATTATAATTATTTTAAAATTAATAGGTATACGTATAAGCATGCGTAGAGTAAGGGTTCGTATCTTATAACGCGCTGATGATCCCATTTACTTAATATAAGGCGAGCTGAAGGTATCTATAGATCTATGCTTATTTATTAGTACAAAGAAATGCAGTGTAGAAAATTTTGTTGAAATAATATTTTGAAATTCCACAAATGTTCTTCTTAATCTTAAATAACTAATATCAATATTATTTGGTAAAAGATTGTGTGAATAAGTTACTAGTTTATTTGTGTACCTTTCAACAAGAGACAAACAAGATAAGCGCAAAAGATCGAACGATTTGTAATATCATTATCTGTATTTTGGTTCTCTTGTGTTCTTCTTCGTGCGATGCGATGCAATGCGATGTGATGTGATGCTTGTTGACGATCGGTTTCCCACAAGCCCTTATCAGTTCTCCGTCCAGTAGTACTAAAACACCGGGCGAGAGAATGACAAGGGCCTGGGAGATAAAACCAAAATTCTTCACTCCAAAATGGGGACGTGCTGTTTCTGAAAAGGTTAGTCCAGTCGATCTGAACTAAATTTACTTAAAATGTAAATAAAATCGTATCAAAATATAAAAGTGTATTAAAATATAAAAGTCCTACATTCAATATCACACTGTGTCTCATATCAAAGAATAAACATTTGAAACTTGTGATTACAAAAACTTTGATAGATAATGTATCTGTTGGAATGTTGTCTGATATTTCGAGCAATGTTGTCAAGTCTATGGCAAGAATAAGAAAACAGAGAATAGCAAAACCGAGATACGCCAAGCATATTTTTGTTCGTCTTTTCTTCCATCCATATAGTTCACTGTTGACTGAACGAGATTATATTATATAAGAGATTTATTCTTGTACGAAAATATTAGCAAAATGGCTGCCGAAGCAACGAAAATCCTTTTATTACACTCAAACGATTCAAATAAATTTTAGTACGTCTTTTGTGTTGTCCTGCATACCGCTTCTCTTCTTAAGAAACGCGCGCGCGGGGGAAACGGAAAGAGAGAAAACCTATTGTGTGACTCTTTTCAGACATATCAACTTATAAAAATGTCATCTTGTTACAATTTTTAAATAATACGTTTCGAATCGTTTTATAAATGTCAAATAACTATTTAAATACTTGGCAGATATTGTTCATTTGCAAACTTATTTACTTTTTGATTTTTCTCTTATTCACAAAGTAATTGAACTCATACTGTTTCAGAGATATTGAAAAAATATGGTTGAGTAAACTGTTACTTCCGGTAAAGGTTTTGTTTTCCAAAAGAAAGAAGGTTGCACACTGGGGCCATATACCAGTCTTCAGTTTTGAGTTTCATAATTTGGTGTTCAACAGCAACAGAGACGTCAGCTCAAAAATAGTCAGATTCGATTCAGAGATGGTCAAATTGTGTATTTCCGTTAAAATCTTTCCGGTCCCTTTCCATAATATTCAATAACCCAATCATTATTATTTTCTGGTGTAGCACCTGTAATTTCCAATTGCGTCGCGGTTGGGATTAGAACCCGATTGGTTCACGGCCGGTTGCGGTTGGTTTGTTATAGTTGCGTGTTGTTGGTTCTTGGTTGTGTTGAAAGCCCATTTGTTTGTAACCAAGTTGTCACGGTTACGTGAGTGTGTCCAATCCCCAGGTATCTTGGACATAACAGGTGCGCGCCGATTGGCTGACCCGTTCTTCGCGTACTGCGATCTACGAGCACCCGCTGAATAAAATGTCCGCCGCTTGATAGCTACTTAATTATTTAATACTGTACACCACCCAGGGACGTTCGTGATTATTTTCTTCGCGGGGGCCGCGCTATTTCCACCAAAGAAGCATGGATAGTTTCTATTTATTTGCATTCGTTTAGGAATATATTTGCAAAAAGCGCTTCAAATTGTATGCTCCATGGGAGTCTATTATTCTTGCCATATTATTAAGGGTTGTTATTTTTACTTTATTACACGAATTAAACGCTAATACACGTCTCGACTATCCTTGAATCGAACCAGACTATTTTCGTAAAGACGTCTGTGAGTGTGCCAACGCTTTGTGTAGGGTAAAAAATGTTCTTCGATTTTTTAAAACAATATCTTAACCGGAAGTAATGGTTTTTTGCAATATCTCGAAAACTGTACGAGTTAGAAACAAATTTTTGTTGATAACACAACATTTTTGCAAACTTATGTCAGAAGTTTATTTAGTGAGTAAAACTTTTGAAACTGTAGCATGAATTTTAAACAAAATAAAGCAATATTAAAGTATTTGGATAGTGAAAGTATAAAGGAGTCTATTGAAAGATCATTTCAGCTACCTATTTATTATTATTACCTTAACTATATTTCGTATTTCGTTACCATATGGGAAATTCTTGAAAACAAGCTTAAGTACAACGCATCTACGGCGAACTTTTCAAATATAAAAATAATTGTTTAAATTATTATGGCCTTTTGGTAAATAATTCGATAATATATTATATATATATATTTAATTTTAATATAATTTAATTTATATAAAATTATGGTGCATATTTTAAAATTTAAAATTATAATTTAAAATATTTTATTATGGTCTTTGGGTTACCAATACGCAAAAATGTAATAAATATAAAATATCTTAGAATTTCTTGTAGAAATTTTAGGTGTATTAATAATTTTTCTAAGTGCAGTATTAAGGGGGGCTACAAATTTTGGGGCCTTATGACTCGGGAAGTATGCAAGCGATTGAAACTGTGAGAGGATTCAAATGGAATGCCAAATAATATGTGTAGCAAATTTGGTGTGAATCCGGTAGCTTCAGACGAGTACAGGGCACAAATTTGGTCTTAGAAGCGAGCGAGCAACGGCTAACGTCCAAGTATATAAGTTTATATATATATATTTGGATTCAGGGGTCGAGTTTTAACATTGTCATGATTACAATACATGCTTATATATTATTAATTGAAATATTATAGAGTATTCAAACTGTTTCAAACTAAGGAAATAATAAAACATTAAATATATACAACATTTTACGAATTGCAGACGTTAGTAAAAATGTAAAAATGAAGGAAAAAAAAATCGTTCGAGGATGGAGTGGGGGTAGTGGCATTGTCTGGTGTGCACTTGCGACCTTTAAGAGGTCACTCATGAATATGCAACATGGTGTGCAGCGCGGCAACAGCAGAAGCCGAGGACTTGAGTGGTCGGTCATCATTTACATATGAACGGGCGACGAAGTCGTACTTCACTTGCCCATTGTTATCATTTTTACATTTTTCTCAGTGTTTTTGAAACATGCACAGATTTATGCTCACCGACCGCGAGTAACTCGGCAAATTATACTCTTTAGATTTCCCTTCTGTAAATGCAATTTTTTTTTTATTTCATATGTAGAATGGGGGGTTTTGTTTCATTTTTTTTTTTAATAAAGTGCTGCTTCAAAGAGGAAACCATGCGAATAGAAAGTGGTTTAGATTTTCCTCACTAATAACAAGCATTATTAATTTTCCTCGTTGCTGCTATATAGCTAAAAAGTTAACTTAATTGATTTTACTAATTTTATATTAGACAAAATAAAAGTCGACCTTGCTGCACGTGAAATTCAGAAAAATAGTGATCAAACATTAGAATATTATACTAGAGAAACCAAAATAGTGTATAAACAGTTGCCCTAATCAAGTATTCATAACTGAACTATTGTTCAACTCATTATACCCAACGAGGTATCCTATAAACAATAAAAAGTTACTAAAAATAAACATTGATGAGTGAAAATCCTTTTATACATCTCCTTTTTACGATGTCTATAAAGAAGTATTGTGTAATCATGAAAACTTTCGAACTCGACACGTCAACGAAAGTACATATTTTGACCATGCCTGAATCGAATCCGACTTAAGATTTATATATGGCCCGCGCTCCTATTTTAGAAAACAATATCTTAATTGGGAGTAACAGTTCATTCTTACTACTTCTTCAATATCACGAAAATAACATGAGTTTGAGAAAAAGATACTTTCCAAAATGTTTAAATTCTTTTTATATAATATATTTCTTTGACAAATGTACCATTTACTGAAAAATCGTCTTTGAAAATGGTTGTTTAGCAAACACGTATCCCTTGTTACAATACAAATAGATTATGTTCTATATCAATCGTAGGGTGAATTTAAACAAAATAAAGCAAAACTAATAAATACAGATAGTGAAAGGAAAAGGAGATCGAGTGAAGACCACTCCAGTTTAATTTTATGTTAGTGTAGTTCATTGGCTTTACGCTGTATTCACAGTGAACCAAATAATAATGAAGATTAGCAAATTACAAATAATAATCTAGTTTGAATTATGACAAACATTGCTAGCATTCACTGCAACAAAATGTTTACAATTAATTATAAATGTTGTTGCCGTGGACGTTAGCATCGTATGACATACAACAAATTATTATTCTGGAGCAAAGAAATTATGTGTCGGAGAGTTTGTCTATTGCGCACATGTATCGCGCCTAAAGCAAATTATGGCGAACAATGTCTAGTGTCTAAAGTATCATTTTCTAAATATATATATATATATTCAATCTGAATTCCGAGAAGAATGCAATGTTCTAAAATATTGAAATAAAAACTCACCATCAAATGTCGGATAAATCAGAATCGTCCAATCACATCTGCAACAAAGAAAAGCAAAATTGAAACCAGGTAATGTTGAACGTGAAAAATCGTACGCAGCACACAATGGGCCACCCGGTAATTTGAGTACGGGGCGTATTCGTTCACAACAAATGGAAAGAAACATACGAAACAAGAGGAACGAACAATTGAAAATATCAATGTGTTGCGCGAACGTTAATCCCACATCCATTCGTATCCCCGTTGAGAATTCTGTGCACGTAGCACAGATGGCATTGCGCGCGCGTGCGTTCACAGCGCGCAGGCCTGCCAACTTTATCTTAGTTATGTTTGGTTCAGTGCCGGCATCTTGACACGAACGACCGCCGGCACCGCCAGATAAGCAAACTATTGCTTGAGTACGCTTTCCCTGGCTGCTGCTGCTTCTGCTGCCTACCGATTATCTGTCTCCGTTTCGCACGCATGCAAAACTAAATACCTCCATCTTTATGCTATGGTGCTTTGAAGAAATTTACAGCTATACCGTACATACTGTTTGGAAATATGTGATTTTTATTAGCTGGCTCTGTAGTCATTTTAGGTTCTAAGGTTGCTTAGGCTTTAGAATTCCTTTATTTTGCAAATATTTTGTTTAAACTTGTTTAGCCTACCCCCTACCCCTTATAATGAATACGTACATATATACAATGATAACACACTAACCATCTACAAAGATGATATTGCATACAAATATTAATACAATCCGAATCACGTTATTAAAATAACCCCATTAGTTAACAATATAAACGACGAAATGTCGACACCGGAAGTAAAATTTAGCAACTACGTCATCATCTTAACCCTTACAAATGAACGGGTAGTAGAGAAAACCCTCCAGTGGCAACAAACACAAACTAACTTTGTTCTATAATTTCGTGGCGCAGAAGAAGAGCCACCCCTCTTTGCAACCAAAACAATTGGGTACATATGCCGTACAACAAGCCCCCCACTACCACCCCAACCCGTATTACGCCCAATCCCCTTAACTTTACGCCAAATCCTTTAATTAACACATTGCTGCGAATAGTTGCCGGGAATATTCTCGCACATACGAGACACAGGCGCCTCTTCTCACGAGTTACTCTGTGTGCTAGTTATATCGACAAATTACACGCGCTGTGAGCTTATTAAATAGTAAATACAACGTGACAAACCATTGTCAGACTGTCGTTAGATCCAGTGACGGAGATGTGGCTTTGTCGCCGCGAGACAACGCTCACATTATTTAACAGGCGATTGTCTTGAACTGATGATAGGGTTGGCTTATAATAACTATAGAAATATTATAAACATTTAGAAATGTACAAAGTCAGTGTTTCCCAAACTCTGGTTTCAAGCAGAATATTTATTTTTGCGAAATGGATTAACATTCTATTTATTACAAATTTACTTTTTCATAATTATTTTGCATTCGTAAATACACAATAACAGTCGCAAGATCTGTAAGTATCAGGTACGCTTTTTAAACGATGAAAATTATGTATATTTAATTACTATCCGTCATGAAAACATATTAATAATAACTTCACTTAATAAATAACAATGTAACATCTCAACGTCCAGCAGAATAATGAGCTGATCGAAATGATAAATGAAATGAACCATTTTCATATAAATCTTGGTAGTTCTTAATACTCGCAAAATTCTAGTAAATGGTACTTGGAAAATAAAAGTACAAAATATTAATTCGCAAATGTCTAACGCAGACGATAATATATAAATGTGTAGCTGTAAAACGTAAGTTTGTACGTGACATTCTTAAAATGAATGATTTTTATGGACTGGCACTTTTTATTTCGCACATAAAACCGAAATTACTGCCCATAAGAGCTGCAATCCATTTTACGGCACAAAAATGGACGGAATCTGAACTGTCGAATCCATACTTCAATCATTGCAGCACAATTAAAATGTGTATCAAATTATTAACATAGTAATAAATGTATGGAATAAAATAATTATTTCTTTTCAAAAAAAATTGAGCATATTTACGTAAATATGAATAAACATTGGCTATAGTACGCTACTGCTGCTATAATCTTATAAAATTATAATTTCACGTGAACATCACTTCTTAAATGCACGTAGTAGGAAGGAGGACTAGTATGCGCGGGGGGAAAGGAAAGGTTGGCAACAAGATGAGATGATACGTCACCTAGACGCGATCTCAAATTGAACATGAAATGATTATAAAGTGCAGACAGCGAACACAAGATAATCCAATGAATGTTCTTCTTCTTCTTCTTCCATGGCGCATCAATCTGGACTCCCTCTTAAAACATTTAAACAAATCATTTACGATACCAGCCTATGTTTTACCATCCTTAACATATTGTGGCCATTGAATAATTTCGTAACAAATGCAAACTAAGTGTAAACAGTAAACCTGCACTGAAAAACCTGGTATTGGCACTACAACTTCACTACCTTGTTATTCACGCACTGGAGCGAATCGCTTAACAGAATACTCAAAAGAATAGAGTATGAAACAAGCTTAGGTAAAGGCGCCTATGCCTTCAGCTTGTCGAATAAATGCAAACAGTAATAATCTCTGTCCATTCTAAGGTACGGATTCCCACCTCTCCGCGCAAGCATGAATTTTATTTTATTCCCAGGGCAGTATTAAGGAGGGCTCCGGCACTATACATGCGATTGGAATTAAACTGCGAGCGTATTCAAATTACCAAATAATATGTGTAGACAATTTAATTCAAATCGCTCCGGTACCTTTAGAGGAATAGAGGGCACACATTTGATTCAATGAACAAACGACGAATAAAATCCAAGTATATAAGTTATATACATTTTTGGGTTCAGGGCGATGAGACAAGAATATTACAGAAACACTATAGCTCTTTTGTACATATTCTTTAAGTCGAGCTAAACACAGCAAACACTCATACGAGAGAAGGCTTAAAACTGAAAATAACAAAAATAGCGAACAACCAGAAGAGAGAATGAGAAATACAGGGAATAAGAAACACAGAGAAAGAGCAAAACAGTAATTGTTGTAAATAGTTAACTATTTACAACATTTGCTCTTTAGGCTTAAAAGAGCGAATGCCGGTTAATATTATTTTTTGTGGGAACCATAGTTCTTCTTTTATAAATATAGCGTATAAGAAAATAAAAAGAATAGCATAAAACATCTTTCACAAAAAGCACTGTACTTAATATCGTTTTAAAAAGTGAGCAAATACATAATAATGAAGGCGACACTGAAGCAGTAAGTGTAACACAATAACTTTGTGTATCGGCGACTCTTAATTTAGCTTCGATGACGTCACCAGATTGAAACAATTCCCATGAACTAGATCCCACATTCAATAAATAACTTGCGCTTGCTATTTTATACTCGCACGCTATTAACATCGAACAGCTGATTTCAACAAAACCATTCACGAAATTGCAACTAATGGAAACATAAACAAACTTTAGGTACCTACACGCTTGGTATAATATTTTAAATTTAAAAATAATTGCTTTTACTTATTATGACCTTTGGATTCACATTTTGAAAAATTGTTATATATAATATTTTGTAATATGTGTAACAAATTTTGTTCAAATCGCTTCGGTACCTTCAGAGGAGTAGAGGGCCCAAATTTGGTCTTACAAGCAAGCGACGACCAACATGATTTTTTTTTGGTTTTGGTTAAGAAATTTGTTTGATCCAAGAACGCTACAGACACACAATCGATTGCTTAACCTCGTATGGCGAGTTAAAAATGACCTTGATTGATGTAATTATTGTATTTCTGTTTAATGTAAGTATTACTTGATATGATGGTTAAACACGACTAATTTATTAATATTTTTTGTTGTATCCTATTTATAATTTTAATTGTTTGATGGTTTATTCACACGCGAATCTCCAGGGCACACTTGGTTGCTTTATAAAAGCGAAAATATAACAAAGCTTTGAGATGACGTGCATGCGCGTATTAAATTAATAAATGTAATGCTGTAATTAAATGCGTTTTAGTTTGAAGGCGGCGGCGAATGAGGGTTAAACAAGAATGAATGTTCGTTTTTGTTTAATGTGACGTCTCGCCGACTGAGGGCAGCTCTGTTTCCGGTTTGGGTCACAAGTCAAAAGAATCATAAATAATCAACGTGGCTGACCTGCGATGACCCATATATTGATACCGTCGCTGTTTATCGCTCATTTCTTTTCAAACAATCGAGAAAAAACACAAACACATTCATGAATTATGTATATCAACTTACTACATAATATGAATGTTCACCTAACGACTAAAATAAATCACGACTAAATTCTATCATGGAACTAAATCGGAAAATTAATACTAAAGATCCCGACAATACGCGTTATCGACCACAGATAACGGAAGTGGACTTATATAACCAAATATAAATATATTGTGGTATATAATTTTATTACAAAAACGGACTAGTGAGCATATATTCTCCGATATAAAATGTTATAACTTTTATTTTAAATTTTGACTTTCATTGACACTGCGATTTAGTAATGGTGGTAGCCATGGATACAACGCATACAATTACTAGCTTTCAAAACTGATTTTCAGTAAGTAAGTACATGTTAGGTTTTCATGAAAACATTTTTGTTGAGAAATGTATATTTCAGCAAGTGCAGAGCCTTAAATATAAAACTTCATATTTTATGTTTAACGGTAATAGGCAACCAGAAAATATTAAATGCATTTTAATGTACATTAATTTAAATAATCAAAGTGTGCATGTAAATAGTCAAGTAGCTTCAGAGTTCAATAAGGTTAAATTCTTTGTAGTTGTTGAGTCACGACACGACACGTCACTTCACTTCGCGCCAAAATACCACTGCGCGCACATGTGTTTTGTCCGTCAAGAAACATTTCATGATTTTTTCTTTGCCACTGCTCTTGTGTTTAGCTCATTATTTTAGTTAAGCGGCAAACACATGTGTACCCAAACAACCACTTGAATCATTGCGTTCTCCAACGAAATAGTCAACCTAGTTTTTTTTCTCAGACATTCCGATGACGATTTTGTCTACATAGATGAAAGGGTGTTTATGTTTCTCGTAAACATTGTTCGTTTGTTTGTGTGTTATAGAGAAGAAGGCCATGAGTTCGTGCATGTGTGAATTACATGAGTAATATTTGAGGTTAAAAATAGGTTAAGTTTTTACGACAGATTAATGAATTTTTGCCCAGATGACATAATTTTACTTATTTGTATTTACACTATATTTTTTATTAGCTTAGTTGTGTTGATATTAATGAATATACAGAGTGGTGTTGCGTTAAAAAGTAAAACATAGTCGTTCACTCACATTCCAAGTAATTGCATAGACAAATATAGCAAAAATGTTTATTCAGAATTTAAATCTGCAATTAAAGCCGCAAATACATTTAGAACTAAAGTTATATAACTTATTAAACATTAACATTTCTATGCGAAAAAAATTGCAATTTGATTTTTAATCATTCTAATATTGTAGTTGTCATATTCAATAGTGCAGTTCTGTCAGGAAAGTTTATAAATGGTTAATGAATACATATTTAACAAGATTCGGTACGTATAGCTAAGATATGCGATGCATGGCATTAAAATTGAAAAATAATTGTTTTTAATTATTATGGCTTATGGGTTCACAATTTGAAAAAAATATTACACATATAAAAAGTCTTACAATAATTATGTAGATTTCTCTAATATAATATAAAAAATCGCAATTTAAAATTGTAATTTTTAAGGTCTTTGAGTTACCATTATGAAGGAATCTAGCAGATATAAAATATCTTGGAATTATTAGTAAATTTTTAGAGTGTTTAAATTATTATTTAGGAGCTTAAAGGGGCTACGATTTTTGAGGCCCTATAACTTGGGAAGTATACGGGCGATTGGAATTAAACTGCGAACGAATTCAAATAGAAAGCCAAATAATATGTGTACCAAATTTGGTTCAAATTGCTTCGGCATCTTCAGAGGAGTAGAGGACACAAATTTGGCCAATCGACAGATTTTGACGGCCGCATAATTTACAATCAGACCGCGTGCCAATAATCCGTCAAATCACCCAAGTAAACATTCGATTTTTGCAAAGGAATAATCATCCGGTAATGCTTGTAAAATTGTTTTTTTCTTCTTAATAACATAAAAACGGCATTTAAAGAAAAAGTGAAAAGGTATTAGGTTTTAAGCAATATTTGTTTGAAAAGATTTCTCCGACTAACAAAACGTCATTGCAAATAGCTATATGTATCACATTTACGTTTCCCAAATTATACCACACATATTAACATTGTATCATGGTAATAGTAGAATGAATTTTAAACACAATAAAGCTACATCACATACATTGTAAAAGTAACTATAAGAAAGTTATGTATCCATTTTTTCGTAATTTTTATTAATAAAAATGTAAATTAACATACGTTGCGATAATCGAGCAAAACTTAAAATAAGTGATGATAATTTTCTCGGAATCGCAACATAAATTTGGGTATGTCATTGTACATATATAGTTTATTTCATGTTTCTACCCGTACACACTTCTCCTTCCCCTGTTGTGACTGGTATATTTTTCAGGGAAAACTCGTAATTTACGGCACCTCCCGTTTAAAAGCGAGGATGACCAGCATAACACGGCGACCGGATTGAATTCATTATGCGGTACATACCATACATGTTATTCGGCGACTTTTTTCTGTCACCCCATCTCCGCTTCCCCTGCACCCCCCGAACCCCAACCATTCATTCTCTCACTCGAACTCCCGATTGGAACAGCTGATAAGCAGTGGTACTCCAGCTCGACCCTGGGAAGATGCCAACTGCGTAAATCAGTAGCGGTTCGTTACCATGGGGGCGGTTAGATGAACGTATTACGCCATTTTTCCATTTATATTTTAAGTGAAATATTGTGTTACTGTCGACATGTTGCGGCAGAACATGTCTCAACTGGTGCGATATTATATTTTTGTATTCGGGGGGTTGACACTTTCTTTTTTGTTTTCATTTTATAAACTTTCACTTTATACTGGAATGATTATGGAAATGTAAGTTCAGTGAGTCATGTTGCAAGTTAATTTCGCATCTGTGCTTTCCTCCTTCTAATCAAAGTACGTATACATGTGACCATCAGAGTCAGAGTTATTTATGTGAAAAGCTGGACGGATATTGCTCCATTAACCAGCGAATTAAGGGGCTATACTGAATGTCATGATTATTTTATCAAAAACATATATGTATACCCGAATTCAGGTATTGTTCGAAACATTTTCTCAGAACTAGTTTTGAAAACTTGATAATGCCCAAACCCGAAATCTTGCATTTCAACGGATATTGCTGAATAGAATTGAAAAATACTAGTAATGGAAAAATGTTAAATGTACAAAACCTAACCTAATCTAATTTTTAGGGTCTTATAATTCTGCAAGCAGGTCTTATAATTGTCGAAGGTTGTTGAGTGTTGTTCATTGGCTCCTTGATTATGAATAAAAGGGCGATGGACATCTTGCCCAACGGTTTATTACTCTACCTTTTACGGTTGTACATCTTGCCCAAGTATCAGTTAACTTTAATCCTTTTAATTCGGTAAATTTTGCAAGAAACCTGGTTTACCCAACAAGCTTCAAAACATTACTTTAGGTAGAAAATTCAGAGTACATTAGATTCCGTTAGACAATTGATCCACAACATTATTTAGTATTTATACAATAATGGAAGAATCAATGTATAAAAATGTTCAAGGTTTTCCTCCAATTATTTACAACAATTATAAATTTGTTTTACGATATGAAACAAAATCAAATACCACACACTGGCGTTGTAGCAAAAGAAGCTGCAAAGTGAAACTGATTACCTTACAAAAAACTAGAATTAAGTTAGCGCAATAAATAATTTCCCATGCGATAAAAATAATATCGACAATGTCACCCAGTTATGAAAAATAAGAAGTACAGAAAATTTGATAGAAAAACCTGTATTTTTCAATATGTGATTAAAAAAACAAAAACTAATGAAATAACATCTCGGGATGTAGTGTATATTAAAAAATGAATACATAATTCTCGTAGAGCTTTTTATATTAATCGTAAAATAAATAATGAATGTAAATATTTAAACATATATATTTTTTAGTTTTTGTGTGAACCTGACATACATAATGCACTTTTATGGGGATTTTTGACCATATTTCGTTTGGACAAGACTTCCAGTCGAAATAAAACATTAGTCCTTTCATTTAACAATTTGTATTTATAAGAAATATTATTTACAACACACAACTAAAATGTAATGAATTAATGATAAAGAATGAATACTAGTAACAGTTGAAATTAACACGCCTTGAATAGATTAAATCGCACTAACGCGAAGTTGTAATTCTTTACAGTTCAGAGTCTGGTATATAACTGTGTTATTCTGAAGATGTCAAGTTAGTGGTTTGTTACCTAGAAATACCCACGTCGAAGTAAGTTTCCAATTAAAGGGTTTAGCCTTGGATTTTATCGGAACTATTGCTGAAATTGCGAATTGGCACGAGGTCAGATTGTAAATCATGCGGCCGTCAAAATCTGTCGATTATTTGGCACAAAAATAGATAAAATGCATCTAAATCCGATTTTAGGAAACAGTTTCACACTGCCAAAATATATCCATAAGAAAGAAGTAGAGTAAAACGTATAATTATTGGACAGTTAATAGTTTATATAAACATTGCTTTATGAAAGGTACAGTAATACTCTTTAATTATGTGCATTGACACTTTGAATAAACATTTAAAATTCGTATATAAAATATGAAAAAGAAAATAAGCAAAAAATATACAGTTATAGGACAGCTTCTACAATAATTGGATTAAAGTTTTAATAAAAATAAATACCAACTTAAACCCAATTCATTTGAAGTCACTAATATAGATATTTTAATAATTGGAATAATAAGAGGCGTAGAATTTTTATTTGTCTTATATATTTCTAAACAAAGTGCGAAGCTATACAACCAGACAACTAGTTCTAGCACCTACACTATTTCCAGACCAAAACACTACCAGCACTGACGGTATATTAATTTGCGCTTTCATGCAATGCAAAGTACATCTAACGCTGTTACCATATATCGAAAACTAGTTTAAATATGATTAGTAGAATCCTAATTTTAGCGATTTCTGTGTGAAACGTCCAATAACTATATACTGTCCAACCACTATACGTTTTACTCTATAAGAAAATAAGTTTACAAAATTTCATCATTTTTGTTCTTGGCATATTAACTGAGGCTTTAGGGATTATCCGACCTTTTCTGTTAATTTGGCGCATGTGCCAAAAGAACGAACGAAAAAGGTTCGAACTGTCCTTGTGAAATGTTGTCAAATGATTGTTGGCCAAATGTATAGGTTTTACGATATATTGTGAAAATCTTAGACACCTAATGGTATGCCAGACGTAGCAAATCCATAAACCTAATGTAGTTTCAAGAAACCCTGAATAGAAGATAAACTTATAAAAATTATAAAAATCAGTCGGTAATTGTACAAATAATTCCTTGTAAAAAAAATTAACATTACTTATGCACGGATCGACTGATATTTCATTTATAAAAAAAAGCGATACAATTTTTTCTTTACGTGACTTGTCACATCATAATAAGTTTTGTGTAGGTTTATGTAATTAAAAAATATAACTTTGACCAGTAACAATGTGTCCGTAATACTTTTTTATTCAATAAACAGTCATTAGACGACGAAATATTTTTGATTGTCGCGTAAATATTTCTATTGCGATTGCTAATACTGAGTATATGAATATACGAAGTTGATAGTAGCGCCACCATCAGAAATATAGCCCAGAGCGAAGCGGCATTACTTCGAACTAGACATACCTGACAGTTTGTCTTAAATGTTATTTGCATGACAAGCAACGTTGCCGCCAATTAGGCGGGGAAGAAATATACAAAGGTGAAACTAGGAAACCTTATACTAAAAATTAAATTTATAAGGCCCAGGTGTGTACCTCCTATATTTGAAAACAACATATCTTAACCAGAAATAATGGTTTATATTTGATACCATTTCGTCAATGGCATGAGTTAGAAAAAAGTGTTTCTCATCAAGGTTGAAGAATTATTATTTCTAGCAACTTTTAATTGATAAGTTTTATTTTACGAAGTGTTCATCAGAAATATATAACCCTAACTGTCGAAAAATATCAATACTCCACAGTAATAAATGTAGAAATGAATGTACGTTGTAATTGTAAACAAATTTGAAGGAAAAAATTCGACAGCGTTGTGTTTAGTATTCAGCGAATAACAATGGAAATCAAATTTCAACTATTCTTATTGTCAATTATTTGAAATGTGTAAAGGCATTTTAGAAACCCTATTGATGTGAGAACGCGAAAGTGAAGCGCATTATAATAAGTGATGAAACGAATGAAAGCAAATACATGAAAATAAACAATTGCTCATCAAAATAATCTGTATCCCTGATTTCCATAACAACAAAGCGCCATATTTCACTTAAATAATCAATGATAAGATAATATTTGAATGAGAATACTCGTATTATTGTCGCTGATGTTTCAGCAGTGCTCTTTGCGCCGGTAATGTGTTGTCAGATAAATCACAAGCGAACTTTCCAGTAGTTTAGTTTAGTTCAAGTGCGCTAAAACCGAACAAGCTGATAACAAAGTTATTTATAAATAGTTACCGACACACTATATTAATACTACATATTATGTTTGCTATATGCAAATATACTATGAAACATGTTCGGCATCATTTCCGATTGCATATACATTACTAATACCACAAGCAAAGGTACCGGCACCAATGTCTGCAGCTCACCATACTACGTATTCAGAATTAATAAAAACAAAAATACATTTCAATCAGCACTCATTTTTGAAAATGGTAAAAACATATGTTCAACTTCTCATTTTTGTAGAGATGACACACCTAATTGGGGGAGAACAGACACTTATTTTTCTAAAGTCTTTATAGGTTCAATCTAAATTTAAATATTCATCTTCTTGTAATACATCAAAAAAAGCTGGATTGTCTTTCACTCGACTTACTTTTACGTGGTTTTCATTATCATTAATATTTCTATGTATTTACTTATATACCAAATATTGCCTTAGATTGTTTTAAAATTGTGTAACGTTTGGTGTGAAACAACATATACAGTAAGCAGGGAAATATTAATGTACATATCAAATAGATATTTTCAAAAGTAATTTTCCAGTAATCGGTACATTTCTCGATACAAGTCGTTGGTAAATTGCGTATGTAAAAAATGGTTTTTTGTAAATATGTATGGATCCGTTGAAGTTTTGTTTCGGTAAATAAACGATTTGGCGACACTTTTTTGCAGTACGGATTTAAAGTAAAAACGTAAGGGATTCGATGAACGATGTTCAAATCCGAAATGAAATTAGCAGTGAATCCCGCCGCACAACAAGAAACGGAGCGACGCCGGCGTCGAGTGTGTGATAAAGATAGGTGCACACCATCGCATCGCTTAAACCGCGCGATATCGTTCCGATTTCCGGTGGAACTGCAAATGGGCGTGACTCATCCATCATACACCGCAAACGATTCATTCCATTTCGTGCGCGCTCGCTCCCACATACTCTTTCCACTTCATAACATCTTTTATCTCATGAATCAGTATGGTTCACTATTTACGGCGAAACTTCAACAATATTACAAGATTCGGATATAGCAATATATTGCTGATGTTTCCACTCGCACTCGCAAAACAATAGTTTATATCAATTGAAAAGGAGAAATTATTCTAGTCAGATTTTTTATTTTCTTAACTCAGATTTAAATTAAACTTTGATAATATGATAAACAAGCAATGGAAAATCGTTTGCTCGTGCCTGCCCTAGAGGCTTAAAAAAGTAAAAAATAATATATAAAACCCTTAACAAAGGTCAAAGCTGGTCAATATTTGATTGAAAAATGCTGAGAGCATATTTGTGCAATGGTCATTGTTAGTTCAAAGGCAAAGAACACAAAATCGCAGACAAACAATAGTTTCTTTTGCTTGTGTCCGTGTCCACATGAATCCATATTTTTACATATGTTCAATCGACCGAAAAATGATCTTTATGCATGCAAAGAAGGAAATTCGTTGAAATCCGATGGCATCCGAGTATTGCCGACGTTAGACTTGGAAAATCAAAGAGCTTATGGTGGATGGAGAGACATTTCGTGCTGTAGTTGGGGGGCAAATTGGGTTAGTTTAGCTTCAAGATGTTCGGACAGTGGAAAAGTGGATGCATTCGTTATCTGACGACATCATAAACGAAGCAGACAGACAGACACACACACAGGCAGTGACGGTTGTCCTATGCCAATTGGCCAAATAACGTTGACATCAAGATTTTGAAATGCATACAAAAAATCACGTTTGCTTTGACAAATGGGTAAAATGTTTTGAAGATGAATTTATATTCTTACAGTGTTATTCTCGTGAGCATCGCTTTTGAAACAATATTGTTAGTTTAGGATAGATTTTTAGCTCGCCGCTCGAAGTGCAGAAGAGCTAAAGCATTCGGTCATGAACATACTCCCATAAAAAAAATGTTCAACAGAAATACTTGACTCATATAATTCATACATACATGTTTTAGTCGTCACTCACTCGTAAGATTAAATGTATGCCCTGTACTGCTCTGAAGGTACCGGAGCGATTTGAACCTAATTTGCTACACATATTCATGCGCTGACTTCCGTCAGCCAAGGGTGGAAAGGGGGAGCAGAGTAGTTAACATGACGAATTGGCAGAGGCGGTCAGATTGTAAATCATGCGGCCGTCAAAATCGGTTGACTATTATGCATCTAAACCCGATTCTAGGAGACAGTTTTTGTTTTTAGCATATCAACTGTGGCTTTAGAGATAATCAGAACTTTCCTGGTAATTCAGGGCTCCTGCCAAAAGTTTGGATCATAAACCGCCTGCCAATTCGTCATGTCACCTCCAAAACTAAATGTAAATACGTAAGCAATACACCAATATTATGGCTCAACTGATTGACATTTAAATTCGTTGGGACAACTGCCATGATTATGGACATGGGCCGAATTTTCTCAACTATACGGCAAAAATGACTGAATCATTTTAGAAGAAATCTAAATATCACAATATCCCTGAATCCAGCCCTGAATAACAATACAGATGTTTTAAGAAATATGTAGGCTTATACATATGCTACATCATTTAAACTTTTTTCATACCGTTTTTTAAATGAATATGTGGGCCCATGTTAAAATTCCTAGGAACACAGACATTCAACAAACATCAAATTGTCAGTAAATGTTTTAAACAAAACTTGTAAGAGATTTATGATGGAATTCTGAGCTAATCTGTAGAGCCATAAGGTATTTCTATACATATTTAAACGCATGTAATTTCAAAATGATTATGTTTTGTAGTAAAATTGGTTGATAAATCGGATAATGTTGTTCAATTTAATAAGTAATTTCAATGATAAAATAATTTATTAAATTAATAAAACACTTACAGCGTTGCCAATATTTTCTATAACGTTATAGATACTCAAAATTCCAGTATTATCAAACATTAAAAAAAAAAAAAAAAAAACATGTAACTTGCGAAACAATAGCAACAATAAACATTTACAAACGGTTTAATATGAATTAAAAATATAGGAGACAACAAACGTGCAAATTAATGTTTCACATTTATATCCATCTTCCATACATATTTGCGGTAGCGTTCACGCATGGGCTGTCTAAAATAACTATTATTAAGAACAATACAACATTCTTGAATTGAAGAAAACACGATTCGCGAAGGTCGAACAATTCAAGACCCAACCACAAGAAATCAACTGTTCATTTGAATATTTTAGATTTCAAAATGGTTATATTATTTTGGGATACATCGAAAAAAATCGTATACTTTTATTTAGGTTCCTTTGGCATTATTTAAATACTCGGATGTATATGTATCCGGAATGCCTAATTTATATGTAGTACCTATGGTTACATTTTCAAAATTATTTCAAGATAAACGTGTCATCGAATGTCAACAATTGAAACAAATATTTAACGTTGGCTTACGAAGAATGCATTAATTTCATGTTTAGAGAATATTTCTTGACGGGAACTTCTTGGGCACTTATACTTAATGTCCTTCCCAGGAAATTCGGCCACAAATGAAATGAGGCATTGAAATATAAAATCGCGCGAAATGTGAACTTTTCAACATATAATTACAGCTAGGGAAAATTTATATTTGCTATATGTACTTTGGGTAAAATGGTAAGCTTGTATAAAGCGCGATACCGCCTCCGGATTTTAATGTAACTTTTTCTCATTCAAAAAATCATGGATCAAGGAGCAAATAGTATGGGGGAAAATATAGATTGAAAGTAACGCGTGAACAAAAACATAGAATGGAGGAATAAATTGAGGGGCGTTCTGACGTTGCTTTATAAAAAGAAAATATTTTCTTTTGAATATTTCTCAAATAAATCGGTAAACAAAACATTAATCGCAACACGTTCATTTGAAACAAGACAAACTTCAACACGAAATCTACATTACAAGACCATATTTGATATTGAAATACATTTACAACACTTGAACTTTGTGACGTCAACGATGACGTTTAGGCGCACTTCCGTAATAATACGGTAGGTGTCTTTGAGTCGTATATCAACACAAAAACGTATTTCATGTTGAGGTCTTATGGCCGCGTGAACGACATACAGCCAAATGCAACGAATTTCTGTGCAACTTATTTTTAATTCTGATAATATTATAAAGAAAAACCACTGAACATCACAATAGCTGTTGCATTGTAAATAAATATAGTAGTAGTGTATGATGAGCTAAATGCAGATCCACATAAAAAGGGGGCAAAACGTTACACTTAAAAATGTCGTGCCCACGCGTTATATAATATTTGCTGTTGAAAAGAAATGTGTGTGCATTAGGTACAAGTTTGGAGCGGGCGCACTTTTGGTTGGTGCTGCATTAATGCACGTGTTCGTACGCGTTCACAAAGGCGGCTGGGTGCTTGGTTGGGAGCAGTGAACAAATCAGCCGGAAACGTTAAAAATAGATTCAATAACTCGAGACGAGACGAAGAGCGAAACGCAACTAAATGAGAGTGCTGCCGTACTGCGGTTGAGCACACACTTCACTGGACTTCCTTACGCGACATTTTCAGACGGTTGTCCGAAACATTTTGCAAACTTTCTTTCTTAATTTGACCCACACTTGAGTGGAGGGTACACATTTTTAAGTTGCATCGTCCCCATTATTACTTTCAACCCTCTAATGACAAGATCGTAATCAATTTTTAATTCCTGAGCGGTTAGTAAAACAAGCATTGGTGCAGATTCTAATATTCACTGTGCACATTTAGACCATATACAGGTCTTAAGTTTGAAGTTTCACAATTTTATGTTCGACAATTTTGGCTCTAGATCGGTCACAGACACACATGCATACGTCATTTCGAAAATTGTCTCATTCGATTCAGGAAGAGTCAAGACGTGTAGTATTCCCGTTGGAATCACGAGTACGAAATATTTCATGATTACAAGAATTGCTTATTACTGCGTAAAATAAAGGTGTTCTTTTTTTGTAGAATATTTAGTTATTAATTTTTTTAAGTGGGTTATCTTTATTAAGGCCATAAACTCTACAACCATATTTGGTTTAAATCGCTCCGGTACAATATTTGGGCTTCCGAGCAAGCGGCATACAACCAGGTATGAGTTATATACATTCTCGAATTTGGACAGAATTTGACACTGATAATATAATAGATACACGATCAGTATAACTCATTTGTACATATTGCGGCAATGTAAATATACCAAGTTAATTTTATGGGAATCCCATCGACACAACGAGCCGATCGTTAAACATTTCGCGTAAAATAATAATTATAATAACATCCCTATTAGTGTAACAGACAAATAACTAACCAATTGGATCCTATTGTAAAATGTGAACAACTACTTATAAAACAAGAATCTCAAAAGTCCAACGATGTAACAAAATTGGATCAATAGACTATACGAACTGGGAGGTTGGTTGGCCCACTGATGGGGAGCCACTTGAATATATCTATATCTCCCTACTTCAAAAATGTTTCGATATATAAACAAGAAAAGGTATTTATTGGATTCAGGGCGACACGACGAGATAAGAACATATTGTTATGAAAAGATACAGACACCCGATGAAACACTATAACTGTCTTATAGTAACGTGCGACGCGCTAAAAAGGCTTCTGCTGGCCACAACAGATATTTTAAATTTAATATTGGCCAACTACAAATTGTTGCACTGATTATCCCGCATTGCCATAAATATGATTAGCATAGGGGCGAATATTGGGACATAATATGTCACATGGAGAAGAAGTGACCGAATTAAAAAACGACATAATAATAGTAATAATAATAGTAGTGTCCTTGCTCTTGGCGGAGTGGTTCGGTGGTGACATTGACGTCCGTTCAATCTAACGGGGCAGATGTGAAAAGAATCGTGGTTCGTGCAGTATGTATTCTGTGAAAGAGACCGATCGACTGCCGGCATACAAACACTATTTGTTCATAGTGTGTGTGTGTGTGTGTTCAGCCTTGGTTGAGGGATTGCAACAGCATAGTACAGGCCGACCCGACCCGACCCGACCCGATCTCGAAACATCTGGATGCCCTCGTCATTTTGTATTGTACTAGTTTGTCATTCATCCAGGCACGAATATTCAAACTTGGTTCAAACCAAGGAACCCGAATACATACATATATCACCAACGAACAAAATACACTACGCTTGTATTCCCAAACAGTGGATAACAAAATGTTTACGCACATAATATCCTTGATTGATTTCTATACACCAACTGATAAACTAGCGATAGATAGACATATTTAAAATAAGCCCAACGATAGTTACAAATCTGTTGTTCCCAATCGATAACTATAAAAAATCGCGTATATCTTAGCAATCGTCAGTTGCTTTGATACTGAAAACTGAGCATATATTATATGCTATGGAAACGTCTACGAATTTCAAATACGTGTTTCATACAAATTGTACACATGGCCAGGTTCGAGGAAACTTTTTCAACAAAATATGTTCAAATGTTTATTACTGTTTGTAGCTATATTACTGGAAATACAGTTTTACACAAATATAATATATTTTAAGCTCATTAACTTAATTTCGTCTAATTGTACTCCAGGATCCTCGAAACGACTATATCCATTACTATATCACAATCGATTTTTAGCTCGCCGTACAAAGTACCGAAGAAGCTTAAGTATTGGGTAGTGTGTCTGTAGCATTCTCGGATATATATATATAACTTATATACTTGGATGTTAGTCGTTGCTCACTCGTAAGACCAAATTTGTTCGCCCTTCTCCTCTGAAGGTACCGGAACGATTCACAACAAATTTGCTACACATATTATTTGGCATCCCATTTGAATCCGCTCGCATTTTAAATCTAACCGCCCGTATACTTCCTGAGTTATAGGGGCCCAAAATTTGGAGCCCCCCCGTAATACTGTTCTTATAAAAATAATTAAAACACCCAAAATTTCTAAGATGTTTTATAACTACAAGATTGTTGCATACTGATAACCCAAAGGCCGTAAAAAAAATATTAAAAAGTATAATTTATTATTTTAAAACATGCACTAAAATTTGTATTTAAATTAAATCAAATAATTGTAAGACATTTAATGTCTATAACATTATTTTCAAATTGTTAACCAAAATAATTAAAAACAATTATTTTGTAAAATAATATGTGCTCGCATCGCACATATTATTTATAAGGCGAGCTGCACGCATAGGTGTGTTGTAGCTAAGCTTGTTTTCATAATCCCTAGACTTGTTTTGTAAGAAATATGTTTAAATATCTATTTTCCAAAATGATGACCTGAATCAAAACAGTTTGAGCAGCACTGCCCGACAGACCAGAAATACACGGTCATTGTTTGTGGCCCATGTCACACCGTTGTCCATTCACACACACATATATTAAAAGGAACAAACAGCAACGGAACACGGGACAGTCAGTCCGCTAGCTATGGACAAGGACCAACTGGCTTACTTATGCAACGCACACGTACGTTCCTGATGCCTGTGGGATTATTGTTCACGGCACAGCAACCACACGAAAAATTATGTGTGTAGATGCGAATTGCTTGTAAAAACAATCAAACAAAATCCCGGCTTCTCTCACGGGTACACTCCGCGCGAACATTCAATTTAGTAAAAATCAATTAAACTTACCAGATTGCGTTTGGGGATTGATGTCACAGAATATCGAACGCCATTTCATCTGAAACAACAGATATTAAAGTTAGGTTATGTTTTTCGACCAACAAGTTGGAGTTAGCTCATTTAAAACGCGTGCTATATCGGTTTAGATTTTAAAATTGTAAAACGGATCCTCATCATGATGGTATGTAGAATATGTTACGATGTTATGTTTCAGAAAAATCATATTTAATATATATATAAATCAACAAATTAACAAATAATTTGGTTAAAAAGTATTGAACTATAATTTAATTTTGTTAAATATCGATAAAAATATCAAATCCAGCATAATTCCGCAACAAAATTTACAGAGGTTGTAGCCTACACTATTATCTAGTACATAATGAAAAAAGCAGCTGCTTCTAACTGCGCCTTTGATTCTTTTGCAAGTTTTTGCAACAATAAGTACAAATATAAATAGACATATGACCCTTGTCTACCACAGCCATGGTTACTCAAAATTAAATAGTGTATGAATAACATAATTTACATTTTACTGGTTTAAATTCCAATTGCTTAAATTAATATTGTTTAAATAATTGAAAATTTTATAATCAACTGCTTTCGGCTAAAAATAATAAATTTTAATTCATATTTTTTTCGGTACAATACTTTGTTTATTATTAAAATTGTTATAAACAATTTCTTTTAAATCATTTTTTTACTTTGGTTAATTATGTTTCATGACTCACAAAAGAATTCAATTTTTTATACACTTAGATATCAAATATAAGCTTGATTTTAAGACTTTTGATGAACCATATTAAATTCATTTGGTTTTTTGAAATTTAAACTTTGAAATCGTAATGAGTGGCATTAAATACGCCTAGATACCAAATTTTAGCTTGATTTAACGTCGTTTGATTTTTGTTCCACCATATTGGATCCGCCATTTTGTTATTTTGAAATTTTAACTTTAGAATCGTAACCAGCAACCTCAAAAATCTCAGTGTACAAAGTTTCATACTATTTGAAAAACGTTTCCGACTTTTGACCACACTGTGCGCGCTGGTCCGATTTTCATATAAATTGTTTTCATTTGTAGGTAACATATTTAGGCAGGTTTTAATCCGTTATTGATTAAAATTAATTCTAAATGTAACAATAATTGTATTGTCGGTAAACGTAATAAAAGACGCTATGGTTATTCTATATATATAATACTCTATTTCTTAAAACTATTAAATTCTAATTAAAACTGAGAAAACTGTAAATAACCGTTCAGTACTTCCTGACAACAGCGGGCAAAAGCAAATATTATTACTAAGTACAAATAAAAAATATGAAAATTTATGAAGATACTTATATATTTAATTTCTCTATTAGTGACTAGCACAATTCTGCTCATATTCAAAGTCAACAATCAAGGAAACCTACCAATTTTGAAATGTTTAATAAGATGAAAGTGATGAAAGGTATGCAATTCTATTATGTTGTAAATTTCGACTCCAATACGATGCGTTGTATCGATATTTTATACGTACATTTACGATAGCCTTCGATACATTCACATTAATTGAGAGTCGAAATTTAAAACTGAATAGAGCCGTTGGAGTTGCCAATATCCGTAGGTTTTAGTTTCAATCTTTCATTCATTATTCAATTAACTCGAATTAAAATAATATTACAATAAAAAGTACATAAATTTACTAATTTAGATAAAATACAGTATTTTAATACATTCTACATGAAACGGCAACCATTATTTTAATAAAGTATATTACTATATTCGAATCATGACACTACGTGTGAAAAAAATATAAAATGAAAAATTGTTCAAGAATATCAACACTCACAAGCATCAATTTAGATTAGCATATATATACAACATATCACTGTATTTGCTATGAGTGTCCGTTTCGTAGTATTATTGCAAGGACGAGCTCGAACAGCACAAAATCAGTCGCACACGAAATAAAATACAGAACGAACGCGGTCAGCATTAACTAAAACAATACACAAACGCATTTAGAGCAAAAACTGAACACTGTTCACACAAAAAACACTTCATTTCCGCAGCAGAAGCGGTCGAATAAATTGGCAAAAAACTAGTGTACTTTACTACACACAACGCGACCGGTTCGCAAACTGGCACAAACAGGCACACTAGTACTCGTACAGCTATAGTGCGAACTAAAATGGGGGGAGGGAGGTGGTGGACACAGGAACAATGATTTCCAAAGTTACCCCGGGTACAACATGCATACAGTAGAGCGGGCACAAACTATATTCGATTCCACTTTTTTGCAATTGCTATATGATGATGCAATACTCTTATATAAGGTGTTCTAGAAATTTAATCTGGAATTGAGTATAGAGACAAGCAGATGACGCCCGAACACAAATAAGGGTAGACGAATTTTTTGCTAAAGAGATAGAAAGAGATGTACGGACGAAGGTATTGTTGACAAACGAGGGCATTGATCAAGAAATTCGTAGTGTTCGATAAGAATGGGAAAATAGCAAGGGATTTAGAAAGAGATAGCGGGATTTTTATCCTATTCAAATAATAATGGGACAGCTTTAGGAACGTTTTATAAACCCGCAAACGCATGCGCAATGTCTAAAATTAATGATTTGATCTGTCTGCCCTGGGGAGTAAGTTTACCTTCTTTAGCTGCTCATAATAAGGAACAATGACACCCCAAAAATGTTTCAAACATACTAAACCTCAAAAATAACACAATATAAATAGACTTACATGAGAGGTTAAAACAAATTTTACATTTAATCGAATTTTCTTCATCACTTATACCATCTGTTTACGAACAGTTAGGGAATTTTTACAAATATATTTTTATTTATGTAATAGAAGACCCCGACCGAATTAAAAACCGTTATAGTTATATTACAATAATTTAAAGAATATATAAATATGATATAAACAAATATCTTTCATTTAAAAATTAAGTTAAGAGTATTTCTTGGTCCGAGAAAATTACACTACAGCTCTCTAGTAGATTCTGTACGGCAAGTTAATAATGAAGTATTTACATAACCCGAGCGCCTACTGAATATTGGCATCAATCTATACGGCGGAGATTTGAGCGTCATACTTTTTTCAACTGCTGAAACATCCTGTTCATTTAGAACGGTAGGGCGTTATCGGGCACAAACGGAAAACATTCGCGGTCATTTATACCCTACTAAATGTAGCCACAAATCTCCGCTATTCCCTTGGTCACCCCTTCACATAAATGTATTCTTGCCCCTTCCTCATTCCAACTTTCAAAACACCCCTATACAATAGCTCATTAAAACAAGAAACAAAAACAGATTTCAATTTCATTACTAGTTCTCGGGCAGAGTCAAAAGAGAAACAGCTATCTCATCAGACGATTACTTCTACTTTTTCAACGTTTTACCTTTGTGATATTTTGATATTGTTTTAAGAAAACGTAATTTCCTTTTAAGCTTCTTTGTATTTACTTTTTTAGAGTTTATTTTGATAATTAAAAAAAAATTAACCTTCGTGAAGGCATTATAGGCCCTTCAATTTAAATTTCATGTATACTGTGTTTTATTTACTTGTAATGAACGTGTAGGAGAGAACTTTAAAAAAATCGGTTGCGGTCATTCATTTTTGCCATTAGTGCAGCCGTTCTAGTGAATTTGGACATAGAACAAAATATGCATAGAATATACATGCACTTCTTAAGTTTGAAGTTTCACAATTTTACGTTCCACAGTTTCGGCTCTAGAGCGTTCACAGACACACACAGACGTCATTCCGCGATGGTCAAAACGTGTATATCTGTTGAAATCTCAAGTTCGATTTTTTGTTGATTCCTATACTTACATATTACTTCGTAAAAGGAAGTAAATACGGTTGAGATATTCTAATGGGTCGTTATGACAATTTTCGCAATGGTGTCTGTTTATCGCATTACGTAAACGTAAACACTACACTAACGATAATGAAATGTCATAATTCAGGTCAAAATATATTTGCGAAGAACCGATCATATTTTAGTCAAGTTGAATGGAAACTCTTCGTTTTATTAGTAATTTTAAAAGGTTGCAATTACAGCAAAAAAAAAACATATTTTGTTTGAAAAATCCTCGGTGCGGCAGTTTAGTTAAAATTATGTGTCGTAAAAAAAATTACATTTTATTGAGAGTGTACCATGTACAAGTATAATAGTACATTTACAATGTACCAATGCCCAAATGGCGAGAGCTGATTTTGATTTAATTAAGGCAGAAATAATTGCCTTCTAAGTTAAACACAACATATTAAATAAACCAAGTCAAAACTATCATGAAACAATAATTTATAATTGTTTAGTTAAAAGATAAACACGTTTAAAGAAGTCACTGCATCAGTAGGAAAACATTAGGTTAACAAAACCAATAAATATTGTTGGGTTGAGTTCTAAAAATAAATAAAGTGAACCTATTTTATTCAATTTCTATGGAACAAATGACGTAAATCGTTGCTTAAGAGTAAAATATCACATAAACAAAACGATGTAAAATAACGGTGATAACGTATCCCGAGTGTAACTTTTGTTAAAATACCAAGTCCAATTTTCCGCGATCCTTTCGGAAACACTCGCGACCGGTTTAACCAAACAACGAAACAATTACTCCGGTTGTGTTGACCGGAAGAGTACAATTAAAATTCATAGAACGCCTGGTAGGCAATGGGAAGCGATTACAGTGGAGCCGGGTGCGAGCGAGAGGACAAAGCGAGAATGAGTAAAGAAAGACAGACAGAATGTGATATGTGTGGAAGTGAAGTTGGTGCAGTATAGCACGGCCCAGCACGGAGGAGCGCGCGGTAACTAAAAACAAACCTGATAACAAACCGACACACGTTTCATATATTGTTATCTAATATCGTTTTGGAGGTTCGTTGTGTTACTTGGCTTCCCTTGTGGATATGCTGCACCATAGATACAAGGCCACCGTCGCCGCCTTCACCACGCAAAAACTGATTGTTTCAACAAAGTTACCAAATACATTATTTCGTTGCTCTGCTACTCTAGTTTTGCCAACTGGATACTACGCCAGTGATGTTCAAGCGTTTTCGAACACGGGACAATTTTAAATTCACGACTACAATAAATTCTTTTTACAACTGAACATATAATATAATATATTCTTTATTTTAGCCCAGAACTATTATCCTCTATTCTGCTTTTGTAATTTATACCACTATTAGCGCCAATTCTAGATAATTTTTTTTTACTTCTATTTGATAACTGTTTACTAGTTTTAGGCACCAATGTCTCCAGCGCGCCTTCGAGCAAGCACGGTGAAAAAATACCATTAACGAGCGATTTCATAAATAATTGCATATATTTATGCCGTAAATTAGAATTAATATTTGTTACTATAAAAGTTAAATGAATTTATGTCAACTGTGTTCCAGATTTTCCCCTTATAATTGAGTTTCCGGGGTCGAATCCCGATACAAGCAATATGTTTTCATCAAACTCTTCTCCTCCACTGTCTACTCTTTCCAAGTAATAATAATATGCAATGATTGTGGTATTAATTAAATATATGTGTGACTTTGATTCGTGGTATTAACTACAATAGTTTTATTGAATATTGGAAAATTTAAATTAATTTTATTTAATGGCTTGGTGCAATTGTTGAAAAAATTATCAAAAATTTTTTAGTGTTTTGGGATATTCAAATATTATTTAAGTTAGTAATAGTAATAAGTAATCTTTCTGAAAATCATCCAATAAAAATAGGGATAGACACAATATTGTAGTAAGAACTTCCATAATTGTACAATAAAATGCTATAATTGTAGTAGTTTATAGTATAATTGTAATTATTTTTACTACAATATTGTGTCTTCCTAATCATTTTTCTTCGTGTATATGAGTTATCAAATTGGGTTTTCAACGATTTTGGTTAAAATCGGTTTGACTCCTTTACAAAAGGAACACAAACTTAAGTCTTACGAACTTATGATCGACCTACATCTAACCCAAGAATTTATTGTATTCATATTCATTTTCAGAATCAGGGAAACATTATACGTATTCCTGAAGACTATAGCTCTTTTGTTGACGCTGTACGGCGAGCTAAAAACCAATTTTATATAATCTAATAATGTATTTTAAATTTCTATAGTAGAGAGAATGTTATCGGTATTGACTTGGTGATTACAAACAACAATTTTTGATATAACAGTATTCATTGATAGTAATACAATAAGATATCTGTTAAAGTAGGGTGGAATATTTCCTGAACAAAAAATATTCTATGGAAAATAAGAGTTAGATATTCGGCTCTGGTTTGTGTAGGCAGTGTAGGTATTACAATATTTAAGGTAACCAAACTTGTTACAATCGAAATTCGATAATATGTTGGAGTTTGATGATTGGGGTATGACAATAAGAACTGTAATAATTTTAGAAAATTCGAAGGATATGCATATGTGTATAAAAGATAAAATAGTGGGGTACGCCTATGGTGAATGTAAAACTATTTTGAGTGGCAAGTGAGGTCAGACAGGGCACACAGGATATGCTCAAACCGATATACAAACCGCAAAACTTAGCACTAATCAGTTATGATTCATTCCGAATTCAAATCAACCATATCTATATTAAGGTTGTTAGACATAATATATTATTATACATAATACACACAATGTAAACTCAACATATTGTTTATTTGTTTGCAACAATGTAAATAAAGTACTACAGCAATGTTTCTAATAATATTACTGGATAGAATAAATATTTCCTTTATTCGCAACATTAAACCAAAAGCTACATAGTACTTTGATGACGAAATCAATATATACTATCGTTTTTATGATTATACATCGGGCATTTTGATGTTCACAATGTATGTGTAAACTGTGAAGCTGCCTGCGGTGGCGTGGAGAATTGCCCCACTCGGTTTATGATCGAACATTTTCCGATCGGTTCAAGCAATAACAGAAAAGGTCTGATAATCCTTAATATACTAAAGACAACATTAATTTCAATATTTATAAACATTACTTTTCAGTGTGAAACTGTCTCCTAAAATCGGGTTTACCTATTGAAAGTTTTGTGCCAAACAACCGACTGATTTTGGCTGCCACATGATTCACAATCTAACCACGCACCGTTCAAAGTTCTCATGGCGGGAAACAGCACATGCTGTATTTAGCTTATTATATTATATTTAACGTAATACTGGCGAATTGAAACCATTTTTGCACAGAAATTTGTTTTAGGTTCTACTGTTTTTGAAAATGTTCCCTCTTGCTCGTTCAGCGACGTGACGAATTGGCAGAAGATCGTAATTCATGCGGCCGTCAAAATCAGTCGACTTTTTGGCAAGAAATTTAAATAAATAAAATGTATCTAAACACGATTTTTGGAGACAAAAATGAACTGTTAAAATTATGTCTTTAGCATATTAACCGTGGCTTTAGGGATTATTTGGCCTTTTGTACTAAACTGGGGTTTTTGCCAAAAGATCGAACGCAAAAGGTTGGATCATAAACCGTTTGCCAATTCGTCATGTCACCGCTCGTTCGCCCTTAAAAAAGACATTTTATGTCTATAAAGTTGCTTCATATTGTGAACGCAAATGACAAATAAATAACTAGGAATAATAATTTCGACATTTGAAATATTCAATAATATTTCTAGAATAAATGAAAATAGTCTACACTAAAGTATAATTTATAACGCTATAAACATATTGTGAACCCATTGTATTTCCTGTTGTTTAGAATTGTATTATACTGGCCAATCATCAAATTGATTAACATACATCCAAGTTATTTTCGGAATAATGAACCTTGGAATCATGAAAATTCAAAACTTTAACGGGAATAAACGTTTGGACTATCCCTGAATTGAATCTAATTTCGGAATAACGTCTGCGCGTGTGTGTGAACGCTCTAGGGCCAAAATTGGTGAAGGAAAAACATGAAACTTTACACTTAAGACTTGTATACTGCGTAACCGGAAGTAAAGATGTATTCATGCTACTAAATAACACGTAGTAAAAATTTGATTCCCATAAAAGTTATATATATTGAAATATATCAACTCTCATTTAAAAGTTGTTATTTTTAGAATTATTCCTTAGTTACAATACAACATATTGATTTTGTTACTAAGTTATCGTAGGGTGAATTTAAAACAAAGTATTACTATAAATAGAAATAGTGAAAGTCGAGTGAAGGTCACACCACAGTTTGTTAATATCCGACAATGTTACAAACACTACAGTGTCTTTGTAATACCATTAGTCAATCTAGAAACGCAAACAATCTTATCTAGTTAATAATAAACACTAGCACACTGTTGTACTCCGTATAAAATGTGGTATTCTCTTACAAAAGAGACTTGATAAAAATGTGTGGTTAGTGCATTTGTGCGCAAAAAAGAAAAGTAGACGCGCGAATATAAAGTACGCAAGAGTTCACACAACAATGTGGCAAATCAAGCGGAAGGCAGTCGTACGGCGCGACTGCAGGCACCGTTCCTATCGACCGCAGCGGTAGCCACAAATCTGTGCACTTCAAAGTGAAACGAAGAACAAGCAATCTACTTACACGTAATCAGAGCAAAGTGCTTCCCGCCAAATTTGCAACACACTGCACTCGCACACACACAGTCATCAACTGCAACGGCTGATCTGTGCTGTAAGATACAATTTGTAATTCGAACTGTTTCCAGAATTAAAAACATCCAAGTTCACGTTTCTACAGTTTGGATTTCATGTATAACTCAATTGAAACGGTATAGGTCCGTCTTTACTTTCTTATACGAACGATTATAAAGCCAGACATTTGTTGTAAAATTTTGCACAAGCTAATAATAATGTGTTAGTATAAAACAAGAATTAAAGTGTGATTGAACGGGTTCTATTTTAAACATAATTTACATCAAATACGCCCGTCTAAAATAGGTTTAAAGGAGTATTGTGTTTTTGTCCTTAACATTAGTAAAATAGTGTTATTATATTATCAAAGCGAATCATAAGCTAACGTGCAAGAAAATTGGTTAAAAGATAGAAACTTGCAGCGCAGTTTTTATAATATTGACCAATGTTATTTAAATCGAAGTCAAACTATTCTTATCATGTCTTAAACCTGTTCTACTGACAAAACAAAGTTAATTATAATAACTTACAAAACGACAATCAAACCCAAGATTCGTTTGAGTGAAATAATCAAAGCATTTTCAAATGTATAATGTTTGTTTTTTAAGAGTGAATATATGTATGTTTATGTTAACACGGTCGAGACGAACCTCTTAATATTTCTTTATACTATTAAAACTGCCCTTACAGGACAAACTATAGATATATTTAAAAAATATGAATGATTCTTACGTGTTAATCTCACAATGAACATAGCAACTTCAGCATAGGCACTGTTCACTGGCGGCGTAAATGCACAATTCTTGCAGCTGCAAAACTAAACTCGTACAAACACACGATGAATAAATAAACGAATGTAGTTCGTTTGTCGTTGGTTGGCGCACAACGAGTTCGTTTAGCTAGCTCTGAATACCCCATGCGTTCCCCCACTATTTTTACGAGAAAAGGAGGGATGCCCCTCTACACGAAACTATTCAGCCAATTGAGACCGACTGACGCGACGCCGAGGTGACTAATAAAATCGATATTTTTTAAGGTTTCCTTTGACACCTTTTGGCCTATTGCAAATTTGTTGTCATTTATTATTATTATTATTGTATCTATATTATTCTTGAATTTGTTACTGTTTTGGACCACTATTGTTATTATCCATACAGTTTGTACAGAAAGGTTAAAGCATTCGGTGGTAATTGGAATGAAAAAGTATTGAACAGAAATTCTTGTTGTATTATATTACATTTTTTTAAATGTTTTATATATATATATTATAATTTTTATATTTAAAATAATCATTAAAATAATGTCATCGCTTTTAAAAAATATATAAAAAGCATTTTGAAAAAACACATTTAAAACAACAAATAAGACATGTTTAAAAAAATGCCAATTTAAAAAAATAACTAAAAATAGAGTAAAACTCATAAATACATGCATAAGTTATCAATAATAGACCAAAAGTGGTTCTCAAATTTATTTCTTCGCGTACCACACATGTGAATTACGAGTCACAGCGAAACAATCAGCTTAGAAATTATAAGTAATAATTCCAGTTTGTTGTATGACATACAAAGTTAACGTTCACAGCAACAAAATTTATCATACATTGTGTTAATTTTGTTGCTTAGAATATTTGCATAGCTTGTCATAATACAAACTAGATAATTATTTGTAATTTTTTAATTTTAATTACTATTTGGTTCGCTTTTAGTTGTCACTGGTAAGACCAAATTTGTACCCTCTACTCCTCTGAAGGTACCAAAGCAATGCACACCAAATTTGGTACACATAATATTTGGCAACCCATTCGAATCCGCTCGCAGTTTAAATCCAATCGCCCGTATACTTCCCGAGTTATAGTGCCCCAAAATTTGGAGTCCCACTTAATACTGCCCTTACAAAAATAATTAAAACACCCAAAAATTATACTAAAAAAAAATATATTTTATGTCTACAAGATATTTTCATATTGTTAAGCCCGAAAAAGAAAAAAATTAAATATAATTCTTGAATTTCAAAATATGCACGAATTTTTTATATCAAAGTAATCTACAAAAAAAATGTAAGAATTTTTATATCTATAATAATTAAAAATCACTGCTCGCATCGCACATATTATTCATAAGGCGAGCTGGACGCATCGGTGCGTTGTAAGTATCGAATCTTGTTTTCTTACGTCACTACTATTTCAGTCAATCACGTGTCTACCGATCAAGCACTAAGCGTAATACTCGCAAATCGGGGAATTCCCTACGAGAAACTACATAATACTGTTATGTATGTTATGTAATCAGGAATTACGAACAAACCTGTGTTGTTATTGGTTGGGCGTAAATATTTAATCGCAATAGGTATTATCTTATAATTAATTCCTGAAAATTTGCTTTAAACAATTCATATTAAAACATGTTTCAAAAATGTGTTTTAAACATAGTCGCTGCTTTAAACAAATAGTTTTTTTACATGCCAACCCCGAATGAAATAGGATAATAATTAAAGAAACAGGTTAAAAATGTTTTCTTAGTAAAATTTATAAATAAGACTAAAACAGTTTATTTTTTGCGGTGATAGGGAGTTAGTTCGCCGTTAATGTTTTTATTTACTGAAAGTTGAGCTGCAGACATTGGTGTTATTTTTTTTGCATTATTGATTTACCAAAAAATAGTTAATTTTCGTGGTATATATCTTCTACAATTGGAGCTTATTTTACATTAATTTAAGAATGATTTTAATTGATAAATGAAAAACATATTCGCCCAACGTGGGGCTCGAACCCACGACCCTGAGATTAAGAGTCTCATGCTCTACCGACTGAGCTAGCCGGGCCTTACTGTTTCCCATCTGAAAATAAGTAAATGATCTGAAAAAGCGCGCCGATCTAAATAAAATGAGGCTAATGTTTGCTAGCAAGGTCACGTGATGTCTAGCTTGTGGATTGGAGGTTATGCAGGCAATAGGCTTGGCATGGGTGTGGTACTGCTTGGCGACTTAAAGGGGCACGCCTCGCCACTCGTACACTACCACACAGCAGTTTTGTCTTTAAATACTTCTGCAATCCTGTTTTTGGTTGCAACATAATAATACTATTTTTGAGATAATGTCATATTTATATTCGTACAAATGCTTATCTAGTCGTTTTGTAAATTGAATTACAATTTTAGTTAAATAGCAAGATGACATTAAAGCCACTGTAAATGGCATAGAACAAGTGCGTTTGTGTACAGAAAAGTGAAGGAGATTTCATTGAAAAATTCCAGTGATATTAGTCATTTTGAAATCAATAAATTCGGAGAAATATTTATTCGAATTATATTCCACTTATTTCCGTATCCAAATAGCACTTATTGACTTTGATAATACTATTTTTAAACCTAAAATGCATGGCAAATATTTATGCAAGTTAATCAAGTCAAGTATGAGGTTATCTTTTTGAACATTGGACTAAACCTGTAAATATTGTGCTGATTGGTGGAGTTTCCATAACAATATTATTATTATTATTACATTGGGAAGAATAGAAGCTATTATATAGTCTATCATTACTTTCAGACAAATTGAAAATATCCATGTAATATGAAATACATATCGTATATATATATATATATATATATATATATATATATATATATATATATATATATATATATATATATATATGTGTGTGTGTGTGTGTTTTGAAAATTATTAACGGAGAATTCGGTCTCCTCTGGATTTGGTAGTGGATCTCGAAACCGCTATAACCATTAAAATTAAACAATAATTTAGTTTCATGATCTCTACACTATTATTAAAAAAAAACAATTTGCATTGTCCTATACTAGTCAATCTTGCACGCATATTCAAATAATATGTGTAAATATTTTGTAGTATATTTAATTTATTATTAGAAAATAATGTGGTAATTTCGATATTAACTTTCAAAATCATTTTTACTATTTATTAAATTTTGACAATTGTTTATATGGCGACGATTGTGAAACCATTTTAAAAAATACGTATTTATAAATAAAGCACACAAATGTAACCATTTCAAAAGCGTAAATCCAGTAAATATCAGCTCAAAACGTGCATATTCGTACAATACTTGAGTTTGTGATTTTTTAATAATACTACCTTTTAGACCTGATCCAAGAAAGTAAAAATCGTGGTGATATAACTTTATTATTAAATATTCTCCTCTAGGGAAAAGCGTTGATTATCAGTGGTTCTAAACATATTCGAAACTGTAGTTAGTGTAATATTATTTATGTTATTACTAGTGCAATAAAAGTATGTAAATGAAAGTCACTCAAATTAAATGCGACGAGTCTATAGTTTCATGTACTAGGAAATATTAAAAAAGTAATTTGAAACAAAATAGCAAACTTGTGTACCGAACGCAAATAAAAATGCTGATTTTGCAGAAACATTCCCATTTAACTGAGAGACAAACTCCATTTCATCAAAGTAGCATAGAACGAATGAGTAAGGAAAGATGGAAAGGGCAAAAATACAAATATTTTTCTCCATGACAGGTTTGGGTTAGGTTAGCGCGTTACCGGTAACCGGTAAAATGTTCATAATTTACGGCAGTAACCACACATTCGGTCGTTCAAGTGATGGCAGTAGGTTATGTATACGAACGGGAACCAACAAGATGGACGACGCGTAGTTTGTTCGCTAGATGCAGTTTAATACCATTATCCCTCGCTACGGCCGCATTTGGCGCTCGCCTACTAAATCGAGGTGGTGAATATTTTAGACCCTAGGGCTCGGGTCAGATCACTGAAAGTTTCAAGAGACCTCGCACACACACACACGGCAATACACAGACTCAGACGCGAACGTGCTGGCAGTCAATGACTCACCGTGAGAGATGTTCGCGCGTGACGTCACGCGTCACCTAGCAACGCATGAAGTGCAAGTCACTACAGAGCGGTTCTATCATCTATG
This sequence comes from Leistus spinibarbis, assembly GCA_933228885.1. Taxonomy (NCBI): domain Eukaryota; kingdom Metazoa; phylum Arthropoda; class Insecta; order Coleoptera; family Carabidae; genus Leistus; species Leistus spinibarbis. The sequence continues at coordinate 7,561,860 of OW121791.1, forward strand.
CCGCATCACTGACTGACCCCTTGCTACCCCCATACACACTGCTACTTTACTATTACCCCACACACACACACATTATCAAACAATAAGCTCTACAGATGTTTTACCAATGAAATCTTGGAAACAGAGTAGACTTTCTTATACGTTATCTTTAAAAGTTGGGAATGGTAGCATAACATTAAAAAAAAAAGGTATATTATATAGGTAGAAGTATAAAAAACTTCAGCATTTTAGTTTTTTTAATTAATTTATAATTTTGCTTTCTTTGATGAATAATGGAATTCTGGGCCAATCTATAAAACTATAGAGAATTCTATAAATTAAAGATAACATTATAACAGTTTTATGAATTTAAAAAATAATTTTATTATCGATTTTACTTAATAAACTGAACAAAATTGACTAATTTATCTACAAAATTTTCTGCAAATAGAATTGCCTTATAGCTCAGAATTCCACCAGAAGTCTACAAGGAAGTAGAATAGAGTCGTAATTTAATTTAGTTTAGTTTTGACAAAGCTTTTTAAATATTTCGTTATTGTTCTCTTTTCAATGTTATAAAATATATTAGTAAATTAATGAAATTTTATGCAAATAAACGTTTATTTTAAAGTAAAGTAACACAAATCTTCAAGTTATTTGTGATTGGTGTTGTATTTAGCTTCATTTAATTCTATAATAATTTTGTTTTAATTCAACTCACGCAAACTTTTTTATTCAACATCATTTTTTGTAAGGCAAATAGATTCAGTTAATTTATGCTACTTTTTGACCAACTCACAAACGGTATGAATTAAAGAAAAATTAATTCTTTTAAAAGTTACAAGATTTCAAAATTTTGTATAAAAAATTATTTCAACCATTTAATGGTAATTATACTAAATTACTTCGTGGTATCAACGAATACTGACTAGAATATTATACGAGTTTTATAAGAATAACACAACTTTCTGATTTTGTATTAGAAAATTAATATAAAATAAAAACAATAAATTCCAAGTTGTTAAATGTACGTCATTTTTTTATTCATTCATCGTTTCGGGCATCCCGAGAGTGTCCATTTTCCGGATATGAACACTGTATGTATCAGGATAGATGACACAAATAATAATAATAATACGTATATAGTAAGGTTAATATGTGTAAGAATTTCTTGATAATATGTACAATTATCTTAATAAAAATATGTGTTTTATTCCAATTTATAAAGTTGGTGATCGACTGGAATAAATGCGATGTGGAAGTAAACAGGACAGCAGTCAATAATGTGTTTTAATTGATTATTGCAATCGACGTTTCGACAAAACTCTTCAGGAGTCTACAATGATGCATTTAGGATATTTATGCAATTATTTGGAGCTATTTCATTTTTAAGTTATGTCTTATTAATATAATCACATAATAGGTTTAGATTTTAATATCATAATTTTTTTTTTAAAAGATTCCAAGAGCGTGATCAACGCGTGGCTCCAGAACATGCGCACTGGTTCACCCAAAAGATTTTTATTTTGTTTGTGGCCCCTAGGTGAAGATACTGGCACACGAAGGGTTAAATGGATCGTAATGGTAGAAAATAATGCATAAATATAACTTTACTAAATATAGTCCAACAATTTTTTATATAAAAATAAATTCTTATTTTGTGAAGTATATGTATAACTAAATATATATATATATATATATATATATATATATATATATATATATATATATATATATATATATATATATATATATATATATATATATATATATATATATATATATATATATATATATATATATATATATATATATATATATATATATATATATATATATATATATATATATATATATATATATATATATATATATATATATATATATATATATATATATATATATATATATATATATATATATATATATATATATATATATATATATATATATATATATATATATATATATATATATATATATATATATATATATATATATATATATATATATATATATATATATATATATATATATATATATATATATATATATATATATATATATATATATATATATATATATATATATATATATATATATATATATATATATATATATATATATATATATATACATATGTTTATATATACATATGTATATACATATGTATATATGAAACTGTAAGCAAACTGATGTTCGAGTATTCTATTTCTTTTTATAATCCCATAAATTAGACGCAGCATAATAGGATTAACTTTAATTGGAAACAAAATCAGGCCGAGGAGAAAAATCGCAAGAAATTGGGTTTCCCGACGGAGGCGACATCATGCGGGAGTTAGTGTAGTCACTAAGCAGTGAGTGCTGCTTGTTAGAGAGGTGCGATGGGTGGGAGGGGGAGGGGGTTCTAAATCGGCCTTAATTCAGAAGGACATAACCTTCGTCTAGTTATACTGTTGGTTGTATTGTGTGTGTTACTGCCAGTCGGTTTTGGAGACAAGCAAAGGAAAGACTACCTTATTCAATTAAGCATCAATCAGTATTAGTGCTATTAGCGCCCAGATAAACGCTAACTGAGCACTACCTAATTCTAAATCGAATCATCTGGTTAGGCATTTGCGGCCTTGTATCACTTTTTATTTACTTCTATTTTGTAAGAGGGTGCCACATTTTCACGAAAATACACGTTTGTAGGTTCCCTGAATTGATATGGACTCTATTCAAAATAACGTTTGTTGAACGGTTGAAGATAAATATATGAAACTTTAAATTTAACATTTAAACCGGTAGTTATTGTTAATTTCTGATACTCTTTACCCGAAAACATCACGAATAAAGGAAAAAGTACAAAATTAAAAAAATCACATTTATTAATTGCTCTGCTAGTACAATACTGTGTGTGTGTGTGTATGTGTGTATGTCTGTGTGTGTGTCTGTGAATGCTCTAGGGCCAAAACTGTCGAACGTAAAATTATGAAACTTCAAATTTAAGACTTGTTACAGATTGTGAACCTGAAGTTAAAAAATTAAAATAATATTGAAATTTAAAATGTTAATTGATTGCAACAATCAATTTTGTACTCTAACAATTGCTATCGCTTTTAGTATTGTATTTATTGTGTTCGGGTTCGCCGGAACGGCAAGCTGGATGCACTGGCACTTGCGCCAGTTCTTGTTTAAAAACAGCCAGTGCCGCCATTGTACAAAAGACCTGCTAGTAACCATAGAAATATATAAATAAAGCGGACTATAATATACACATTCATACACATCCTTCTGGGTGTTTATATATATACTATATAATCCTAGAAAATATCAATTTATATTCTCTGATTATAGGAAGGAAGTCCAGTGTAGATCACTGCAGATATTTAATAACAATTTTGTAAATGTAAGGCTAAACAAATATATCCTATAAAATTCATTAAATTTAACCTCATAGATGCTTCGTTATTGCCTTGAATGAATGTCGAAAAATTTGCTAGGTACATGACGGTACCGTACATTCTATAAGAGTCATTTTAATGAATTTTATAACAAATATTTGTTCTAGAATAACAGAGGCGGACTGAGAGTAAACTTGTAATGTAGAATTTGACTTTGATACTAGCGGTCCTTTATTAAGAAGATTTTTTGATAGTTTCAAAAATATTGATTATGTGCATAAGAAAGAGTATTGCGTAGATAACAATTAGCTAAACAGATTTTGGAAAGAAAAAGACATGTAAATTGAGGCAGGATGACTCTAATGTTGAAAAGCATATGGACATTTGTGGCCTTGTCAAACAATCGATGGGTATTTGTTGGTTTTTTGAAATGGTTGCTGAACTTGGCGAAAAATGACGAAATAAAAATGAAGTCGTTAATACTTGGTGAATGTAGTTAAACGATTAGAGCTTTATAAATGATTATAATAATAAACGATTTTCGATTGAACATCCGTTTGACTGGATCATAAATTATTATTACAAATACAATTTAATATAATTGTGTAGTTCGTAACACGACAAAGGCTATCGCCGTGTTCATGTGATATTTACCTACTGAAAGTCAATGGTTTGTTTGTGTACGTGTACGTGTGTGTATACATAGCATATTGCGCTACACGGACGCATGCGTGACTCAATCAATTAGTTGATCCACGTGACCACCATCTATTATTCATCAGGGCATTAGCAAATGAGCCATCTGCTGTTTTAAACTGCTACTACCCAATACTTAACTACCTACACCGCAAATGCCACTTCTTCTTCTTCTCCTTGATGATGATCCATACAATTCTATGCATTAATAGTTTGAATATATAATATTCGGGTCAACTCGACATAGTTCGAAAGTCTTCCACACCATCTTTGTATTATCTTATTTATCCAATTTGCAAATAGCTAGCAAATATCTGCAGTGCCCTATACTGAACTTTCATCTACGTGTTGAATATGTTGTGTTGATATTTCGAAGAGTATTTATATTACTTTCTTACAAACAGAGAAATAAAGAAAGAGAAATTGAGAATTTATTCCGTACAATCTCTAATAATTACACATCAATAATTTTCCGTATTTTTTCAACGTTATTTATTTAAGTATTGTGATTACAAAAGCAAAAATCACTTCCGAAATTTGAATGGAAATCAATTTTGATTAGTTCCACAATGACAATATTTGTACATTTCTGCATTCTAATATCTGAAAATAATATTTCAGCCGAAAGTGCTGGTATACTCTGACCAATATTTACATATTTCGAAAGCAACACAACCTAGAGAAAAAGTTAATTTAGTAAAACTTAAAGCAATAATAATTTCTTTGCCCATTTTCTGACATATCGTCTTGCGAATAGAGAAAACAAAAAAGATGCGCTGCTCAACAGTGTTACACGGTTACCAAAGCAGAGGTTACATGCTGTGCATGTAAGAGTTCCGGTAGAACTGTGGTAGAACGTAGATCTGGCCAATCCGGAGATTCCATGAACGTGCACCCTAACTTATTGTTGTACAATATACTCAAAAATAATTACATTCGTGGATGCTAAACAAAATCAAATAGTTTTTGTCAGTTACGTTATAGCGAGGTATCGTAAAGCGAGGTATTACTGTATAAGAAAGTCGGGCGAAGCCTACTTCAATTTTGTACATTAATGTTTCTCTAAATCGTGTTGTTTTCAAGAGAGTAAATAAATGCAGGAGTAAACTTTAATCACTGGTTTACATTAGATTAGATTAATTATAATTCATGTCTTTCGACTTAGAATTTTACATGTAATTTAACACAATTTGATCGAGACTGGTTTACATGTTGTTTCAATAATGGGAGGTACATCGGGGTGATTTAAATTTAAAGTTTTATAATATTATATCTTAAACAGCGGATTCTGTTGAGCGCGCAAAGACACACACAAGCAGATTTCAACTCAAATATAGTTAATATTAATTTAGAAAAGCTGAAAACGTGTATATCCGTTATAATCTCGAGCTTGAAAATGTCCATGAAAATAATGATGTACCTACTAGTTCCATTTAGTCTTGGGCCAAAAGAAAGTAATAAAAACGCCAATGTTAACGTGTATGGTTTGGTATTGATGTTGAGATTTCATTTCTTTTTCACATTCTCCACCTTATTCCACTTCTTTTATGTTATTAATCTGTGACTCATGTCCTGGCAATTCCCAAATGATTAGACTAATGTACAAGCACTGTTTGTTTTAAAAATGAAACAGATGTGGTCGAAACAAATGAGAGCAGAAACGAAAATTAATTTCGAACCTTTAGAGATTGGATCTAGTAGTAACAAGCATTCAATCAAAAGTATTTTCAACTTTCTTTTGTTGGTTTTGGGGATTGTGAAATGCTGCACTATTTATTGCTATTTTCTACAAAGGATTACATTTCTTATTAGTATGACACTTATACAACAGGTTCGGCTTATATCGGATACCCATAGTTAATCGTGGATGAAATAATTTTTTACGAAAACTCACATTTTTCCATCTTTGAATCGTTTTTGATTATTTTCGAAATGATGCCTGTGTGTGTGTGTGTGTGTGCGAGGGTGTATATATTACATGTAAAGTGAAAAGTTGGGCTTTCAGATTTCTTTTTATTGTTTTCATCGTATTACCATGTAATATATATATATATATATATATATATATATATATATATATATATATATATATATATATATATATATATATATAATTAATTAGCTTAAATTATATTATACAACTGAGAGCAATTTGTTATATACATTTTTGATAAAATATGACAAGTATAATTAATTAAATGTATAAATTTCTTTCTACAATTGTGTATTATATAGTAATAATAATATAAATGATAAACGAGAATCGTTATTTTAATAATTTGTAATTATCCTTATAAATGAATAGATACATGTGCAACAGTTTCATTTACTTAAACACTTCCTCCTGTCGCTGGTTAAATTGCAATCACATTATTCGCAATTTTGTGCTCCCGTTCTCATTAATTCAAAGCATTCGATCGCAATATCGCAATATCAGTTCGCATCTGTTTCGCAACCAATTTACCATGTTCGTGGATCGTGACCACCTGTTTTTTGTTATTTGCTCCGTAGATTCATTTCGTTTTGCAAGTCTTATCAACGTTGGTTGCACTGCATCGCAGAGACAATTGAATGCTGCACTTTTTGCGGGCGTTATCTACCAGCAAGCTAGCTAACTAGGCAAGTGCGTATGTCTGTCTTCCACATAATTTATCGATTCAGAAGATTTCAAAGAGGCAAACTTAATGCGACATTTTGTATGGCCGCAGCATTTTTAATTCATGCATTTTCTAAAAGCGGGCTTTGCAAACTTGGAACAATGATGGCTTAATTTTGTATGACAATATTTTGTAAGTTTTCGACATGAAATGAGGCAGACAATTTCGCTATAGAACAAATATAAACTTTCCTTTTATTTACGTTGTGCTATTCACACTAAACTCACATTAGCAGGTAATAATCATACAAAAGAACGCTTTTGTCATTACTATAGTTTCTATGTAGTTAGTATATTGCCCGTTCTAAGACGGGAGGGTCTTTTAGCTGCCTTAGAATTTCTTGTATGTATATGACTAAAGTATACTTTTTTATTTTAAATTACACTATAAATATATATATATATATATATATATATATATATATATATATATATATAAATACATAAAATCGATTTAATAATACAGAGGAGATGCCTCCACAAAATTAGTCTTAAGCTTGTATTATATTATACTTTATACTAGAATATCTACTACAAGTTTTACTTCTAGAATCTAGTTTGACATAAACATGAACCTTGGATATAAAATAGTTAAGTGTATTGTTATGTAAATAGAGATATTCGTGTTCTTTGTCTAAAATAGTTTGACTATTAAAAGCGTTGTGCATGACGACAATAGTGTTTCTTGTCAAAGAATTCAACTTAGCAGAGTAATATGTTCCAACCTAGTTTGTAAGCTGGTTTACATTACTTTTTCCTGACCAGAACCGATCGAAGGGATTACGTAGTACCTATCGGTTATGATATTTTTCTTTCAGTTTATTTTAGTTCTTCACAGATAGTGGTAGTGTTATTGTGATTGGTGCCCTGTGCATCTGGTATGGAGAATATTAGTGGTGAGTCAAGTCTATCTGTTTATATTTATATTCTGCAATCATATGTAAAGGTAAATGGTGAAGCCATTATCCTATATGTACGTTACGTGTATGTCAAAATGTGTTGTACGTCACCTATCCCTAACATATGATGTGAAGGCGCTGGCCTGGTAACCGCTGCGGCAAGGGATAGTCCAGAAAGCGTCCAGCGTAGTAGCATATATATATTCACCGGTATGTTGCCAGCGGTGCCCTGTCTGCCAGTTCTAGTATTAGTCCTCAGGAGGAGCTCAACGTTTTGCTTCGTACCTCCGAAGGGATATGGTGGAGATTGAGTTTTACTCGACTTTCAACTCCTTCTCCCGATGCCATGCAGACCCCACGGCGGAGACAAGCTTCTCGTAGATTCACACAACTAGTTTGTGCAGAGTACAACGATTACCTTCGTACCTTCAAAGGGATATAGTGGAGACTGAGTTTTATTCTTTCTCCCGATGCCGTAATTACGGACAAACCTGTTTTGTTATTTGTTGGGCGTAAATATTTAGTGCAATAGTTATCTTCTTATAATTTGTACCTGAAAGTCGGTCTTAAATAATTCCCTTTAGTTCAGCTGTTTTAAGTGTAACGGCCGATAGCATATTATTTTTAAGGGCATCTTTACCTTAAAGTTCCTTTAGTTGCTATAATTACAATGCATATCTCTAATTATTATCAAATTTGAATGACAGAATGAGGCAATTTTTATGAATTATTGTCACTTTCATTCAATGTATGAAAGCGACGACCCTAAGAGTAAATAATCGAGTAATAACTTAAGCAATGATTTAATACAATGAAAATGTGTAGATGGCCGTAAATCGGCCGTTAAAGGCGCATATTAATAGTGTGCAAATTTAATGGTGTGCTATAATTTGATTGCAATCGTTTAAAATGATCAGCGCGCAGCATATGCCTGCAAGTGTGTGTGTGTGTGTGTCTGTGCTGCAAACTAATACATCAACGTTGAACAATGGTTGCGCCATCAAATTGCACATAGAGAATATACATAGTTGTGACACAAGACGTGCCATAGTGTCGTTGTGTTAGTATCAGCTGTGATGTCAATTAAGTAGGCTTGGCGTGCTGCTGACTTTTATAGGCTATGCATGTGCTTATTTATAGCGGTATTAAAGTTATTCGCCACTGCATTAACGTTGCCATAACAACGGCAAATCTCTGTTCTCTCGTGATTTCTCTGCAATTCGCGAACTGACTGTCTGTCCTTATAAAATGGTCCGATTCCATAATATATGCTGTATAAAAATACCGTAAGATTAGAATACGGTAATTGAATATCGTCTTATTCTTTTGACTATGGACTAATAAAGTCCTTTCAAAGTCAACCAGATTTTGGTTAATGATGACGCCAAACAGATCGACCAACAACAAGTGAAGATCTATTTATTGGAATAAAGCATTGTCATTGTTGAAACAGCGTCTTGTCCTTAGGGCAGCCGTTCTAGTAAACATGCACTTCCGGTTTGAAGATTCTTTTCAAAAATAGGAGGTGCGTTCGACAGTTTCGAGTCTAGAACGTTCACAGACAGACACACACACAGACGTCATTCCGAAAATAGTCACATTCGATTCTGGGAAGGTCAAAACGTGTATAACCGTTGAAATTTCGAATACTGGAATTCGTCTCATGTCTTCCTGATTCCGAATATAATATATGTGACTTGGATGAATGTCGGAAAGTTGTTCGGTTAAAATAATTCGATAAGAAACGGACAAAACATATTTGACGGTATATTTAGAAAGTAAAGCAAGCAGCACGAGGAGGCGGCATCGGCAGTGCTAAATGGGCGTCGCGTGCGGGGTTATTAGGTAGGCGTAACGGATGTGTGACACACGTGTACTTTACGTGTTACCACCGGAAGTTCATATTTATCTGGCGCGCAAAGCATCAAACGTGCCCTAACTCGTTTTTTGTGGTTGTTGTTGTTGTAGTGCAAATAGTCGTTTAGCAAACAGCGGTGGGCCGTGTAGATAAGATAACCATCGATTATGCATCATTGGAAATGACACTGTTTTTCACGCTATTTTTAATTATACGAATTTGTTGGTTTTATTTATACAAATATATTTATAATTAAATTCTGACAGCATGTTTGACAAATTAATGTTATCGCAGATACAAATAATTTATATTTAATATCAATTATTGTTATTCTTTTTTAGTAATGACAGAAACAAAGTTTAATATAAATATATAATTATTTATTAGTATTTGCATTGCGAGAAAATATTTTTGATATAATTTTGATTAAATTCATTACTACACATCAAGATATTGGAGTTATTACTGTGAATCTAGATAAAAAATCTATTGTGTATCACTGGGCATTCTTGTACGTAGAATCAAAGAATATGTATTGCCATTTTGTGCAACATTTATTTTATGATATTACAAAAACTACATAGTGTTGTTGTACATTTGTATTTACCTTTGATATTCGTCGAAAATTTGATTATTAGTGCATTTAGTAAGTATGGAGTATCCATTGAAGTAACATGTAATCTTACTACTTTCAAAAACGATGTTCCAGTACAAGGTTTCGTTTTCCCTGAAAACGAATCTCAAGAAATTTATTTTTGTATATTAATCACATTCTCTCTAAATATTACGATTTTTGAAAGACACAGTAGCAGGAATAAACTTTTATTACCAATTTAGATTTTCCTTACTAAAATAGGAGGTTTTCTTCCGCGTCACAAATACAATTTTAATGCTTCATAATTTTTGGTCTGCCACTGTTTACTTTTTGTTGCAATGCGTTGACAGACTAACAACACACATAACCAAATACGCACATGCATTGATATCTAAACATTTTCTCCCGTGAAAATGTCGAGTTTGAGATTCCTCATGATTACAACAATGCTACAACGTTTTTGAACTTTATCCAAGAAAGTATAAGACAATGTTTGCCTGTATCTCTAGAGCAGTACCTATACCTGTACCAATATACTTTAAGAAGAATTGTGAATGTGTCTACTTTGCAGGTTGATAATGTAAGCTTTTGCTTCGGCAACTTTGCCTTCTCGTTTTCTTTCGATAAAATGTAACTTTATGCCAAGTAAATCATTCATGTATGCACCCCATCCCCACACCCCCTACCCACCTGCCGATAGAATTGCTCAAGTTATTCTGAAAATTGTATCTGCCACATCAAAATACGTGCAATTTGTCATCTTGTGTGTGTGTGTGTGTGTGTGTGTGTCTGCGTGCATTTACTAACAGAAACTTTCTTACTTCTTTTTCAACACGATCCCTAACTCTCTCTCTCTCCCCTCCATCCCCATTTTCTAGAAAATCCGTCTTATTCGTTCATATTTATATATTTGTTTCAGAATAATACACCAAGGTGTTTGTTGTACACTTTTGATATTTTTGAAATTGCAACATATTTAGTTTATTGAAAATAAAATGTATAAACTTTAAATATTTCTTTTATTAAAGCATACTTGGATGTATCTTGGTCGCTCAAATGGGATTTATAATACCGGAGTTTTAAGGCCCTAAAAATGAAGACCCCCATTATACGACTCTTACATATCTTACTATCTTCGAAAAAGTCCAAAAGGAAGTACTATTTTCAAAATGACGTTTTTATGGGTGTGGACAATTAAATTATCGTATTAATTATAAATTATGTTGCTGTGAACGCTATCATTATTTGGCATAAGACAAACTTTATTATTAATTATAATTTCTAATCTTAATTACTAATTGGCTCACTGAGAATGATTCTCTAAACTTAAGACTTTCGGCAGAAAACTAGAATTTTGCATAACCAGAAAAGTGATTCTAATAAAAGATATTGAAATTTATAGTAACTTTTGCTGAATTTTCTGTTTTTGAAGTATGAATTTTTTATTTTCAGATCGCATTTGATTTGTTTCCATTCATGTTTCTCTCTAGTCTAGGATACATATTGACATCGTTTTATAGCACACTTCGGATACATTTAATGCATTATTATAAATATAATTTGAAATAATTTTATGAACATAAATCTATATTCTCAATCTATAAGCCCAAAGAGCATTAAAAAAATAAAATATATATATCTTTGAAATTAAAAATATTGTTTTCATGTTGTATTTTGATTTTTGAAAGCCATGTAAGTAATTTTCATTAAAAACCAGTAGTTGTAAATATGTTTTCGCCATTTTCAAATCAGTTTTATAACTATATTTACTTAAAATGTTTACTGATTATTAGGCCGTCGTACGTAGTTATGTAATTTTGAATACTATTGTTTCTGCATAAAATGCGCTAAATGTCCAGCGGTCATAAAGTCTTCTAAACTATCCTCCAAATATACATCACACCTTAAAACAACTATAACTGTATTCGCTAATGTTCCCCGCCCGTCTGGGACCAACAGCTGTTTGTATGTTTTAAACTGTATTTATTGCAAAAGTTTCAGTACCACTGTGTCACTGCAACATACGGTAAACCATGAAACGCTTTTAACCCACACACGGCTCCCTCCCGACTTTAATTATTATATTATGAGCACTTTTTTGGGGCAGCCCCGTGTCCAGCTTTGTGTCTTATTCGATATTTTGTTGCTTTCAAAATTAGCTACTTTATTATTCCACAAATAAATTAATAGTAGTAGGTACATCTATTCTATGATTATAAATTCCGCTACGATTTCTATTTACTAATGTTGTAACTGCCACCACATTACACAGGACATTCTTGGAATTTTCAGTGCTTCAGATTCTCGTTTACATAACTCTGATTTCTTTAAGTAATGATTTCTTTTCTTTTCTCTATTTCCAACAACAAAAAGTTAGCGCATGCGCGTGTAACATACACAGAACGAACTCATTCGGCTAGCATCGCTTGTTAACCCGAAAATAATTAGTATTAAAATATAATTTTTCTTCTTAGTATTATTTATATTTGCAACTCTACTATGCCTGCTTGTAAAGATCATCAATTGACATTGTATGTTAATCGGTTGTAGTCTGATACATGTATAGTATAGATTTTTGCCCAACGTCATTTTGATAAAATCAGTGATTTAATCGTAAAACCTTGAGTCTCTATAATGATGAATTTACACTTAACCACGCGGTAAGTTTATTTGCTGAATATTCTGATATTTATCAGTTCGACAGAGCCGACTATATGGATCAGATAAAATTAAATCGTTATTTTGAGACAAATTTCTTGATTTAAAGTATCATCAAAACAATATCCTCAATTCTTATCAATTTACGGGGATATATATTTGCTTTTAATTTCGGGTTTCCAGAAATAATGCATTTGCCGTGTTCTACAGTGGAAATTCTATGTGCGTACAGTCAAATATGTGTTGACATATTGTGTAGTATAGTTATATTATTTTATTATAACAAAGTAATGGCCGTTTGCACCGATTTCTCTTAAATTTGAAGATTACCTCAAAAATTAAAATATTTTTCAAATTAACTATTTACTGAAAAATCGCCTTCTAAAATAGTTATGTTATATTTACGTTTCCCTAGTTACAATACATATTCATTTTGATTCATAGCAATCGTAGGGTGAATATAAACCATAACCCCAGATCACATATATAACAGACACACCGTAAAATGATAAAATATGGAAGAAAAAAAGTAAAGCTTCATCTTCCTCCGCTAGGAACAGCATTATCTATATTTTAGAACTATTTTTAACTACTAGATGGTTCTATTGGCGCTTTGCAGAAAATTACTATATTATTGACAAAATGTTAGCAATTCTGGTTCTTGGTTATCACAGCATCAACAGAGTTTAAATTCTGAGCATATATATATATATATATATATATATATATATATATATATATATATATATATATATATATATATATATATATATATATATATATATATATATATATTGGCGGATCTGTCATTTGTGATCCGGGGCATAACTATTAAAACAGATAGTAAATGAACCACAAAGTCGAGTGAAGGCCTCTCCAACTTTATTTTCTAATGAATGCCGCTTTTGAGATATTAAAATTGTAGCAGGCGTAAACCTTTATTACCAATGAAGATTTTCAAATATGAAATTGTTCTTCATTTCACTTTTAAACAAATTCGAAATTTTTTTGCTTTGGAACTACAGAATTAATCTCGATAATAGGGAATGCAGAGAAGCTTAAAATGTGTATTTCCGTTGATATTTCGAGTTACAATATAATAAGATACTTGCTTTTGTGGATTGTAGTATAGCTTTTAATTTATATTGTTGGTGCAAAATCAGTTCGATGCTTTTAATATCGACATCTCATATAGCATTTATTAATTCTTCATGAGACTCTAGACATTATACGTACATCTAGATGACAAAGCACTATGACAAAGACAAATGAATGCAAATGGTTATTTGAGTCGAAAAATAATAACAATAATAATCAGAATAATAGCGGTGGATACACACAATACACGTTTTGGTCGGTCTATTATTCAGCATGGAAATAATCCAGCCTCCTTCCTATGCTACACTTTTATTTTCATTTACCGCGGATAAAAATAACTTTTCTGTATATAATGCAGCTAGCCGTCATATACTATAGATTCACAATGGTAGTAAGCACCAGTATGCAACCTCTACTATAATATTACCATCGCAAATGAAATAGAAAATCATTAAAATTCAGTAACAAAAAAAAAAAAATAAAAAAAAATAAAACTCAAACATATTTTCATTGCGCTTTTCATAACATATTTTTATTATTATTTTCTATTGTACCGCATAATTCTATTCTATATATCTGGAGCAACGATTTAAAGTGTGGTCCATTTTATCTCCTCGTGCAGTAGTACAAAAGCGCTATAGTGTTCGGTCTTGTTGTCTGTAATATTGGTGGATTAAAAATTTGTTTTCAAAATTGAAATTGAAACTAGGAGACTCCCGAACGACATTCTTATACTTAATTTTCATTGTACAATTTGGCTTTAGTGAGTAATAAATGTATTCTACCATGAAACTATATCAATATGTATGGTAACTAGGGAAACGTAAATGGTAAATATGAACTGGGACATTTTCAAAGGTGATTTTACCGTAAATGGTACATTTTTTGAAAAACTGTTCCAAACAAAAGTTGCTAAAAGTTTTAATTTTTTATCAACTACTATAAGATTGGAATATTATTTTCAAAAATAGATTTCTATACCGGGATATACGAATCTTAAATTTAAAAAAATATTTTTATCATATTCTTATTTTAAAAAGAAACAATATTTGGATGTAATTAAAATTTTATTCCGTCAAATAGTGATATAATAATGTCATAAATATGCGATAAAAGAAGATAATATTTGTAAAGCATGGCAATTAAATGAAATTTAAGGTAAAGATTCTTTTGAAAATTTATGATGTCCAGTAACAGAAAAATTGAGGATACAAAATATGTTGATTCTTATAGTTAGGCGACAAATTAATAATCGTAGAAATGAAATTAGTGTTAACATTTTGACATTTCCACACCCAAATGACCTTTTACTGTTTAAAGGTTGATTCCCTATTAAGTTGTACATCCCTATTTGAACCTTCTTGCCTAAAATACGAACCAACCGCGCGCTGCTGACAACCCTTGTGCATTTATCTATTACAAGGCCATCGTTTTATTATATCACTTTTAAAATGTCACTCTATATATTTATATATTATTGGGCAGTGTTGGATCGGTGGCAGCGGCCAGACAGACCAACATATTATTTCACCAAACTCTATTCCATTTATAACATTGAAGAGGAAAAAAGATAGAAAATAGAAAATTCAGATAAAAACGGGCATTCACACACAATGTGAAAATGATAGCCGCGTGCTATATACATTCGATGTTTTATTGATACTCATATGTTTTTAAAGCCGCTCGCAGTCCCCCGCCCACCCCCGCAATACAGATCTGCTCCATTTTGTACTGCATGGCATCGTACTGATATGCGAGCGGTTTTTTGTTACATAAAATATGACTGCCATTTATTTTTTATGTATTGTTTAGTTGTGTTATCGAAATAATATATTATGGCATTTTTATAATCATAAATATAGGAATTTACATAGCATTTGCAATATATTTTAATTACATTTCTAATATATAATATAATAATAATAATATATATAATAATTATATAACACATACATCTCAGGTTCGGGTTATAGTTTTATAAATCTGTTGCCAGCACGAATAAAATACAAATGGGGTTGTTATAGAAACGTCTATGAATTCAAATGCGTTGTTCTTAAAATGATGCAAAAATGAAAACAAATGTGAAATTAATATCCTTCAATTATATTCTAACAATACAGTTAAATTGACAAGAATAAAATAAATGTGGCATTATTACCAAAATTTACTTTTCGAATATATATCTATCACTGTAAGCATCATATTTGGATAGTTCTAAATTTGGAAGTTAAGTTCAAATAAATAATAATAATTAACTTCTCTTTATTTCATTTCTTATGGAGTCAAGAGCTTTGTAACTTTCGTTGTTGCTATAACAATTCGCCGGGCTTACCTTAAAATTAATGATAGTTGCAATGACAATATTCTAATTAATCAATCATCTTGATGGAAAATTGGCTGAAGTTTATTCAACTATATATTCATAATTTTGTCATTTCTGGCGTAAATGTCTGGCCATTATACTTTCAATTACTATCACAATATTGAGAAATAAATATACACTTTGAGGCTATGATTATTTGTCAAAATTCAATGTTGGTTCTATCTATCAAATATTTGCTCCTCTACTACACTAGAATATAATATAAGAGAGGAGCTAGTTTGGTAAAAAGTATGGAACTTGGATGCATATTTTCTCGTTTAATATGGTACAATTTCGCATCCAAGGAGCTAATTTGAATATTGGAACAAATTTCTTGCCGAAAAAAGTATAATGTAAAACAAGCCTATATTATATTTGTGTTGTTCCGTCAGTCAAAAAATAACTAAACCGAAAAAATAAACTGTATTATTTAAAAATGTTCAGTTCGTCGCGTTTTCGACGAATGTATACATGCATATGAACCATGTTAACCTTCAAGCTTTCTAAATAAAATTAGCATGAGCACAGTTGGCTGTATAAAATAATCGCAAACAAAAGACGACTGCTTAACCATAAACAAGATATAACCAATTCATAAAACAATCAGCGCGGCCAAGGGTTCGTGCCAACTTGATGGTGAAAATCTGGTGGGTACGTGTCTTTGTTACACCCGAAACTTTTGCGTTGTGCTACTCTGTCTGACGCACGCGAAACAAACCCTTAGTCGCCATGGGGCACCAACACTGTATAATTTTATGTTTAGCTGCTAAATTAAATGTCACACTAAGCTTATATGCGCGCGTTTGCATAGATGACATTCTACCTAACGTTCAGCTGCTGAGCTGCCTGACGACTATTTCTTTTTATACATACTACAGTTTAAATGTACATTACATCGTTGGCGAATTTGTTGTAGAAAAGAAAGTACTTACTGTACGCATTCACAGACCCACAAAACGGGTATTTCCATTAAAAATTTGAGGTCAATTTGTTTGCTGTGTTTACTTTACTTTATACATTACGTATAAGAAAGTAAAAGCAAGAACACCTTAAATTGAGGGGAAAAACCAATAGAAAATATAATATAAAACCAAACTAGTAATACAATAGTCAAAGTAGAAGAGGAACTGGAGCCGAGTCGAGCGGAGGAATAAGGACAACTATACGGAAACCGGAAACGGTAACGAGAGCAAGCGAGAGGAGGCGAGGATACCGTTTTATCTGGAAGCGGTAAAATATCTTGGTAGTAGCGTATAACCGAAATAGCGTTGTTATATTGAATTTTGTACCATCGAAACTGTTGATGGTTACATTATTATATGTGCGGGTATACGATATACTTGTGGAGCGCACGGCGGCGAAACGGGCCTAACTGCGCCTGCACATTCATTGGTTCGCCAGCCAATGAAAACTGCGCGAACATCATGCTGATGATGATGATGATGATAGGATAGGTACAATGTGCGGTTATGTTGGCAACAGTTTTGGTGGTGAAATTTGTTACGGCATTTCGGCAAGCCACAGATGAAAGCGCATTTTTGTTAACTCACACACAATTTCCAAACATTACTAATACGGGATATGTTGTATCTATGACTGGTGCGCGTATCGGGTCCACGTCAGCGATGTTTGCGTTTCGCTTTGTTAGAATAGTTTTTAAGTAAAATAATCGCTTGTGTTTTAGTCTTTGATAATATTCATTCTTAGATTTAAAATACGAAACATTAATAATTTATTTAATCAAGTTTAATTAATTTAGTATTCGTTAAACACTTTTTATTTATTTTTGACTTTAATTGAATTAAATATTATATTTTTCTAATTTGGACACTGTCCGAAGTTGCGATACGCCATACTTTTCGTAACTAAACTGGAAATGAAACTATTTTCATAATTTAACATTATAATAATGTTTTGCTTTAGATTTCTTCGGAATTATGAATAATAGTGCATATTATGTGCGGCCTTTTCGATGTCATTTCTAAATTTGAATATCTAATAAGATGCAAGTTAGACTGTCAAACTTGGCACACTTCTGTGCAAACCAGACTTGAAAGCAATAACCTTTACACATAAACATATGTCCGTATTATAAAATGAGAATAAATAAAAAAGAAATGGCGTTTATATTGACAATGTGCCCGAGTCTGATGCTGTACTGTACTGTATCCGCGTTCATTTATCGGAGAAACAAATCGATATTTAAATAGAGGGTGCTTGCAATCATCCCCCTGCCTAGCCTAGCCTAGCCTAGCCTAGCCTAGCAGGGACGACATCATTCTCTCGCACGCACACTAATAATAAACTGCGTGATATGAAAAATAAGAAGCCTAGCCATATTCCCATTGTGCTCGAAATCATCAGAGAACAATTCAAAATTCAATTGATAATAATTATTATCATCTGAATAGGGACGCGCCCGCGATACAGATGAGACTGTCCTTTAGATTCATTTCTGTTGTGCACCACACACTGCCATTTCTGTTTTATATCTCCTCATTTAATCGAAAGTAATAAATACAATACTAAAAGCGATAGCAATTATTAGAGTACAAAATTTATTGTTGCAATCATCCAACAATCAATCAACAACATTTTAAATTTCAATATTATTATTATTATAATTAGTAATTTGTTTTGACCTCAGGTTCACAATCTGTAAAAATATTATAAATATAAAATGTCTTATAATTTTTTAAAGATTATTTTGATATAATAACAACAAAGATTTATATTTATATTTTTATAGTCTCTGGGCTCACAATTTTTAAAAACTTTGTCGGCATAAAATATTTTAAAATTTGATTTATGTTGTCTTCAGCATTTAATATGAAATAAATAAATTTCTGAATATTATAATTCCACATCATACATTCTTATACTCACAGAGCCGGCTGAACCAATCCAACCAATTATAACCTCGAGATTTATTTATTCCTGCACCATAACAGTATTAATTTTCATAACTCCACATTTGAAAATTCACACATTCATATCGTTCGTTTCGTGATTAGCCAAGGATATTGAAAATTATATGATGAGCATTGCTTAATTTTATTAATTAAATCACAGAAGAAAATAGTTTATATATTGGAAAATATAATGTTTGTAACCAAAGAATTAACTGTCACATGACTTGTTTGTTTTAATGTCTGCTTTTACTTCAAAATATTTTTTCACAATTTGAAAATACTTTAATGACATAAAATACCTTAATTTTTTTTAAAATTTGACTAAGGTCAGTATTTAGGAGGGCGAGCTAAAAATATGTTGTTTTGAATTTAAAATGTGTTCATCCAAGAAAAGATAACTTCCTATTTTTCTAAAAAGATATTTCATCCGGAAGTAAAGAGTAAATAAACTCTTGTACTTTTATGCAAATCTAGAAATTGATCCGAATTTGAGAAAACATGTAGGAACATTCTATAGTTCATTTGTTTAGAGTTCAGTAACTAGAAAACGGATTTACACTGAGACAAACGGTCAATTTAATCACAAATTTTGATACAACACTGAATTAAAAATGTAGTATTTATGTAAAATATGGAATGAAAAATGTACTAGAGTATAATATAAATATGTAAATGTATATAAAATATTGCAGATTTTCTATTATAGATTGTAATTTTAGAGGCACCAGTGACACACGCTAAATGTATATGTATGACAGGTGATTGTTTGACAGGTCAAAATAGATGCGCCTATTTATGAACGTGAACACACAACAATTTTGTTTATTTCAATTTCTATAGCGTAGTGTTTGCAACACACACACACACACACACACACACACAACAATTGTTGACTGCAGCTCGCCGCACATATTATTCATTGGTATCATTTCAAAATATATTACATTTAATATTCTACCAACTTAATTTTCACCACCGCCGATAGAAACTATTTTGTATAAAACTGTATCTATAGATTCTTATTAATTTCGATAAGCCATACGGTCAGGTCAGTTCAACTGTCATAAAGTTATTTCAAATTTGGGGTACATATTTCTTAAAAAAATATATACATTTTGAAGTATATCGGACATTGTTAAACGAATAAGTTATGTAACAGTATATTTTTTGGTTATATTTTCAATTATATAACCTATTAGCTTCTGTGATTTAATTAATAAAATTAGAAAATGTTCATCAACTAATTTTCAATATCCTTGGCTAATCACGAAAGGAACGATATTAATGTTACACATGCGTGCATTTTTAAATGTGGGGGTATGGAAATTAATACTGTTATAGTACAGGAATAAATAAATCTCGAGATCAAAATGGGTTGGATTGGTTCAATGGACACTGTGAGTATAATGTCGATGATTTAGAAATATATGCGTAAACTCAGAAATTCATTAATTTCATATTAAATGCAGAAGAAATGTCATCAAACATTCAAGACAGCAGAAACCAAATTTTAAAGACTCGTAGTATATTAATACATTATTGTGTAAAACAATAATTAGAAAATGTTCCAATAATGAATTGCTATCGCTTTTAGTATTGAATTTATTGTGATTGGGCTCGCCGGAACTCCGAGCTGGTAGCACTGGCGCTAACGCCAGTTCTTGTTTGCTTAAATGAAAACTATTATATGCTACAATGTTTTTCAGAAGTACATGAAAATAGATATTATTTTTAATGTAAAAAACCGGACCAAATAAATAATTTTTTCTATATTTTCTTTACTATATCTGAAATCATCCATATTTATTCACGAAAAGTAAACTGACTGAAAAAAGGTACAACTAAAGTCCACAAACCCTTTCAGTATAAAATATTATCTATTGCAAAATTATATTTTAATCCGTAAGCTTACAAAATGTTTTGTAAAGAACGCGTATTGGGCATAATGATCGGAAATTGCCTATGTCTTGGGCAAATTCATGCCATTCACATATTTCTATTCTATGCTAAAATTCCTATTCTTTATCACAGAGTATATAAGCGC
Organism: Leistus spinibarbis; assembly: GCA_933228885.1. Classification (NCBI taxonomy): domain Eukaryota; kingdom Metazoa; phylum Arthropoda; class Insecta; order Coleoptera; family Carabidae; genus Leistus; species Leistus spinibarbis. The sequence goes on from OW121791.1 coordinate 7,583,003, forward strand.
AGGAAAATTACTCAACTGCAGGATATGAAGATATAATTTTTGCACGGTCAAATTTAAAGGTTATTAACAAATATTTCAAGTACTCGAATTATGTATATGTATTTTGTATATCGGTCTTATAATTCTAATTCCCCGTAACAATAATATGATTAGTCACATTTTAATACTCCGGATCTGAAAGAGCTATTCCGTTTTGTTTGATTACTGAACCTTTTATGTAATAAGAAATATATAATAATATTTATCGGGGTATTCCCATTCCAATTATATTAGAAGCGCATTGTAAATAACGTCAAGTACAAACAAAAAATGCTCTCCTGTTTTGGAACAGTGTAATTTTTTTAATTTGTCGTATAAAATTGCTGGAATAATATGCGTATCACTATTATATACATCGGTGTATGATATATAATTTTCAAATAATTTAAATCTTTAATGCCACAACATTAATAAAATGATTCAATATTAATAATAAACTCCGCGTAAATAAAACAATATTGTCTATCAAATGCAAATATATTGTATAGTTGTGTCTGTATCTGTTTTCAGAAATTAGCTGATCATACCTGAAGACACTTACAATAATAAGAAATCCAAACATTGTGTAATTTATACTAAATAAAGACAATGCAAGCAAGTGCAACCAGAAACAGAGAACATTGCGAAACATTTATATAAAACATGACCAACTGGTTAAGCCATTCCCTTTGTAATCACACACAAGCACAATACCCGTGTTTATCTACTGAATGTCGAACGTCTGTAATTGAATATGTTAGAACGCAATAATTAAAGTATAATGCTTCCAGTTTCGCGGTCGCTATAAATTTAGCTTTACCATCAAATTTTCTGGTAACTACTATGCTGCCTTAAAAAACGAATTACACGTAAATAAAAAGTCCAAATATGACTAATATAACAGAAAACGACAGTTAAATATTGAAACACTAGAGGTCGGTCAAAATAAATTCCACAGATGAATTAAAACCATAGGAATCTTATATTGGAAATAGTTTATAATATTCATTAGCGTCCCAGCAAACACATTATTTAATATGACTTCCCTGAGATGTCGCCGAGACGTAACATACGCATGTTAAGTCGCTGCAACATCACATAGAAGTCACAAGATTCAAATTGTTTGCTGTTTCAGAAAAATTAATAGCGAAGCCCCATTCTATACCATAAATTGTGATACCACAAATAGGATTCAACAAATACAAGACTCCTATATCAGGATTAGTAGGTAATGTTCCGTCTTCTTATTATTGTATTGACTAAGCCAGTTGGTCAATTTCAATATTTCATGTAGAAAAGTAGCGATGACAAGTGAGATGTTGCGAAATTGTCGATTGAAAGGCATTTCCCTTTTGTATATGAATAATGAATATAATGGAGAATTATTTAAAACAAAAACCAAAAAATTACGTGAGTAAACGACATATAAAAGGGAATACTTTAGGCCCGATTTACATAATTGGAATTTGTGTCTAAAATTGGTCTCAAATTTGTGCTGAAACCAAAATTAACTTGGTCTTAAATTCAACTTGTGATATGTACTAAACTTGAATTCATTTACGTAACAAGTAATCAAAACATTTTTTATAGCATACGAGTACACGTTGCAGGATTGTTTAGTCTGTAGTCTTACATAAAAATTCCAAATTAAACTTCCATGAAAAATATATTTTATATCGTTAAATTCTTTCATTTATCATTTATCTTCAGATTTAGTTTGAATTATTCGTTGTAATAATATTTGCTTTTTTATTTGATTAAAAACAAAACACGAATATATGTTCGGCTTCATTTAGTAGAGGTGTCGTGTACTTCATTTTTATTTAATAATAATGTATTATACTTCTGCGTCTACACAAATAGTATATTAAAAAATTAATTACTTAGACGAAAATGAATATTTATGTCTAACGTAATAACTTTTTTAATATAGCATAAAGACACTTCCGACAAAACTATGAGCAGCTTGTTTCAAAACGGTAAGTAGTAAAATCCTACCTTATAGTATTGTGATGGGATGCAGGGCCACCTTGGATTGTGCACAACACACCACCGATCGTGCGAGCGAGCGAATTACGTAGTCAATCATGGTATCGCAGAGTAGGCTGTGTGTAGTAGCAGTAGTAGTAGTAGTAGAGTTGACAGTGATCGGATTATCGTTGGCTACAAAACTACAGAGTCTGTATCACAGCAGCAGCGCAACAAAGACAGCCCAAAAATACAACAACTTGCCCGCCGCAGTGTGTTTGCGAGACAGACAGAGACAGGGTCTACGTAAAACGCACAAGCCGATACATGTAGAGACAGCGAACTTATCGACTGAGACACACTCGATGTAGTGAAACTGCGCTAGCGCCTCCACCATTTATATACGAGGCGCGGACCGAGGCGGGCGGAGGGGCAGCCGCGTTGCCTGGGCAACACTGGGATCATAATCATATCATACGTACGTCTCCCCCCCATCCCCCCGCCCCACCTAGCATCCGCACCCCTACCCCCACCACTGCGAGCTTTCGAGAGAGGAGAATCACTCAGCCTAGGCACGTAGCCCAAGCGTATCGCAGGAGAGAAGAGCGATGCGATGGTGGCGGTGGCAGTGGCGGCGGTGGTGGGAGATTGGCGAACTTGCGCTAGAGCTGAGTGGTGGGGGAACGGAGCCGAGCTGGGCAGCGGGCGCGGTGGGGTGCGCTGGGGACGAAGCGATATTGTTCTTTTTGCGGTCGTTTAATGTCCGTACAGGTGTAACACAGGTATATGTGTATTTATATGTATACATATATATATGTATGTATAGGTATTGAAAGATGCATGTGTTTGTGTGTGTATTTTAATACATAAAACCATTTATAGTGAATGTTGGAATTTTCCTTGATTTTATTAATTGTAGCGTACGCCAAACTTCCCGTTTATCTTTTGTTTTTATTCATATTTATAAGCCCGCACTATAGGTATGGTCCTACTCCCACACAGTATATAGCAGTTCAATATATATATATATATATATATATATATATATATATATATATATATATATATATATATAACCGTTGTATACAACTAAGCTAACGCTCAAGCACGGCCTGAACGCCAGTTAAGTTGAATTTCCATATTCGTGTGCTCAATGATCGTTCGGCAATTAATTGGCATTTCCCATTTTTCATACATTTAATTTATGTTTTCATTATGTAACTCAGTTAATAAAACTTCAGAATCTAAACTTTAATTCATTTGTATAGGTTATGTTGATGTTCGATTCAATTTCAGAAAAGATGATGAAAGTATAAAAATTCAGTGTTGCCCATTCTATCCTTTTGAAATATATGATAACCCAAACACTTTCTAACAATTTCTCATCCCAAGATTTGACTTTCGCGCACTATTCATTGTTGCGCCTGTCTTTTTGTTTAAATTGCATCTTTAAATTCTTCCCTTAATTAAATTTGGAAATTTCTCACATGTTCGTCAGAATTCTCATTCGTTATAATAATAATAATAATAAAAAACTGGGGTAGCCTTCACTCGACTCCCTTGTACTTTTGCAATTTATAATTAAAAGAATGTATTACTATGTATTGAATTAAACCTGCGATTACTGTGAAACAATATCAATATGTATTATAAATAGGGAAACGTAAATGTAAAAAATCGTTTGTGGCCAACACAGAACTTTCTTTTACGTAGTTTTCATTACAAATATAATAAAATAAAGAAATATATATTCCAAACAAACTGTCAAACAATCCCAATACTCCACAGTAATACCAATTAGCGTATTATTTTATTATGTAATCAAATATGGTTTCTTCAATATGAATTATAAATGTTCATTTTTTAAAATTCACGAAATATTAATATCATTCATTATGAATATAATTATTTTGGTCATAAGTGCCGCCGATCTAGTGATATCGGAGATAGAACAAAAACTGCATGGAGTAAACATGCACTTCCGGTTTGAATATTCTTTTCAAAAAGAGGAGATGCACATCTAGACAATATACAAGTCTTAAGTTTGAAGTTTCACAATTTTACGTTGGACAGTTTCGGCTTTAGAGTGTTCACACACACACACAGACGTCACTCCGAAAATATTCACATTCGTTTGAGAGAAGGTCAAAACGCGTTTATTCGTGGACATCTCGAGTTCAATTTTTTTGGTGATCCCTATACTAACTAAGGTATTCATGATTATATTACTTCTTAGACTTCGTTTAAGAAAATAATAATAATTTTCACAGTAGGAAGTGATACACAAATGTGAGATTATAATTTTAGTACACGGCTTTTTAAACATATATGTACAAGAAAAAAAAGCACGTATTCGAGCTGATATGATTACTGACCGAATACTAGAAAGTATTATACTATGTTTTCATTGTTATTCGAATAAACGAAGTTTAACAATTGAATAATGTTTACCTAACAATCATTCAATACTGAAATCGATTGACGTTTATACAATCGGGTGTATGTAATTGTATTTACGACAGAAATATTTTGAATTGTGTTAATATAAATAATTAAAATATGAATTTAATTTTAAGGCAGTAATTTTGTAAAATTTTGTGATTGTATTGACGAATCAAATATTGTGCATACCAGTAATATAAATCATTGAAATATAAGAATTAAAAAAAGGGTTGGTTCATAAATCACCTTCTTGTCACAGTCGAACTCAATTAATTTAAAATATTTGAAAAAAAATTATATTTCGTGTGTATTTCTTTCGAATCAATCACCGACCGAATGACTACCACTAGATCAAAATTCTTATCGAGGCAAAACCATATTTTTCCAACCCTTCCACACATACACACACTTACTCATTTACTAACGCACTTTATTCTCGCACACATATTCAATGAAACATTTATATAGATAATACGAAACATACATACATATATATATATATATATATATATATATATATATATATATATATATATATATATATATATATATGTATATATATGTATATATATATATATATATATATATATATATATATATATATATATATATATATATATATATATATATATATATATATATATATATATATATATAGATATATATATATATATATATATATATATATATATATATATATATATATATATATATATATATAGATATATATATATATATATATATATATATATATATATATATATATAGATATATATATATATATATATATATATATATATATATATATATATATATATATATATACATATATATATATATATATATATATATATATATATATATATATATATATATATATATATATATATATATATATATATATATATATATATATATATATGTATATCTATATATGTGTGTGTAATATTTTCTATGCTACGTTTAGTGATAAACTTGTCTGATTGAATTATATCTTACAGAATAGATAGTTTAATGATTTTAATAATAATAAGATTCTATATTCAGTAACAAAATGTTGGCAAAACACAAGCATTATTCTATATATGTATGATTTTCTTTTACTAAAACCATTAATTTCATGACTAGAAATCTAATTATCATTACAAAATTTCGTTATTTTAATAATTTTGTATGAAATTCCAAACATTAAATAATGCGAAGTGGCATATGCTTGACTATCATATAAGTAGTGTCACTAGATATGTATATTTCAAACAAACTGTCAAACCACCTAATTCTCCACAGTAATACTCTGAAATTGCACCATTTAGCTTATAATTTTATTACGTTATCAAATATTGTGTCATCTATATAAAATATAGATGTTAATTTTTTAATATTCGCCTTATCAATATATACAAATATAATGTTATTTTGTACTGATTTTCAAAATTTATTTGCAATAACCAATACGCTCGAATCACGTTCTCAGTCGATCTATTTATAATAACCGATTTCTAATATCAAATTATTTAAGTTTATTTTGTTTCCCAGTCAAAATGTTGTCAAACATAGTTCATACAATTTATTAAACATAATCCCCATACATGCATAACTATGGCAACATAAATAAGAAATTTTATATTTTCCGTAGAAATTTACTCGTAATTGGTACATTTACTGAAAAATCTATTCAAACAAAAGTTGTGCGAAATATGAATATATTTCATTTTGAACATTGGAAACATAAAAAAAATTCATAGAACAAGCATGCACTTCGGGTTATAATATTCCCTTCAAATAGTAGGTGAATTTCTAAATCATAGTTTGAAGTTGCACAATATTTCGTTCGACAATTTTATGATTCCAAAAATAGTCACATTCGATTCAGGAAATGTCAAAACCTGTATATTCGTTGAAATCTTGAGTTCAAGATTACAAGATTTCCTTATTACTACGTATAATTAAAAATGGTATATGGAAACAAGTATTTGCAAGAACAATTAATAATAATCATGCTGATAGTACAAAATATAATAATAACAAGCTTAGGTCCAACGCTCCTATGCGTTTAGCTCGCCGTTTGGATAGAATCAACAAAAACAAGTAGCAGAGATTATAATGCCATTATTGCTGGCTAGATTAGTTAATCTAAGCAATAGATGGTATTACACTATATTATTTTTAACTTTTTAGAGTCTTTGCGCTTAAAATCTGAAAATATGAAAAAATGTTATAAATATAAAAAACCTTATAATTTTCTGTTGATCTTTCTGATATAGTAAAAAAGAAAATGTGTGCAAATATAAAAATTCTTTGCGGTAGTGGTCTACCTTTGAGTTAACAATATTAACAAATCTTGTAGACATAAAATATTTTAGAATATTTTGTAGAATTTTTGGGTGTTTTCATTATTTTTCTAAGGGTAGTATGAAAGGGGGCTCCACAATTTAGGGCCCTATAACTCGGGAAGTATATGGAAAGTAAATAGGATGCCAAATAATGTGTGTAGAAAATTACATTTTTTAGATATTTATTTTTATAGCTCGTGTAATTTTCAATTACTTTCTCTTTCAGTAAATCATCGAATTATTTCGTAACATTATGATAAGAAACAAGCATAGGTACACGCACCTATGCGTCCAGTTCGCCTTAGGAAAGATATATGCGAGTCGCAGTTTTTGATTATTATGGCCTATTGGTTAACAATTTGAAAAAATGGGTTGTGGCCAACGCGGGACTTTCTTTTACGTAGTTTTCATCCAATATTTATTGATTATAAAAATATAATATTAGGAAATAATAATCCAACAGAAACAATATGAAAACCAAGCTTACCTTATATAAATGAATGGGTTGAAAATTATACCAATACCAATTTGTAATGGTTTTGAACTAACTAACTATCAAAACTAAACAATTCTCTACAGAAATATTCTGAAATGTCATTTATCTAATTCAGACCATTTTGTTTTCTTGTCGAAATATTGACAGGCGCAGATGATCCGATTTATTAAGCTACATTCGAATCCATGACAACGTAAACAAGATTCTCATAATTTTCGGTAGCAGTTTTCTCGTAACTGGTACATTTATTGAAGAAACTTTTCAAACAAAAGTTGTGCGAAATATTAATATCTTTCATTATGAACATAACTATTTTTGCCGTAAGTGCAGTCGTTCTAGTGATATTGGAGATAGAACAAAAAATGCATAGAGTAAACATGCACTGCCGGTTTGAATAAGCTTTTCAAAAATAAAAGGTGCACAACTAGACCATATACAAGTCTTAAGTTTGAAGTCTCATAATTTTACGTTGGACAGTTTCGGCTCTAGAGCGTTCACATACACACACACTCACACACGCACACACACACACGCACACACACACACACACACACAGACGTCACTCCGAAAATAGTCACATTCGATTCAGGGAAGCTCAAAACGTGTATATCCGTTGAAATCTCGAGTTCGATTTTTTTGGTGATCCCTATACTTACTTATTACTTCGTAAAAGAAAGTAAAAATGATATTAATATAAAATGTCTTAATATTTTTTATAAAACAAATTTTAGTGCGTATTTTAAAATTCAAAATTATAATATTTATTCATAATTTTTTTATGGCCTTTGGGTGAACAGTATGAAAATATCTTGTAGATATAAAATATCTTAGAATTATCAGTAGAATTCTTGTGTGTTTTAATTATTTTTGTAAGGGCAGTATTAAGGGGGGCCCTATAACTCACGAAGTATACGGGCGATTGGATTTAAACTGCGAGCGGATTCAAATGGGATGCCAAATAATATGCGTACCAAATTTGGTGAGAATTGCTCTGGTACCTTCAGAGGAGTAGAGGGCATAACTTTAGTGTTACGAGCGAGCGACAAAAAACATCCAAGTATATGAGTTATATATATTCTTGGAATTAGGGTGACGAGACAAGTATTTTTTCTTAATATTTTTTTTTGAACCGTGTATCTTACAGACCAAATAGCTGTCTTGTACATAACGTACGAGGCACTAAGCATATATCGTTTATTGAAAAATGGCTTTTGGATTTTTTAACAAAAAATGTGCATTTTTTAATGTGCCGCAAGATGACGCTGAATTGAATTTATTAAGAGTCAGGAAAATCCTGAATTATTTATTAGGAATCTTTTAACAACAATACTAAGCTTATATAAACAAATTTTCAAGAAAATATTTTAATTCTCAAGCTGACAGCGCTCCAAACGTTTGAATTTGCAATTCAGGTGCACTTGTACTATTTTGTTTCTGAAAATTAATTTTTGGAAAAAGTGGTGAGTGCGGGATACATGTCAAAACCTGGCGACATAAAAAGCCGAATGGTCATCATGAACTGATCACAGGCAGCGATGCATGATCAAGATATGCGCGCATCATTTGGCGGCAGCGTTGCCAACAACGTTGGCCATGAACGAGCCAACAGGCAGGCGTATGCATGCATAGTTATCTGCAGATGTAATTGAATGTTACATACCGCTTGTTGTGGTCGACGTGGTATGGTTTACTCGCCCGCCCGCCCCACCACCGCCCGCGCAATAGCTTAGCGCAGTGGTGGGGGCTGGTTGCTGCTCTGCGGGGAAATCATGTGAGGGGAACGGGGGAGAAATGGTTTCTGCACTACACCCGGGACAGCGCACGCTCTGCCGAACCGATACGGAACTAAACCGGGAGGTTTCCGTTTCAGCCGCTGATCGAACTACATCGGCATCTATCGGCAGCTTTCGCCATACTCAAAGCTATTAGTCCTTCACACATCATCATTGCGGTATTGATATTTATAGGCCAATGACATGTTTTGTTTTAATTTGTTGTACGATGTACAAAGGAACTATTATAATCATGACATATTTAGATTTTTACCAAAACAACACTTCCAGTATGAATATTTTATTCGAGAATATACAAGTTTTAAGCTTGAAGTTTCACAATTAGACGTTCAATAGTTTTGGCTCTAGAGCGTTCACTGACACACGGACGTCATTTCGAAAATAGTCAGGTTCCATTACTTATTACTTCGTAAAAACGCGTTTGAAATGTATAGACTTGGCCATGTCAACCACATATTGCATTCACAGTTGTCAAAATCAGAAATATTTTACTTTCTTTTACAGAGTAATAAGTAAGTATTGTAATCATGAAAAATTTCGAACTCGAGATTTCAACGGATATACATGTTTTGACCTTCCCTGAATCGGAATGACGTCTGTGTGTGTGTGTGTCTGTATGTGTGTGTGTGTGTGTGTGTGTGTGTGTGTGCGTGTGTGTCTGTGAACGCTCTAGGGCCAAAACTGTCCAACGAAAAATTATGAAACTTCAAACTTAAGACTTGTACCTTGATGTGCACCTCCTATTTTTGAAAAGAATATTCAAACCGGAAGTGCATGTTTATTCAATGCATTTTTTGTTCTATCTGCAATATCACTAGAACGGCTCCACTTACCGCAAAAATAGTTATGTTCATAATGAAAGATATTAATATTTCGCACGACTTTTATTTGAAAAGTTTCTTCATAAATTGTACCAGTTAAGAGATAACTGCTACGAAAAAACTCAAATATCTTATTTACGTTGCCATAGTGATACCTACACTTGTGACAAATTTAATTTTTAAATCGGATCAACCATGAGTTAAATCATTTGTTTCTTGTTTATTGAAAACAAAAAAGCTTTACATTGACAGTTATCTGTATGAATTAATATTTAAAATATTGGTTTCTTATTAAAATAAATTTTATCAGGTAAATTATTATAGAATCAATTTATATTATATATTTGCTAACATAATTAAATAATAATTTCAGGGTTTTGCTAGTGAAAACTGCGTAAAAGAAAGTTGAGTGCAGGCCACTCCAGATATTTTTATATTAGTTTCAAAATATTTCTAGTGATCAATTTGTACAAGAAAATCTTGTACTGGCCACAACAACAGTGATTTAAGTAACGTCACTGCCGAGGCAGCAAGGCTGGTTTGAATGCAGCTCGCCGTTGATTAGCAGTCGGTGGCGATTGTCGACGCTACACGTAATGTGTATATCGATAGATATAAATCACGATGCATTAGCCATAATTCATTGGGTTCGATGAAGGTGTTGGTTTTGCGTGTTTAGTGCACATTATCAGCGCAACGCATCGCCACGTGCGTATGTGTACGATATGTGATGCTGACGGAAGTGCCACCTATTACCAGCAACATGTACTTCATTTTGACACTAACGCAACACTCCGTGCTTGCCCCGTACACCATATATTATATTGATATTAATACGCTGAGAAAACAGCCCACCGAGATGTTATTTCATCGTGCATAAATGTACTTTCGACCGAATTCATATTGCCAACGTTCGTTCGTTCGTGTGTTTGATGGAATGATAGCGCACTTGATATTATTATTATTAGTATTATGGCGATAGCTATACTACTGCTGCTACACATAATACCCAGCGTTTTTTCTTGCTCTTCTTTGATACACCGAAATGCTATTTGCCACAAATGCGACATTGAAATGTGTGTGTAAATTATTTTTTATTTGCCATTTTTTTTATAAATTGACGTCATTGAAATGAACTACATATACTGTATATGGGTATAAGTGATTTTAGATGACACACCGTGGTTTATTGGTGATTGTTAGCACAGTAATAAAGGGCACACATTTGTAATATAAACAAGCATAGGTACAGGCACAAAAGCCTTCAGCAGGCCGCCGTATAATCTATTAGGCTGAGTTGCTCAGTTTGCAGTTAAACCACTAGTTATGTAACTGTTGGTTTAATACTAAACCACAGTTATCTTTCATTCTGTTGTTAAGTTAATATTAACCAATGGATTTCTTCACTTAAAGTTAATGTAGTGTTGGTAGACCTGGTGCGCTCTAGATTCTAATTTCACACTATTATTATGACAGCAATTATAGGTTAATGTCACAAAAAATCGTTAACAAAATTTAAATAATATCGAATCAGTGAACTGATCGAGAAGTGTTATGGGATTCTTTACATATAAGTAGTGCTGGTGAAAGAAAACGGTGTCATAATTTTACTGGGGACGAAGAAAAGGTTATTGTTCAATTTGTACACCAATATAATCATATAATTGAATGTAAAATATTATCTCGGTAATTAATAAAAAAATATCTGGAGTGGCCTGCACTCAACTTTCTTTTACGTAGTTTTCAATAGATAGATATTATAATTAATAGATCTTGCTGTTGGCACTTGTTGAAACATTTTAATAAAATTTGTAATAAAAACACTCGTTAAGTTTCAAAGAATTTGTTTATTGTTAATACGTATTTCGGCTTCTTAGGCCATCATCAGAACATATATGTTCTGATGATGGCCTAAGAAGCCGAAATACGTATTAACAATAAACAAATTCTTTGAAACTTAACGAGTGTTTTTATTACAAATTTTAGATAGATATTAATATACATATATATCCCAAACAAACTGTCTACATATATATATATATATATATATATATATATATATATATATATATATATATATATATATATAATCTCAAACAAAGGGTCAAACTAACCAATACTCTACAGGAATACTCTGAAATGTCTATTTTGTTTTCCTGGCAAAAACGGGCGCCGATAATTATTATTATTAAGTGATAACAAAATCTTTTGCTGACCAATATAAAATGAAAATGCAAATTAAATTACTATAACTTAATAATAACTGGATAATTATACCAATTTATAATGGATCTGTATTTGAAGTACTTATCGTATTCACTCTTAAACTGTCAAACTCCACAGTAAAACTCTGAAATTGTTATTTAATTATATTAGCAAATATATAATATAAATTGATTCTATAATAATTTACCTGATACAATTTATTCTAATAAGAAATCAATATTTTAAATATTAATTCATACAGATAACTGTCAATGTAATGCTTTTTACTTTTTGTTTTCAATAAACAAGAAACAAATGATGTAACTCATGGTTGATCCAATTTAAAAATAATAAAATTTGTCACAAGTGTAGGTATAACTATGGCAACGTAAATAAGATATTTGAGTTTTTTCGTAGCAGTTATCTCATAACTGGTACAAATTATGAAGAAACTTTTCAAACAAAAGTTGTGCGAAATATTAATATCTTTCATTATGAAATTACTATTTTTGCCATAAGTGCAGCCGTTCAAGTGTTACTGGAGATAGAACAAAAAATGCATAGAGTAAACATGCACTACCGGTTTGAATAATCTTTTCAAAATAGGAGGTGCACATCTAGGGCATATACAAGTCTTAAGTTTGAAGTTTCATAATTTTAGGTTCGACAGTTTTGGCTCTAGAGCGTTCACAGACATACAGACATACAGACAGACAGACGTCATTCCGAAAATAGTCACATTCGATTCAGAAAAGATCAAAACGTGTATATCCGTTGAAATCTCGAGTTCGAAATTTTTCATGATTACAATACTTTACTCTGTAAAAGAAAGTAAAAAACATGATTAGGTACAATGCACCTATGCCCGAAGCTCGCCGTATTATATATTTAATTAATTTTATTTATAAATGTAGGAAGAAGATAATTAAGTTCTTGGGAAATTCAGTTATTTTGTAAAAGATAATTTTATTTAAAAACGGCTGTATTTCCGAAGAACCTAAATTATCTGCTTCATACATCAAAAAATCCAGTCAAGAAAATATACCCGGCCAATTTATTTATATAGGAAACATAGTAATATAACGTTCTGAATAGGTTTTTTTTTAAATCCTTTAATAAATACATTTTCTTTAATATTACAACCTCAACTTACAAACATGTATTTGGATTATCCTTTCAAATAAAATTTTAATTTATTCCTAAATAAAAACCTGTTTCTAGGGTAATATTACCTTAACTATAGTTTAAACCCCCGAATTTCATGGTTTAACAAATGTCATGCATAAACTAGGTTTTATTTCATAACTACTATCTGAGCAACAAAAATAAATGTTAAACTCTAGTTATAGTTAACCATAGTTTAAACCTTCAGTGAGCAACTCAGCCTTAGAGTCGTTTTACACACACGAGAATTATTCCGTAAATTATTACGAAATTTATTATAAAATTTCTTTAGAGAAATATGAAGTTAAATTATGAATATACTGGCATAACACTGCGCATATTACTTGTAAGAATTATTCTGATACGCATGCGCTTTTACTATTATATTTACACATTTATGTTAAGTTTTACACATTAATGTTACTGTGGTTGCCTAGCTCTATTGAATAAATTTAATAAAGAAAAGTTAACCTACAAAAAATTACGCAGAAAATAAAATTGTCACGTAGGCGAAATATTATATTAGGAGCATTGATAAATATTAACAAGTTGTTGACGTATAGTGTTGCCTGAAAGATTTGTTTGAAAAAAAGAAAACGTTGTCAGTGGCGAAAAAATTGGTTACGCAGGTGGAACGAAGGAAGAGGCGCACTAAATATATTTATTTTCTTTAAAACTGACACAATCGACTTCAACGCACTTCTCAAATTTCAATTTTTGAAATTCACACTTTTAACCTTATATAGGTTTGGCCAATTCCCATATTCGTCAATTAAAATTATCACTTCTTCGGTTATGTACCATTGCATGAGCCAAAACTGACAGATACAAATAGTTTTTGTTTTGCGCATATTCTCGCACATTTACTCGCATATTTTATAAAAATATAGAACATGTTCATTTTCAGGGTAAGAATACTGTCAAAATTATTGGTTGTAATTTTCGCAATAATTTTCAAAGTAATTCTCGTACATGCAAAGCGGCTCTTAGATAATAATTTTGACTGTAAATTATTTTTATAATTTCTTCAATATACCTAAAAAAAAATTAATTATTTTGTCTTACGTTGATTAATATAATTCTGTAATTATTCATTTATAACTTGTCTAAATTAATAAATGTTTTATAAATTAAATAAAATTTTGATTAATCCGTGTATTTTATTTCTTTAATCCGCTTCACACTGAAATAGGCCAACTCGTGAACAGATACCATAAGTTACATGTTCACATAAGAACGTCCGATGTAAATAGGGGTCGGATTCTTACACTAAACACCACAAACTCAAGTCATACATCCAAGTATATATGAGTTATACACATTTTCAGAATTAAGAAGATGTAAAACGAATGTTCATGTAAAAAGAAGGTTCAGAAAGTGTTCAGCCTCACGGTCGAATACTATGTTTCTATTGCACATGCATCGTCGTGTCAACGCAATATAAAAGGAAAAAGAGCGTAAAACTAATCTTAGATGTTGCAACAAAAGTGTATAGACATTGTTCAGGGGGGCAAGGAAGGGTCATCGTAGTAGTAGTAGTAGTAGTGGCGGTGGTGATGGTGGTGGTAGCATGATGAGGGCGCTCGAACAGCCAGAGAAGAGGCATGTTCACACGTGTCTGTCCCAATTGTCGGACAGAGCAGCGCCCATGTCCACGTGATCATCACTGCCACTGTGAGCCCCAGGCGCAACAATCACCCACCAGGCCGTTGGCACAGGCGGCGGCGACAATGGCCCTCGCCACCAGAGCCGTCCTCGTACCGATTCTCATTATTTTATACCAAACTTGTTGTTATTATTTCTCTCTATACACACTTTCAAATCACGCAAACGGAGAGAACAAGGATTAATTGGAGCAAATTTGAAGCCGTATATCTTGATGGAAAGAAATAAATGATATTTAATTTAAATACTGGTTTATTTGAGTTTTATTTCAATATTTAGTTGGACTATCACGGAATTAACATTTTCTTTATTACACCAGGCGTCGCTCGGTTATGTGACTACGTCATCATATTATGAACCATATAATATTATTAGTGAAAACGTGCTTCATAAAATGCTTCGAATTAGGCATTACTAATTTGTTTGACTGCATAGAAAAGTGCAAAAGCAAAATAATTTTGAAATTTAAAATATTCAATGAAATAATTGCTTTCATTGTTGAGTTAAAATATCTTAGAATTTCTAGTAGAATTTTTGGGTGTTTTAATTATTTTTGTAAGGGCAGTATTAAGCGGGGCTCTAAATTTTGGTGCCCTATAACTCGGGATGTGTACGGGCGATTGGATATAAACTGCGAGCGTATTCAAATGGGATGCCAAATAATATGTGTACCAAATTTGGTGTGAATCGCTCTTGTACCTTCAGAGGAGTAGAGGGCACAAATTTGGTCTTATGAGCGAGCGACGACTAACATCCAAGTATATAAATTATATATATTTTGGAATCAAGCCGACGAGGCAAACACTTTTAGTTAAGGAAATTTTTTGATCCGAGAATGCTACCGACACACGACCGATTGCTTTAGCTTCTTCGGTACTTCGTACGTCGAGCTAGAAATTGGAGGTGCATATCTAGACCATATACAAGTTTTAAGTTTGAAGTTTCACAATTTTAGGTTCGATAGTTTTGGGTGTAGAGGGCTCATAGACACTAGACAGACAGCCAGACACACAGCCGTCATTCCGAAAACGGTCACATTCGATTCAGGAAATCACAACTGATTGTTCAGCATTATTACGTGGGGGTAATAGACGTCGCTCTTATTGCATTTATTGTATTTAAACATTTGAACAGGTTAGACTTTTAACAAGCACTGGCGCTAGCGCCAGTGCTACCAGCTCGCCGTTCCGGCTAGCCCGGTCACAACAATAAATACAAAACTAAAAGCGATAGCAATTATTACAGTACAAAATTTATTGTTGTTATGACATTTCATCGGCATTTGATATGAAATTAATAAATTTCTAAGTTAACGTATATAATTCTAAATCATCGACATTATACTCACATTGCCCATTGAACTAATCTAACCAATTATAATCTCGAGATTTATTTATTCCTGTACCATAACAGTTTTAATTTCCAAAAACCCCATTTCCTAATTTTATTTATTAAAACAGAAGCAAATGGTTTATACATTGGAAAATATAACCAAACAAATGACTGTCACATAGACATAACTTCTTCATTTCACTAACAGATGGCGATCAATGTCTGATATACTTCAAAATATATTTATATTATTTTTTAAGCCTATAGGCTCACAATTTGAAAAAAATTTAATGACATAAAATATCTTAGAATTTTTAGTAAAAAATTCTAAGTTTTATAAAAGTTGACTAGGGCAGTATTTAGAAGGGTTCTAAATTTTGGGGGCCTATAACGCCGGCCCTGTACTGAAGATTGGATTTAAAATTCGACGAGAACTTCACGGGCATAGAAGTTATATGTATACCAAATTTCATTAAAATCGGCCCGGTACCTTCAGACGAGTTGCGGTCACAAACTCAGGTCTTATGACGGACCGACCGAGCGAGCGAGATACATACATCCAAGTATATGAGTTATATATATTTTTGGATTCAGGGCGAAAATACAAAGACTTCTTGTTAAGATTTTATTTCGATCCGAGCATGGTACAGACCCATGACCAATCACTATAGCACTTTTGTACTTACTGTACGGCGTGTTAAAAAGTGCTGAACAACATTCAAAGACTAGCCCCGGTACTGGTTAATTTGTTGATAAAGATACAAAAACGAATCAAAAGTATATAAAATGATTGTGAGTAATCTATTCAAATACAAAATAGATATAGTTTAGTTAATTTATATTCCTGATTTTTAAGTGATAAAATGATATAAATCTATTCAAATACAAAATAGATGCAGTAAGCAGAGGCGGATTTAGAAATGTGCCACCTATATAACAAAAAAGAAAATTTGAAATAGCTGAAATAGCTGGATACTGGCCTGTAGTGTATCTGGTGGACAACAGCTTCATGTTAGGCTGCCATGTCTGTTGTGTGATCTGGCTAGAGGCGAAACACGGTGATTCTATCACCTCCTGCTGGCCATTACCTCTATTGCACTACACAACTATTATTGTGCCATCTATAATACCACTAACCGCTACTTCACGTGATTCAACCCAATTCCATTTATTCAAATGTTAAATTAGAATATCTCACACAAAACAATTTAAATATTAATCCCCTTCAATTGAAATTTTTAATTAACAAAATGCTTTCTATTACTGTTATGATAGATATTGAATACATTTAAGTTCTTTTTTTATATTGAATTTGTTTATGAATGTATGTGTAATGTACATAATATTGTTAAATACACAATTTACGATGGTGAAATAAAATACATGTGAAAAATTATCAGTGTGATTTCGTAATTTTCGATGTAAACGCTAGTAAAATTGAAGTAATTATAAATGAAATATTTGTTATAATATCTCGAAAATATCAAAAGGCGGCTCGGCGCACTTTAATTGCTTGGAGTTTGAAAATAAACATACAATATTTTTACTGTTATAATTTAAACATATATCTTGTATCATTACGAATTAATAGCCTATCTACCAAAAAACATAATATGGTCACAGCGATAATCAAGAACCAATTAACAAACTAAAGGAAGAGTGAAAAACGCTGTAGTAATACAATCAGAATGACAGAAAGTTGTATTCCGAAACTCAAATGGGACTCAAGCGATCTTCCAGGTTCACTGGCCCTATTTAAACAGAAACGCCTACTGTATTTTTCAGTGAAGGAGATAAAAAGGGAAAAGCAGGTTAATTAACAATAAGAAACATCTTTTCGCTGGAGATCGTGCTTATAATTATCAGACACAGATAAACAAGATCCTGACGTTGTCTGGAGAAATTTCGAATCTCATTTCAAACCAGCAACAAATTTTCGCATTAGCAGATTCTACCTACAAAAGCTAAAACAGACTGATAGCGAATGCATGGACGATTTCGTAGCCCGTTGCCAACTACAGGCATATGAATCCAATTTTAGTGATACAGAATTCAAGGAACGCGTCATAGAACAAATCATTATAGGTACGAGAACGCAGCAAACTACCGAAGAGAAACGAACAACTATAACAGAGACAAGTAAGAAATAATTTCATACAATAATTGAAAACGACGAATCAAACAAAAAAGAAAAAGAGTTCAATTACGTATTCATGGATACTATCGCAAGATGAAGTCTTTGCCCAAATCCAAGTAAAATTCGAACAAAAGACAATCCGAATAACAACGCCAAAGTCAACACCGGAGCCCAGGGCAACACACTACCGTTTCGCATCTACGAAAAGATGCAACCTGGAGTCGTAGACGCTAATGGAGAACCACTGAGACAATATCTCAGTGAAACAAATACAATCTTACAGGCATACAACGGCACTAACATCAAACACTTCGGTATCGCTATCATGCCCTGCAGATACAACAAAGACTGGCACAATGCAGAGTTTTTATCGTAGACTCGCCTGGACCACCGAAAATTGGATTACCTACATTACAGACACTAAAACTGATAACTATAAACTGCTCAATCAAGCAAGAATCGTATATTAAAAACATAGACGAACTCAAGACGACATATCCCGATCAGTTCGACCGAATTGGCAAATTTAAGGGTGCCTATCATATCACACTAGATCCAAACATACCTCCTTCTGTGCATGCTTCCAGAAAATCTTCAGAAAACTCGACGCGAATAATGGTTACATTCAATACATTCTTCGGAAGGTACGCTTACCTAAGGATGCCATATGGCCTTCGTATGTCACAAGACGTTTTTCAACAAAAAATGGACTTAATCCTAGAAAAATGCCCCGGAACCATTAGCATAGCTGAAGATATTATTTGCTTCGGCCTTAACCTCGCCGAAAACGATCAGCATCTCAAGATCCTAATGTACACTGCAAAAACCAACGGTTTAGTATTCAACAGCTTGAAATGCAAAATCAACGAAGCACAAATCAAATTCTTCGGAGCAGTATATGATCAACATGGACTACACCCTGATCCTGAAAAGTTGAATGTAATCAAATCACTACCCAAACCTAAAAATAAACAAGAACTACAAAGAATTTTGGGACTAGTCACATACATATCACCATTCATTCCCAATTTATCTACCCTCATAACATTATTACAAGATCATCTACGTAACGGAGTCGAATTCGAATGGCACGACTGACACACCAAAGCTTTAGAGAGTGTCAAGTCAGCTATGTGCAAAAAACTGACGTTAGTATACTTCAACCTAGACTTAGCATCATTATAAAGTCCAGGCATCAGGGAACTGGGCTAGGCGCTGTACTGACGCAGAACAACAAACCTGTCGCTTTTGCCTCAAAATCACAGACAGAATGTGAACAAAATTATGTTAACATACAACGAGAGATGCTTGCATACGATATACGGGTATGTGTGTGTATCTGTGAACGCTCTAGAGCCAAAATCGTCGAACGAAAATTTAAGAAAACATCAAACTTAAGACTTGTATGTGCACTCCTATTTTTGAATAGAATATTCAAATCGGAAGTGCATGTTTACACTATGCATTTTTTGTTCTATCTCCAATATCACTAGAACGGCTGCACTTATGGTAAAAATGATAGATATTAATAATTCGCACAACTTTTTTTGGAAGGTTTTTTTCAGTAAATGTACCAGGACCCCTATTCTGCAATATAACAACTGTTGATGCAAGTTGATGTTGCTGCAGTTGATGACGTATAACAACAACTAACCACAAACTATGCATCAAGAAAACCGCGAAGAAATGAGACAAAAATATTCAAAATAGCAATACCACACCAATGCATCAACACCTCGACCATGGTTGATGCATGCAGCAACACCTCGACCACTGTTGATGCAGAATATCAAAAACAATGACGTCATATAGCTCTGTTCCGTAAACAAACCGCTAGATGGCAACCTAAAAATAGCAACTGTTGTTGCATAACAACTGTGGCTATTTGCTACAGAATAGGGGTCCAGTTACGAAGAAACTGCCACGAAAAATGATAAATATCTTGTTTATGTTGCCATGAATTCGCATGTAGCATAATACATCGGATCATTTGCGCCTGTCAATATTTTTCCAAGAAAACAAAATAGACTCAATTAGATAAATTACATTTCAGAGTATTTCTGCAGAATACGACAAACCCTAAAACGGTTACCAATTTATAGCTACAACAAAATTATGTCGTTGTAAATATACCATATTGTAGATATTGTATGATTGTGGATGTTTTACATAAGCCAGTAATATAAAGCTAAATATGATAGAAGATAATAGGTATTTACCGTTGCTTAACAGATAATGAGATATAATCAAGTGTAGTGTCCTAATGAATAAATTTGAAAATTGTGAAAAAAATCAATGGTGGTGTGCAGCCAAGGCATGCCAGGACACGAACTCATGTTCTGATCGTTATGCTTGTTGGAATGTATTGGCACCTACATACATATTATATAGATATGTGTATAGTTACGTAGCATCAGTCACAGTTATGACAAAAATGTCTCAGCAGCAGGGGGACGGACGTGGGCTTGGCGAACTACAGCTACAGCTACGGCAGCCTCTGGTGCTGGGGGCCGGAATGTTGATGACGTAACACAGGTCAGCTCGGATTATCGAGCATTCCATGCACATTCCATAGTCGACTGTGTTATTCGCGATATATTGTACATGTACATTTTAAACTTGCACACACACACACGCACCTTCAAAAATAGTAATGTCAAATACAAACATAAAATAACACACATGATACAACAGAGTAACACTTGAACAGTAGTGATGCTAACTAACGCTTTTGTACCAGAGTGATTATAAAGAGCGTAGTTGTAAAAATGATGGTGCATTTATGCCAGCCGGCCTACTTGCGATTTATTATATGTTTTTTGTTTAGAAGCCCGTGAATTGTGCTCCCCGGCACATATGATATTTCTCTTTTTTGGGTGCTAGTAGCTAGTGTGCTCTGCTCTGTTCGTGTGGCTGTTTTATGATTTAAATTAAAATCATTTTGCATGCCATTTGTTTGTTCGTATGCGTGCACATGTATGTTTGTCCGGGAAAGCTTTTGGTTCCCCGCTCTCTCTCTCTCACTCTATCTAATACTATAGTTGTGCAACTGCTTTATAGAAATGTTTTCAGAGCAAAGTGGTGCAGTTAATTTTGTTATTTTACCTGATGGTTCATTTGTTAACATTCTTTTGAAAGGCACACCAGACCTGTTCTATTCAAACTCTGGACTGGTTCTGTACTGGCTGCCGATTCTAATTCAATACGCAATTAAAAGCGTTCTCGTAATTCCATGCCTAGTCATCTATCGGCATTTTGAGAACATCCCATATGACATTATAATTGCGTGATTTCAAATGAATTGCGACACGATATTTGTTGTATTCTTTCCTAGTTTTAAGGTTGCTTTGTGTTATTTCATTAAATTTCCTATTTCAATGCCAAGTTTCTGTGTATTACGGTAGTATATATTTACCGAATTCAAATAGTAATTAGTAGAGCTGTATTCACAGCGAACCACTTAATAATTAATTATAGAAATTACAAATAATATTCCAGTTTGTATTATGACAAGCAATGCTAGCAATCACATTCACAGAACCAAAAGTAACACAATTAATTATAAATTTTCTTGCTGTGAACGCTAGCACTGTTTGTCATAATACTACCTGGAATATTATTTGTAATTTCTATACTTAATTATTAATTGTATCACTATGAATACGCCTTAATATATATAAGCGTTTTAAATCTCTTTTACCCTTTCGGGTGTCGAGATTACATGTATTACTTATTTGCTGTATTTTGTTAATGTTAAATGAGCAGCAGTACATGATTATTACGTGGGAGTAACATACTTAGTACTATTATAATTCATTACACGGACACAAAAATGTATGTTGCTGAGAATGCATATTTTGAGGTATGTAAAGAATTATCTAACATCCGGGATCTTAGGTGAGTCACCCATTTACCACCCCAGACAACCCTTTCCTGTTGTCATTAGAAAAAAATACAATGAATAATATAAATCTAAACAGTTTGAAAATTACAAGAGAGAGATCGTAAAGTGTACAGCTGCGTAAAGGTGTTGTTAGTAAAGCCGAGTTTCACGTGTATCGCAAATTAAGGAATGTGTAAATAATAAACACGTGCATAGCCAACTAATGTATAATTTAGACCAAGTTCAATCATAACACAATGAGACATCTTCCCCGTGGGCACCATGTGCCCATATGGTATACAGAACATTGGTCAGTTTTGACTTGTGGCAAATTTTCATGTAATTTAATAATAATTACACGAGTCTCCTGCAGTTTGTTTCGTTTGATAGATAACAAACCAACATAAATGTAAATATTAATAATTTGAAATATGCTAAAACACAATGGCTCGAGCCATTAAACATAAAGAAATTGAAATATTTTTGCCAGCCAATCAAGTGTCTAAATATGTTTGATTTATCTCTAGATTTCAATCCTGTGTTGTTTGCCAATGATTAAATAACAGCATTATGTTTCTTCAATTATCAGAATTATAAATTATCTTACTTAGATAATCAAAGCCACATGTCTTTCGATTTGTTCATAAGAATTTGATAAATTATTCATATAACAAAAAAAAAAATCACTTGTCAGATTAATACATTTTAATTTTATGTTATGACCACTCTTTTTATACCTCCACCAAATATGACAAAAACTCTGCTCGTCAGACATCCAAAAAATCTGTTCGGATTCCTCGGCCCGACTCATCACATTTACTTTGCGAACGCGATAAGATCCAACTGACTGCTTTTAGGAACATCTACAGATCGAATCGAACTAAATTTCGTAATCGCTTATAGAAACTGGATTTTTAAAATACATAATATGATTATATTTATATTTGTTTTTTGATCGATCATTTTAACACAAATGCTTAACAGAGAATCACAATTATTGAATAAATTAAATTTGAATTCAAAATTTAGGTAATATACGTAAATGTCAAATAAGACCTTAAAGCCAGACAGTAGCGTTAATGTAGCGATTTGTTACTTACCAATACCAACCTAACAACTTCAGATTTGAATGAAGAAAAATCTAATTTTATTAATTAACAATTTAATAATTCATATTTGTCATTGGCACACAATATCAATATAATATAGCTGATGCCACTATCAGTAAACTACACAACACACTAAATACACTTCAAATCAATAGAAGATTTATCAACGTCTTTGGCATATCATTATGACGTTTGATTCGTATTTGTCTATTTATCAACTAGGGTCATTCGTGGGCACCATGCGCCCATATGGTATACAGAACATAGGTCAGTTTTGACTGATGGCGAATTTTCATGTAATTTAATAATAATTACACGGTTTTTCTTCAGTTTGTATCCCTTGACTATAATAGTAATACAAATCTGCACATCGCAAATAATAATAATAAAGAAAAAATCGAGTCCTTTCTTTGAACGCTATTTTGTTTTTAGATCACTATGCTGAGATTAACAATCGATCGCTTATCATGCACTGTGTAATATCCGATAAATTTAAACTAAGATTTATTTAAACTAAGTTTTGTTAAACTTTGGTTTTAACCTTGTATGGTGCAACTGGCCATAAGTGTTGTATTATTAAGACAGTTTCCTTAATTGTATTATTACACAAAAAATAGGATTATAAATTTACTTACGATTGCTGTTTATTATTTGAATCGATTATTCAAAAAATATGTATAACAAACCTATTTTACACAACATTTTTAATGATATGACATTTGATTCATTATTGTTTTTGAATTAAATAATCGGGCTAGATTCTGAATTTTGCAGTATTAAACTGCAGTGTGACGGCAATGATAATTAGTTATATGCTAAAATACAATGGATTGTGCCATAAAAAAAAAATTAAAATTGCCAACCAATCATGTTTCTAAATATGTTTGAATTATCTCTTCAACATTTTATTTCTCTAATAATCAGAATTATAAATATATTATTTTTGCTGATGATACTGTTCTCCTCTTTAAAGATAAAATAAAACACATTTTGGAGGAGAAGATTGACCAAAATTTAAAAATATCTAGTGATTATTTAAATAGTAATTTATTGACAATTAATGTTAATAAAACTGAAATTTTGCGTTTTAAGCAAAAAAATAAATTAGAAATTAGTTTAAATGTTAAAATTAATAACACTGGTCAACAAAAAAAAATTGTTTGTTTCCTGTGATTTTTTGTTTGTTTCTATATCAAATTGACGCGTATTTTTTAAATATGGCAACAATTTTTCTCTAACAGCTTTTGTTTTTGAGTTATAGCTAACTCTCATTTACTATTTTTACTGCTGGAGTTTGCAACGAGATCTACCTAAAGTCGTTTATTCAAGGAAATAAAAGATCATTTGCTAGTGTTCAATAGAAATTTTGTTAACATAATGTATTATTATGCGGTAAAGCTGTTAGCAATCTCCCAGTATTTTTTTCATAGTCAGGGCCATAGAAATACCCAATAACAGAAAAAAAAATAAGGGAAACAAAACTTGTGTTGACCAGTGTAATCAGTGTATAAAACAAGCAAAACATGTCAAATATTTAGGAATTATTTTAGATGACAAATTAAAATTCACTGAGCACATAAACAAAAAAAAAATTATCCCATTATCAAGTGCAATTTTTAGATGTGGTAAACTAGATAATTTTTCTTCAAATTTAATTTACCACGCGCATATTATATCTTATATAATTTATTTGATATCCATTTGGAGTCTCAAAAAATAATTTTAATTTACTTAGAAGAATTTTAAATAGATGCATTAAAGCCATATATCATTTTTCTTATTTAACTCCTTCGGACCACATTCATAAATTATCAAATCATTTAAATTTAAACCAACTAAAATTTTTTGAAAATACGAAGATGTACAAAATTTTGAATAATATAGAGAAGAGTAATTTGGATTTTCATGAAAACAATTGCTACCATAATCATAACACTAGGGCTTATAATAACTTATTTTTAAATAATATTAACTCTAATAAAAATAGAAAAAATTTTGGTCATAATGTTTCAAAATTATTCAATGGTATACCGAAAGAAATAAAAAATATAAAAAATTACTCTCTCTTTAAAAATAAATAAAAATTTTATGTTAAGGAAAATGTATTTTAGTTGTAGTTAATGTATTGATGTTCTATTTATATTTTATTTTCTATGTTTATTTTGTTATTTATTTGTATTATATTTTATTATTAATTGTTTTACAAAAAGTTTCCTTATACCATGTAAATGTTTGGAGCTTAAATAAATAATAATAATAATAATAATTTGACCAACTATAGAATCTTACCGCAACTCATATTTTCATAAATCACTGGTTTTTGGCCATATTGAAGTAAAAATAATAACTATGAATTAAAATAAAAGGACGGAAACACGTATTTTCTAAAAATATATGCAAATTAGGCACATATTTCATATTAAATACTTAAAAATTGAATAATAATATGTTACTCCCCTTAAACTTTAAATTTACAATTTAAACAATGTTTCCGTAACTCGTACGTCATTAATTCATATTGAAATACTGTTTTTGACGTTCACGTGGCAGCACTTTTATTTATATTTGTTCATTGGTCGATCATTTTAACATAAATGCTTAATAGCGACTCACAAACTTCAAATTAGAATAAATAAAACTGAATTTTATTAACTAACAATTATTTATATTTCTCATTGACATACAATATCAATATAATATAGCAGATGCCACTCTGTGTAATGTACACAACACACTAAATACACAAAATGGCGAATGTGATAATCAGTTTGTCTCCGTAACTTTTGTCTTTGAAAGTTCAACAATATATGTTATTAATTAATTCGTATAGAAAAGAAGTCAAATGTAATTGGAGACTAAGTTTGTATAATTAGGGTTGGACGAAAGGAACCAATTTAATTCGCGTTCAAAGTGTTAAGTTTTTTGTCGGTTCGGCTCGCCTCGACACGGCCGTACGTCCGTCCGTCCGGTTTAAAAAGATAAATGAGATTGCAAGCAAGCGATGTGATTTATTGTTTTGTTAACATTTAACTGGCGCGGTGCGGTGCTGGCATGTTCTCTGCAGGAACTATTGGTATGTACATATATAGTTCAATATACGATATTCTTGAAGCGTAGTCTGACATCTCACTGCACTATTACTTATTTTTGAAGTATTTTTAACTGTATAAGAAACAAACATCGGCCCGCCTTTCAATAAATTTATTATAGATAAATAATTAATAAAACACTGTCATAGCTAACAATATTAAAACAAGAACTGGCGCTAGCGCCAGTGCTATCAGCTCGCCGTTCCGGCGAGCGCGGTCACATCAATAAATACAAAACTAAAAGCGATAGCAATTATTATAGTACAAAATTTATTGTTGTTATGATATTTCATCGGCATTTAATATGAAATTAATAAATTTCTAAGTTTACATTTATAATTCTAAATCATCGACATTATACTCATTCACATTGCCCATTGAACCAATCTAACCAATTATGATCCCGACATTTATTTATTCCTGTACCATAACAGTTTTAATTTCCAAAAACCCCACATTTAAAATTGCACACATCCACATGGGTTACGTTAATATCGTTCGTTTCGTGATTTGCCAAGGATATTGATAATTATTTGATGAACATTTCCTAATTTTATTAATTAAAACACAGAAGCAAATGGTTTATACATTGGAAAATATAACCAAACAAATTACTGTCACAATAGACATAACTTCTTTATTTCACTAAC
Source organism: Leistus spinibarbis (assembly GCA_933228885.1). Classification (NCBI taxonomy): domain Eukaryota; kingdom Metazoa; phylum Arthropoda; class Insecta; order Coleoptera; family Carabidae; genus Leistus; species Leistus spinibarbis. Next base: position 7,610,108 of record OW121791.1, read on the forward strand.
AGATGGCGATCAATGTCTGATATACTTCAAAATAAATTTATATTATTTTTTTTAAGCCTATGGGCTCACAATTTGAAAAAACTTTAATCACATAAAATATCTTAGAATGTTAAGTAGAAAATTCTAAAATTTTTAAATGTTGGCTAAGGGCAGTATTTAGGAGGGTTCTAAATTTTGGGGGCCTATAACGCCGGTCCTGTACAGACGATTGGATTTAAAATGCGACGGGAACATCACGGGCATAGAAATTATATGTATACCAAATTTCATCAAAATCGGCCCGGTACCTTCAGACGAGTTACGGTCACAAACTCAGGTCTTACGACGGACCGACCGAGCGAGCGAGCGAGCGAGCGAGATACATACATCCAAGTATATGAGTTATATATATTTTTGGATTCAGGGCGAAAATACAAGAACTTTTTGTTAAGATTTTTTTTCGATCCGAGCATGTTACAGACACACGACCAATCACTATAGCTCTTTTGTACTTACTGTACGACGAGCTAAAAAATATCTGGAGTGGCTTTTACTTGACTATATATGTAATAACGCTATATTTTGCTTAGATAACATTCTTCTATTGCCATTTATAAGTGTGTTAACTAGGGAAACGTAAATGTGACATGTACAAATTTTAGAATTTTTCAAAAAAAGCTTTCAAACAAAAGACAGACAGATATATTCACGGACGTCGCGTCGTTAAGAAAGTAGTAAACAATGGATTCTCAATACAGATATTTCCATTAAAATTACGATGACTATTTTTGTTTGTCCTCATAATATTTTTAGCTCGTCGTACAGTAAGTACAAAAGAGCTATAGTGATTGGTCGTGTGTCTGTAACATGCTCGGATCGAAAAAGAATCTTTACAAAAAGTTCTTGTATTTTCGCCCTGAATCCAAAAATATATATAACTCATATACTTGGATGTATGTATCTCGCTCGCTCGGTCGGTCCGTCGTAAGACCTGAGTTTGTGACCGCAACTCGTCTGAAGGTACCGGGCCGATTTTGATGAAATTTGGTATACATATAATTTCCATGCCCGTGATGTTCCCGTCGCATTTTAAATCCAATCGTCTGTACAGGACCGGCGTTATAGGCCCCCAAAATTTGGAACCCTCCTAAATACTGCCCTGAGTCAACTTTTAAAATTTTTAGAATTTTCTACTCAACATTCTAAGATATTTTATGTGATTATAGTTTTTTCAAATAGTGAGCCCATAGGCTTAAAAAAAATAATATAAATATATTTTGAAGTATATCAGACATCGATCGCCATCTGTTAGTAAAATGAAGAAGTTATATTTATGTGACAGTAATTTGTTTGGTTATATTTTCCAATGTATAAACCATTTGCTTCTGTGTTTTAATTAATAAAATTAGGAAATGTTCATCAAATAATTATCAATATCCTTGGCAAATCACGAAACGAACGATATAAACGTTACCCATGTGGATGTGTGCAATTTTAAATGTGGGGTTTTTGGAAATTAAAACTGTTATGGTACAGGAATAAATAAATGTCGGGATCATAATTGGTTAGATTGGTTCAATGGGCTATGTGAGTATAATGTCGATGATTAAGAATTATATACGTAAACTTAGAAATTTATTCATTTCATATTAAATGCCGATGAAATATCATAACAACAATAAATTTTGTACTATAATAATTGCTATCGCTATTAGTTTTGTATATATTGATGTGACCGCGCTCGCCGGAACGGCGAGCTGATAGCACTGGCGCTAGCGCCAGTTCTTGTCTTTTAGACATTAGGTATAAGAAAGTAAACACAAAATTTCGATTATATAACTACTATCTTATAAATAGTAGAAAATTAAACGGCGTGTGTCTGTGTGTATCTATCTGTCTGTGAACGCTCTAGCTCGAACCAAAACAATCGAACCTAAAATTGTGAAACTTCAAACTTAAGACTTGTATATGGTCTAGTGCATCTCTTATTTTTGTTAGTAATATTCAAACCAGCAGTGCAAGTTTACTTTATGCATTTTTTATCCTTTCTCGAATATCACTAAAATAGCTATACTTATAGCAAACATTTTCATGTTTATTATAAAAGATATTATTAATTTGCAAAATGTTTTTTTTTTCAAAAATTTGTTCAAAATATGTACCAGTTGGAGAAAGTTGCTACGGAAAATCTTAATTAATTGAATACTTTCGTTGGTGGGCACTTGGTGAAACATTTTCAAATATTATAAATTTCAAAGAAAAGTCACTTGGTAAGTTTCACAATAGTTTTATTAAAATTCTACATATAAGTTCATAATGATGACCAATAGGTCGAAACATATGTAGAATTTTAATATATGTAATACATCGTATGATATATATATATATATATATATATATATATATATATATATATATATATATATATATATATATATATATATATATATATATATATATATATATATATGTAGTATATATATACTATATATGGTCGATTTATAAAAGTTGTAGTCCAACCAAACATTATTTGCGAAAAGTTTTTTCTGATTGTTAGGTCATCAAACAAGGTATGTTCGACAATTGTTCTAATAATCCGCTAACAAATTCTTAACAGATTTTTTTGTTTTAAAGTTGGTAGTGCTGCTGCAGTACTGTACTGACACGTGCAGTCACATGATATATGATGACAGTACACTATTAACTACGAGACGTTTTTCATAAAACCTCATTTTCAAATTGCTTTCCAACTTTCATCAGACTAATCGCTCTAATTAACTTTCCACACTGCATGCGCAAAAGGGCTGTAGTATTCGCTAGTGCGAGTCAACAGAACAGACCTATAGTTACTGATGCATATCGTAAAGTAAAGCATTAAATTCAACTGAGACAGAAGCGCACAATCACACTATATCTCTGTCCCTGTTATTGTATACATTGTCGTTCGTATGTATAACAATGGTGTAGGTATCGTGTCGTCCTTGTTGCGTATCATTGTTGTGTTGGTTCGTGTCTTTTGTTTAGGTTGGTAAAATTAAAAATTTCCATCGCTGTTCTGTAATGAAAAGCCGAAGATGCCCTTCACTCCGAGATCCATTCCATATTTGTAGCGCAGCATAGTGCTGCCGTTGGAAAAGACGGATGAACAGTGTATTAGTTCTGTCAGCGCATTTTCAATCTCGCTTTAAGTAGATATTAATATCTTTTCAGTTTTCACTCCCGGTTTGTGGTTTGTAATATTTTGCGTTTTTATTTCCTTTTATTACAATACGTACCTACCTACTACATATACGTATATACCTCCCATTGTCTGATGGTGTTCGATGAGAAATCATTTTTTCTCTGCTTTTAATTTATACATCTTTCATTTCAGTCAGCGATATATTTATTTTTAGATCGCCGTACAGAATGTACAAAAGAGCTATAGTGATCGGTCATGTATCTGTAACATGCTCGGATCGAAAAAGAATCTTAACAAAAAGTTCTTGTATTTTCGCCCTGAATCCAAAAATATATATAACTCATATACTTGGATCTATTTATCTCACACGCTCGCTCGGTCGGGCGTAAGACCTGAGTTTGCGACCGCAGCTCCTCTGAAGGTACCCGGTCGATTTTAATAAAATTTGATATACACATAACTTCTACGCCCGTGAAGTACCCGTCGCATTTAAAAACCATTCGTCAGTACAGGGCCGGAGTTATTGGGCCCCAAAATTTGAAACTCTTCTAAATACTGCCCTAAGTCAACTTTAAATTTTTTTAGAAGTTTCTACTAAAAATTCTAAATGTCAACTAATTCAAATTGTGAGCCCATAGGCTTAAAAAACATTAAAAAAAAGTATATCAGACATTGAACGCCATCTATAAGTAAAACGAACAAGTTATGTGACAGTATTTATTTTGGTTATATTTTCCATTATTTAAACTATTTGCTTCTGTGATTTAATTAATAAAATTAGAAAATATTCATCAAATAATTTTCAATATCCTTGACTAATCACGAAACGAACGACATTAAAGTTACCCATGTGTGCAACTTTAAATATGAGGTTATGGAAATTAATACTGTTATGGTACAGGAATAAATAAATGTCGGGATCATAATTGGTTGGATTGGTTCAGTCGGCTCTGTGAGTATAATGTCGATGATTTAGAATTATATACATAAACTCAGAAATTCATTTATTTCATATTAAATGCAGAAGAAATGTTATCAAATATTTAAGACAACATAAACCAAATTATAAAGACTCATCGTATATTAATACATTATTGTATAAAACAATCATTTGAATATGTTCCAATAATGAATTGCTATCGCTTTAATATTGTATTTATTGCGATTGGTCTCGCCGGGACGGCGAGCTAGTAGCACTGGCGCTTGTTTATTTATACAACAGCCGAATAATAATAATAATTTATTTAGTTGTGGATTATATAAGAATGATAAGTCAAATACAATAAAATAGATGAACATATTACATACAGTAAATATGTTTTGTCTGCCAAATAAACAATTATGCAATGCAAAACAAACAGTTTTTATTGACATATTCATACAAGTTGAATCAAATAGTGCGCCACAAAATTATTGGGCCAAGCATTATTCTTTAAAGTGCGTCAGTTCTCGATAGCCATTATAGTGTAGTAGCGTTGATTGTAGAATATATTTGGCATTTACGATGTTTAGTATAAACTTTAGCTTTAGAAAAAACAAATAATTACAATTATTTTGTAAAATAGGACGAAAAAGAGCAAATACGACATTTGATCAGGGTTAATTGTTTATTTTTCACCATGGGTACGGAAAGAATGAGAGAAATATAGCTGATGGTGTGTGTCTGTGTGTGTGTGCCTGTGTGTGTGTAACGTAAAATTATAAGACTTCAAACTTAAGACTTGTATATGCCCTAGATGTGCACTTCCTATTTTTGAAAAGAATATATATACATACATATATCTATATCTAGTGAAAATTGCGTAAAAGAAAGTCGAGTGCAGGCCACTCCAGATATTTTAAATATTGTTTCGTCTATCTATATACTCCCTTAATGTTTACATGATATTTGGTAGATGACATTTGATTTGTTTTCATTAGGTATTATCGATTTTAGTTTGCTAAAGCAATTTCCGATCTTTTTGTTATAAAATACTACTTTTATAAATTCATTGTTTAACATACGACCCAGTAAAGGTAATAGTTTATTTATGTACGGAATCTTATGATATGTTTTTACTTTCTTTTACAGAGTAATAAGTAAGTATAGGGATCACCAAAAAAATCGAACTCGAGATTTCAACGGATATACACGTTTTGAGCTTCCCTGAATCGAATGTGACTATTTTCGGAGTGACGTCTGTGTGTGTGTGTGTGTGTGTGTGTGTGTGTGTGTGCGTGTGTGTGTATGTGAACGCTCTAGAGCCGAAACTGTCCAACGTAAAATTATGAGACTTCAAACTTAAGACTTGTATATGGTCTAGTTGTGCACCTCCTATTTTTGAAAAGAATATTCAAACCGGCAGTGCATGTTTACTCTATGCATTTTTTGTTCTATCTCCAATATCACTAGAACGGCTGCACTTACGGCAAAAATAGTTATGTTCATAATGAAAGATATTAATATTTCGAACAACTTTTGTTTGAAAAGTTTCTTCAATAAATGTACCAGTTACGAGAAAACCGCTACCGAAAATGATGAGAATCTTGTTTACGTTGCCATGGATTCGCATGTACCTAATAAAATCGGATCATCTGCTATTTTGACAGGAAAACAAAATAGATTCAATTAGATAAATGACATTCCTATGAGTGATAGAATTTGTTTCTTGTATATTTTATATACAAACGAATAATACACAAAGTAGCATTTAATATATAAATATTGAGATATTAATAGAACAAGGTAGAATAAGGTAAATTATTAGAGAATCAATCTATATTATTGTTTATTTGCTATTTTAATTGAATAATAAGCTAATTGGTTTAATTTCAGAGTTATACTGTTTAATTTGACAGTTTGAAGCAAGTAAGATTTTGGTTACTATTGATTGATAATTTAACAGAACTATAGTACTTCAACACCATTAAAAATTGGTATAATTTGCTAGTTATTCATTAATTTAAGGTAAGCGTCTTTTTCATATTGTTTCTGTTCAATTATTTTCCTAATACTAGAATTTCGAGTATTAAAGAGTAGTTTGTTATCCAAAATCGTTTTTAAAATTTAATATATTAATTAAGTAATTCCGTTATATAAATAAGTAAAATATTTCTGTTAATTTGGTCCGCAATAATAGATTACAGTTCATAAGTTTAGCTAAATTTGTTACCACTTCTAATAAGTTTTGCTAAAATTTGTTACCAATTCAAAAAATTTGCATTGCCATTCAATAAAAAAATATAAAGCTAAAATGGGTAAAAAGAAATCATATCGCGCAAAGAAAAATACAAAAAAAAACATTATGAAAAGTAAAAGAATGAACAATGATTACAAAAATAAAGAAAATGAGCAGCAAAAAGAGAATATGAAGAAATTAAGACTTAATGATGAGTATAAGGTTAAAGAAAATGAGCTAAATAAAGATATCATGAAGAAATTAAGACTTAATAATGAGTACAAGATTAAAGAAAAAGACCAAAATAAAGAGAATATGAAGAAATTAAGACTTAATGATGCGTACAAAAATAAAGAAAATGACCAACAAAAAGAGAATATGAAAAAATTAAGACTTGATCAGGCGTACAAAGATAAAAAAAATGACCAAAATAAAGATAATATGAAGAAATTAAGACTTGATGATGAGTACAAGGTTAAAGAAAATGAGCTAAATAAAGATATCATTAAGAAATTAAGACTTAATAATGAGTACAAGATTAAAGAAAAAGACCAAAATAAAGAGAATATGAAGAAATTAAGACTTGATGATGAGTACAAGATTAAAGAAAAAGACCAAAATAAAGAGAATATGAAGAAATTAAGACTTAATGATGAGTACAAGGTTAAAGAAAAAGGCCAAAATAAAGAGAATATGAAGAAATTAAGACTTAATGATGAGTACAAGGTTAAAGAAAATGAGCAAGATAAACATATCATGAAAAAGTTAAGACTTGATCAGGCGTACAAGGATAAAGAAAATGACCTAAATAAAGAGAATATGAAGAAATTAAGACTCGATGCCTCATACAAAGTTAAAGAAAATGATAAAAATAAAGAGAATATGAAGAAATTGAGAAATGATAAAGAGTATCGCGAGAATGAAAAAAGCAGAGAAAAAATACAAAAACATAATAAGCGATCTTCTGATTTCTACAGATATAGGGAAAACTTTCGGAATAAATTAGCTAAACAAGATACAATTTACGCACGCATGAAAATGCAATTTCTTAAAGATAGATCTTCGATGCCTGAATTAGTATGTTGTTGTTGTGAAGGTTTATTTTTTCTTCATTCGGTAACAATTTTTAAAATTGATAAAATTAAAGAATCTTTCTCCGATATATTCTTTCGCAAAATCTTTAATTTCAAATCAAATTATATTTGCAATACTTGTAAGAATTATGTGTCAAAGGGAAATGTGCCCAAATTAGCGACTAGTAATAGTTTAAAATTCATAGACATTCCTAAATGTTTAGATATGTTGTCACCTCTTGAGGAAAGGATGGTAGCGCCTTATATCAATTTTATGCAATTGCGTTCCTTAAAATCATATATGCTTAATGCGCAAATAGGAATGAAAGGCAGTGTAGTAAATATTCCGGTAGAAATAAATGATATGTTAAAAGTATTGCCTAGAAGCTTTGACAATATGGCAACAATTCAAATAAAATTAAAAAGACACATGGCTCACTCCACAGATTATATGTTTGAATCAATTAGACCAGCAGTAGTTTGTGAGGCCTTAAGATATTTGTTAGATACTCCACTGTACAAAAAGTATGATATTCAAATTGAAGAAAAATTCTTTCAACAATATGAAAGCAGGTACAGTGAAAAAATAGAATTTGTTGTTGATCAAACAGATTTAATTTCAATTTCTCAAAATTCGCTACAAAAATATTTTGATGAGTCATTCGATGTAAATGAATGTGAAGCAGAGGACGAGGTATTGCTTGTGGATAGAAATAATGAAGTAGTTAACAATGTTAAAATAATCGCACCAGGTCAGGGAAAAGTTCCGGTGGCATGGCATTTAGTGGAGGATTTAGATGAATTATGTTTCCCAAAAATTTTCGGCGGTCATTCATTTAGCACTCATCAAAATATATCATATCATGATAGATCAAAATCAGAGAGTCGTCGTCATGATCGCAGATCGTGTATTCCCAGTAGAATTTTGTTTATGGCAAAGAAGAAGTTGGAAAAATCTTGTATTGCTAGTTTAAATATGTGTTTACGTAAAACTAAAAGAACGCAGGGTGTTACAGCCGCAAATGTACTCAATACAGACTTTTTAAACAATTTAGCAAAATTAGACGAGGGCTATAAAATTCTGAAGCAGGTTCGTTCATCGCCATCTTACTGGGAAGGTAGAAAAAAAGAGCTAATGGCAATGATTAGGCAACTAGGTAAACCTACGATTTTTTTGACATTATCAGCAGGTGAAAAAAATTGGCCAGAGTTACTAAAAACTTTAGTAAAATTAAATAAACAACAATTAATTACTATAGAAGAAGCCTACAATCTTAGTGATAACGAAAAAACCGAGCTAATTCGTAATGATCCCGTAACCTGTGCAAGATATTTTGATAATAAAGCCAATAAATTTATGCGATATCTAAAACAAGCAGACAGTATTTTCGAAGAATATTTAGTTGAGGACAGTTATTCAAGGGTAGAATTTCAAATGAGAGGTTCACCACATGAACACATGTTTCTCTGGTTGAAAAGTGCCCCTGTGTATGATGCTTCTAAACCAGAGAGTATTGAGCAGTGCACTAAGTTTGTAGATCGATTTATAACGTGTCGATTCGATGAAAATAATCCATATATAGCGGTACAACGTCATAAACATACACACACTTGCTACAAAGGCAAAAAAAACAAAACAAAATGTAGATTCAACTTTCCGATGCCAGTTATGTCCAGAACAATGATATTAGAGCCACTTACAGATAAAGACGAAACTGTAAAACAAAATCTAGTTAAAATTAGAAATTTGATGCAAGAATTATCAAAAAAGCGTGAACTTGTTAGTTTTGAAGATATATTAACAAAATTAAATCTAACAGAAGAGCAGTATGTTTCATCTTTAAGAGCATCACTAAAACGTACACAAATATTTTTGAAACGAAATAGTTTAGAAGTATCGATTAATTGTTACAATATTCATATTTTGCAATTATTCGAATCGAATATGGACATTCAATTTATATTTGAAGAATACGGCTTAGCATGTTACATAATTAATTATATTAGTAAAGCTGATGCAGGCTTATCGAAATTATTGAGGGATGCAGCTTCCGATATAAATGCCGGGAACAATGGTATTCGAGAAAAGTTTCGAAAAATTTCAAATGTATTTTTAAATAGTAATTTAATGTCAGCTCAGGAAGCTTCATACCATGTGTTGTCTTTGCCACTGTCAAAAAGTAGTAGACAAACTGTATTTATAAATACTAGCCCGATTAATGAACGCGCGCTAATGCTGAAATCAGTTAAATTTTTAAAAGATTTAAATGTAAATTCTACAGAAATTTATATGCCTGATATAATGACAAAGTATAGTGCAAGACCGGTGAATTTGTTAAATATTTGCTTAGCTGAATTTGCTTCAAATTATACTAAAAGATGTTGCAGTAGAGTTGAAAATGACGATGAGGATGAAATCGATATTCAATACAGAAATAGAAAGAAATCAGCAATAATAAGGTATAGAAGATATAAATTAGTACAAGATCCTGTAAATTATTATAGAGAACAAGTATTGTTGTTCTTTCCGTGGAATATTGAGTTGCAAGAGGTAGAAAGTCAAAATTGTGAATTAATTTACAATGACAATATTGAGTTAATTGAAGGCAACAGGCAAAAATATTCTATTCTTGCTGACGAAGTAATAGATGAAGCATTAGAAAACGCTCAGAATGAGATGAAAGATTTAGAATTAGAAGAAATAGATGATTTCATTGCAGACGAACTGTCACGAGGTAAACTAATCGACATTTTAGAACAAGGCGGTACAGCAGTTCCAAAAGATAAACATATAAATAGATTTACGTGTCCTAAAAGAGTTTCCGATGTTGATGTTCAAAAATTAATGTATAATTTAAATGTATTGCAACGTGAATTTGTTATGCACATTTTAAATTCAATTAAAATCAAAAATGTACCTTTGCGAATATTTTTAAGCGGATCAGCAGGCGTGGGCAAAAGTACCGTAATAAATTGTGTGTATCAATTAGTAACAAATCATTTTGACAATATTCCTGGCGCAAATAAAGATAATTTAGTAGTTTTGTTGTGCGCTCCATCGGGAAAAGCAGCCTTCTTAATAAACGGAGTAACATTACATACCGCATTTGCGCTACCCGTTGCTCAATTTGGTGGTAATATGCCAGAATTGTCAACGGATTTAGCAAATAGTATTCGGGAAAAGTTAGTTAATATAAAATTACTCATTATTGATGAAATTTCCATGGTAGGCAGTACACTTTTGAATCGTGTTGATACCCGATTGCGACAAATAATGGGGATTAATGATTCATTTGGGGGTATATCAGTAGTTCTTGTAGGAGATTTGAATCAATTGCCTCCTGTAATGGACTCGCCGGTCTATAAAATATCGAAACGAAATGATATGGATGTATTCTTTGATACCAATCCATTATGGGACGAGTTTATATTTTTCGAGTTAACACAAATTATGCGGCAGAAAGATGAATTGGAATTTATTAAAGCACTCAATAGTTTAGCTATCGGTGCCATGACAAAAGAGGACATTGAACTTATTAAAACGAGGCAGGTTGATGTGTCAATTGTTCCCGACAGAGCTATAAGATTATTCGCAAATAATGCAAATGTTGATTCGTTTAATTTCGAGAAAATCACTAACCACCCAGGCACCGAGTATATATCTGAAGCAAAAGATCTAATACTTGGAAAAATTAATCCCAATACAAGAACTAAATGTTTAGAATCATTAAAACATAAAAAAACATCCGAAGTAAATGGGTTGCCATATTCAATCAAAATCAAAATAGGTATTAAATACATGATCACTAGTAATATTGATGTACAGGACGGTTTAGTAAATGGAGCTTGTGGAACTCTAAAATTAATAACATTTGAACCGAATACCTGTAAACCTGATAAACTATGGCTAGACTTTTCATCAAAACTTGTTGGTAATAAAGCTAGGTTATCTTTAATCGAATATATAAAGGCGGAAAATATAGACAGAAAATTAACACCCATTGTTAAAAGTAAAACTGTATTAAATATTTCGAACAAACTTCAGTATCAAACGATACGCAAACAATTTCCAGTTGTTCCAGCCGAGGCAATAACAATACACAAAAGTCAGGGTCAAACGTATGATGAAATATGCATAGACTTTAATAAATCTAAACGAATAACTCGTTCAATGATGTATGTTGCATTAAGTCGTGTCACAAAACTGTCAGGACTTTATATAATAGGAGAGTTTAAACCACCTAAATTAACCAAAACAATTGATCCAACATTATTGGAATTAAATAAACTAAGAACCGAAAAACGTTTAATTTTATCGTACGATACATTGAAAGAGGTCTGTAATGGTACCACAATAATTTACCAAAATTTGTGCTCCCTAACAATGAAACTGAAATATATTTTAATCGATGAGTGGTATCAAAGGGGAGATATTTTAATATTTTCAGAAACCCTGACGAATCTTAAAACGGCTGTAGATATCCCGAATTTCAATGTTGCATTTAGATCAGATATATCAAGTGGTTCACGGGGTTTAATTTGTTACACCAAACAAAATATTACTATAACGCATATCGAACACATACTGGAAGTTAAACCAAATGCTAATTCTCCGTGTCACATTGAATTATTCAGTTTTCATATAGAAAATCACTTCATTGTTAGTGGATATAAGTCACCCGCAACATCTCATTCAATGTTTGAGAAAATATTTCATGAAATGATGAATAAAATAGAAATTTCGGGTAAAGATGTAATTATGCTCGGAGATTTTAATTTTGATATAAGAAATAGTAATGCTAATACATATTTAAACAAATTTTTGGGAGTAATAAATTTGTATACGGCATTGCCAACAGGTGTGGTCACAACCGATAATAATACACAAATTGATGTAATATTTTCAACCACAAAGAAAATCAAATCGGGAGTTTACGAAACGTATTTCTCATACCATAAACCAATATTTGTCATATTGAATTATAACAATTCAAACAGCAAAAACATTACACCAGTGGTAAGCAAAATTGTCAGCCCAAAATTAGTTTCATTAGTTGATTTAACAACAAACGATGAAATTGATATTGATTTTGAAACAAAATATCAAGATATAAATCTTGAAATGAGGTCAACAATAAGTCAAAATTGTAATGAATTATCTCCTATTGGGCCAACTGATTTGTCAAATTTTGTAGTACCCGATAGACTAATACAAGAAGATCTAAACACTGTTCTAGATCCTGCAGGATTTTTAGAAGATATTCATATTGACATATTTGGGCGAATAGTTGCTGCACATACAAATTTTAGGCCGCAATGTACAGGCTATGTGCAATTCCCTGAACGAATTCAATCTATTCCTGTGGGAACGCCACACTTACAGATTTTATTTAGTGGGAATATTGGTGCAATTGGACATTGGATTTGCACTTACTATAATGGCAGTGTCAATAATATGTATGATAGTTTAAATCAAAGAGTGCTGCATAATAGCCACCTGCGATATTTAAACAGACTCTACGGTAATGGAGTAAAACATGTTTTTCATGACGTACAGCAACAAACAAATTGCTACGACTGTGGTGTCTACGCCATGGCATTTGCTACCTCCGTTTGTCATGGTAGAAATCCGGCAACGGAAAAGTATGACATTAAATTAATGAGGAAACATGCTGCTATGATTTTGACAACTAAAACATTAGCATTGTTTCCAATGCAGTCAATAGATTGAATATCAATTGATACATGAATTATTTCATTTCTGTCACAATGTATGCGCAAAAAGTCCCTATGTGTCTGCAATTATGTTTATTTGTGGTCCCTGTACAACCTGTCATTCTACATTTATTTATTTTACAATAGGCATGATTTTAAGTCCTTATATGCTTTCAATTTGTAGTATTATTTTATACGTGACATTTTGTTAAAGGCATGACAATTATAATAATAATAATATAAAATCCTTAAAATGTCTGTAAAAATATTTATAATGTATTTCACAATGACAAACCGTACATACTCTTATATACATTTTGCTATAGGCATGACTCAATGCTACACTACGCCCAGTTGCACAAAAACTGTCAAATGCTAACAAGCCGTCAAGGTGCAAAAATCTGTGCGATTTTTGATCCTTGATGGACTATACAGTTACTATCTGTTGGACTTTTCTACAACGGGATGTAAATTGTAGTGTGCCAAATAGGCCTCCGGGGGAAATTGGGCTCACTTTAAAAACATACCAATTAGCGCATAACGTACAATACCTCAAAGGTTATGTGGAAATTTGTGCAAAATTAGATTTTAAACTTATTACGAATGATTTGCTATAAATGTATCCTATTTCAAATAAATTTAACTATTTATAATGTGCTTAAATTTATTTAACTTTAAAGTAATAATTTAGTAAACGTGCTCAAAAGTTGATTTTCAGTCAAAAATACAATATTTGATTCGGAGACACGTTATGTTAATAAGAAAGTACTATCAAATGAAACTATACTTTGTCAGTGGTATTGTAACTGGCATGTCATCAAACATATTCGTATGGGTTAAATTTTGAATGGTATGGGAAATTTCATGACAACATATATATATATTGGTAACTATTTACAATAAGTTCCTATGAGAACTATAAACAATTATAAATAAAATTTGGTAACTATTTACAGTAAAAAAATAAATAATATTGATATAATGTCAGAGGAGAGTTTACTAACTGGTACTTTTTAAAATAATTAGATTTTGAAATGTAATACATTATAATTATATTTAAACATTGCAGTCATAGACGTTGAAGAACGTAGAAGAGAAATAGAAGAAGAAAATAAAAATAAGGCAAATGAAATTCAAGAGAAATCTAGGGGTATGTATGTTAAATAGTATTACAATAAAAATTGCTAATATAAATATTTTTTATATTCAATAGAAAAAGTTAGAAATTTTTTTAATAAAAATAAGGTAAGATAATTAAATATTTAACATAATAATTAATACTAACTTAAATTAATTCGAGATAGTGGCGTAAACAATTAAAATTACGAAAAAAAATTGAGAAAAATAAAAGAGAAAAAAAAGAAAATAGGGAGTTATATGTTACGGAGAAAATCGTGGAAGCTGTAAGTATATAATTAATTTTACACATATTTAATTCTAAAAATTTTGTTTACTTACAGCAAAAATTAATTCTAGAAATTGTAAGTTTTTTAAATTATATATTAATGTTATTAAATTGTAAATAATATGTTTTTTTAGATGAATAAAAGGAAGTAAATTATTTCATATAGATTTTTATTTAAAGATTGTATTACAAGAGTATTACTAGTTTTACTAATAATAAATAGGCATTATGTATATCTTTATCACATGCATACTTGTTCAATCGTTGGTTAAGTTTACGTCTGTCTAATTTATTTTTCTTTTGTACTAGTCGAAACGTAAAAGAAAGTAAAAATGATCACTTTATGATCGAAAATGTCAAAAATAGAAATGTCATTTCAAAAAAAAAATTTGAAGTATTACTTTTGTTTTGTACGGAACTGCGATTAAATAACGAATTTCAAAATAAAATAAATACAAAACTTTCATAACAAATTAATTATATTGAAACAAAAAGGAACTTACAAACGTAAAAATGCTACGGTCATTCTAAAACAATGATTAATTTCTTTAAAAATATAATGAAAACTACGTAAAAGAAAGTCTAGCGTTGGCCACAACCCATTTTTTTGATAGTATTTATGTTATTGTTATTTATATCGTCACTTCCATTCCCATGAACTACTATGTTATTTGGTTTAAATTTAAAATTCTGTATAGTTTTATTTATTAAGTGTTTAGGATAGTTATTTTTTATTAACAAAGATTTAATTAAGTTTACATTTTTCTCATGAAACATAGGGTTACTAAGATAATATGCTCTGTGTAACAGTCAACATAGGGTTACTAAGATAATATGCTCTGTGTAACAATCCAGTTATGGTGCAAATTTTTTGGTTAAGAGTATGATTGGAAATGAAATTAAGGATTCTATCAGACACAGACGGTTTTTTATACCAGTCAGTAAGAATGTTATTATTATTAGTATTTCTTATTAAGAGAATATATAAAAATGGAATAGAATTGTTACATTTAACTTCAATTGTAAACGATATTTTATCACGGAAGTTATTAAAAATATTTAATATTGTGTCATTGCTGTTATTGATAATATCATCAACATATAACTTAATAAATGGCAGTTTGAATGGTAGTTTGTTGATTACATTTTCCAACAATTGGTTCATAGCCATATTTACAAATACTGGTGATGCTGAGTTTCCCATAGCAGTGCCAAATAATTGTTTATAATATGTATTATAAAAAGTGTAGAGTTCCTGTGGAATGGGGAGGCAAGGTTTTGTTGAATAAGATTAATATTAAAGAAATTACGGGATGTGGACGGATTTATTTTTATTGAACTGACACCTTTTTATTACACGGCATGAATAACAATAATATAAACAAAAGTGAAACAAAAACAGGCTTGATGTTAGTAATGACTAACAACAAAAAGTTGCTGGTGCTGGTGATAAATAATTAATCCCAACACTCCTCCTTAATTATTTTACATCGTAGCATGCTAAACACCTTTGTTGTTCAAGGGTTTGGTGAGTATGTCGGCCAACTGTTCAGAACTAGATACATGTTTGGGTCTACAGTTTTGCCGATGTGTTCCTTGATGAATTTATGTGGAATCTCCACGTGCTTCTTTCCTTTAGTTGTTTTTCATTCATGTGTGTTTTGCAGCATATGGATGGCTGATTTGTTGTCCACGAAGAAGATGATTGGTGGATCAGTCTTGAGTATCCCCAGTTCGCGTCCAATTCTTTTTGGCCAGCAGATGTCGTCTATTGACGATACAGCTGCTTTGTACTCTGATTCAGCGGTTGAAGTGGCGACGAGTCGTTGTTTTTGCGTGTACCATATGATGGGTCCTCCTCTCATCACGAGTACTCCACTCGTAGAGTATCCTGTCTCGCTATCTCCTCCGTAGTCCGAATCGGTGTAAGCCATTGTGTGGGTGTCTCCGTTGAAGAAGATTTCCAAGTCCGACGTCCCTCTCAAATATTGTAAAATCCTCTTCACCATCTCCCAAAGGCTCAGCATTGGTTTACTGCACTGGCGAATCAGGTAATTCACACCAAAAGAGATGTCTGGTCGTGTGATGGTGGCAAGGTATAAAAGGCTTCCGATGGCTTCACAACATGGAGTAGAGACTGATGCCATTTTGTCATTGACTTTATGATCGTCGTTTGTAATCATGCCCTTCTCGATCGGTGTAAAGACTGGGTTGCATTCATTCATTGCTGTCAAAACGTTTGAGAATTTTCTCGGTATATTTGCTCTGACTCACCGAGATACCTTCAGACTTAATTTTAATTTCCATGCCAAGATAGGCAATTTCGTTTTGTATTTTAGGATTGTATGTAATTTCGAAAAAGAATTGTGCAACAGATTGAAGATTTGTATTTCATTCCGTCCAACAATGAGCCCGTCATCTACGAAAAGTGTCATGAGCACGCTTCTCTTCGCGTCGTAGTATACGCACGGGTCATCATCTGTGCTTTCGAGTCCAATTTCGGTTAGATAGTTGGTGATCTTCTCGTTCCATTTCCATTTCCTGCTTTAGACCGTACAGACTCTTCACCAACTTGCAAACTTTATTTGTCCCGTCGTTGAATCCTTCTG
Organism: Leistus spinibarbis; assembly: GCA_933228885.1. Lineage (NCBI taxonomy): Eukaryota > Metazoa > Arthropoda > Insecta > Coleoptera > Carabidae > Leistus > Leistus spinibarbis. The sequence continues at coordinate 7,627,228 of OW121791.1, forward strand.
GTTGCAGCATAGAGATTTCCTCCTCCAGATCTCTACGAAGAAAGGCGGTGGTGACGTCTGAGGAAACAAGTTTCAACTCCTCCGATGCAGCGTGACTCAGAAGCAATCGGATGGAGGCGTGACGGGCTACTGGACTGAATGTTTGAGCATAATCCACTCCTTCTTGTTGATCAAATTCTCGAGCTACGAGTCTCGCCTTTAGTCTTCCATCCGGTTTCTGACGAAGTATCCAACGGCATGTCAAGGGCCTGATACCTACCGGGCATTCAACGAGTTTCTAGGTTCCCATCTTGACGAGTGACTCATACTCCTGTTTCATGGCTCGCAACCAGTTCCTGTCCTTGAGGGCATCTGAGGTTGGGATATCCTCAATTTCGCCAATCATAGCCATGTTGGCGCTGTCCCCTCTGAAACATCCCAAGACGTAGTCTGAATACCTGGCGGGTTACTGGATGTCACGACGGTTGCACAGTTCTAGTCGTCTGGTTGCTTATTCCTCTGGTTGGTCCATATGTCGCGTCGCTTCAGCTTCTTGTTCCTCAGATTCGACTTGCAGTTTCTCTGTCACATTGTTATTGACTTCGGTTTCTACTTCAGTTTGATTTGCTTTCTCGACATTTTCGTTGAAGGTGACGTTATCCGAGGTAATGACGTCCCGTTCTTCTGGTAAGTAAATCCGGAAGCACGGTGAGTCTAGGTCACATCCTACAAGTGTTCCTTTCTTAGACTTCTTGCCTAATTTGGCTCGTTTGTGGTCAGGCATGAGAACGTAACAGTCGCATCCAAATGATTTCAACTTGTTGAGATCAATGTGTCGTCCGAACCACATCTCAGCTGGGCTCTTGTCCTTTTCGGTGCTCGGTCTAGTCTGGTTGATTGTGAAAACTGCGTAGTTTACAGCTTCTGTCCAGAGATTCTCGTTCAATTTCTTTGCATGGATGGCTGTGCGTACTGAATCTTGTTCCTGTTGAGTATATTCCTCACATACTTAACATTTTGGTGTGCCAGTCGTTCATGCCAGATCCTGATTGAAGTGGTGACCAGGCACTGTCCTACTTTCTCCTTGCGTATTTTCATCTCAAACAGATTTCTTTTTCGCTCTGGCATTGCCACAATTTCTTTTCGATCTACAGTCATGAAAATTGATTCCCCTGTCTAAAATTTGACCTACAGAGAATAAGTTAATACTCAATTTTGGTACATACAGAACGTCTTTCAATACAGCTTTGTACCAGGACTTCCCGTCAAAAGCCTCAACTTCAACATTTCCTATCCCACATGCATGTAAGCTGGTCGAGTCTCCGATTGTGATGATCATGGAACTTTCGATTTCAGCGAATGAGTTGAACCAGTTTCTGTGAGAGGTCATGTGTTGGGTTGCGCCACAATCCTGGTACCAACAGTTTTTCGAGTCTGGCTTGGAATTTATGCTGTTCAAGTTAGCAGCTGACAATCCTATTGTTATCAACGACCTGCGGTTGGTTTGTCTGGATTCATTCCTGTCTGTCGTCTGATGACCACTGTTTTCATTGCGTTTGATGCAGTCCCTTGTAAAGTGCCCTTTTTGGCCGCATGAATTGCGTTGTATTGCTTCAATGTTGACTGCTGTCCTTGCTTCTTGTGTGGTTTCACAACGAGTGCGTTGTGTGACGTTGATTCGCTTAGCTGATCAAACTCGTTCAGACGATCTTCCTTTAGTCTCAGTCGTTCCACAAGCGTGTCGATGGTTTTGTCCGCCATTTCTAGGTTGTCCCACGCTGTCCTGAGATGGTGTAGCTTCGGTGGTAGAATGTCAATAATTCGCGTCATGATCCAGCTGTCCCGCATCCTTTCCCCTGCCGACGATAAGTCCTCAGCGATCTGCAAAATCTCCACACATATGCGAAAAATCGTCGTTGCAAACCTTCTACTGTTATATCTGACTTCTTACCTTACAAATTATGTAGTCTATCTAACATTTCTTTGGCTGTTCTACAGTTTGCATTTTTTAAGGCGATATGACTATTTACATTTAATCCTACTATTGCCTGAGCCTCCAAATCTTTCTTTAACCATGTTTTTACTGACTCATCTGCGAGGCCACCGGCGGGTCTGACAGTTGCTCCGACAGCAATGTCAAAATTTAAAAGAAAATGTCTTTGTTAATGCTGACATTTCAAAAGTGCTCGTTAAAATAAAATAGCTCCTAGAATAGAACCCCGGCGCACAATCAAATTTAGATTTTATGAGCAATATATTAATTACTTGAAATTTAACCGCAATACGGTCATAAGCTATTGCAATTAATGAATCATGATACTGATTTGCAGCCTGTTGTTCTAAATCGTCTAATTCGTCCTGTACCGCTGCGCTAGCTTCATTCTGCAACACATCCGAATAAAGTCGACGAGTTGGCCCCTTGATAGTATTCGTCGGCGATACATTTGTCGACGGTTCAACAAGATTTGGTACGCGTACAACGCTCCGGTACCTTCAGACGAGTAGAGGTCACCAATTTGGTCTTAATTCGCACCATATTGTACACGTTGGATATGTTTGCGTAAATATGTGGCAAAAATAACTGCTGTCAAAACAAAAATTGATAATATCAATAAAAGTATCCTTATCAATACTGGTGAATGTGGCGATCGTAGGCCAGAATTTATGTACTACTTTTATGACTAGTTCTTTTGGTACATTTGTAAACAATGAAGTTACGTCTAAGGATACCAGAATATAGTTTGGTGGTATTGTAAACATTGAACATTCTATAGCAAAATCGAATGAATTTTTTTCATTAAAATCGAAACTATCTACCAAATTATTAAGTAAATTTACAATAAATTTAGTTAAGTTATATGATGGTGCATTAATACCTGAGACGACCGGTCTCAAAGGTGAGGGTTTGAATTTGTGCGTTTTTGGCAACCCATAGATTTTAGACGAAACTGCATTATATATACATAATCTGTACATGTTGTCATCAATATAATTTTTCTATCTTAATGCTGTAATGATTTTATTATTTAAATTTTGAAATTTATTTGTAGGATCCAAGTTTAGTTTTAAGTACGTATGCTTTGTAGTTTATTGAAAGAGCTCTGCTCCTTACTGGTGCCTGCACATTCTAACAGTGCAGTGTATGTTTCTCAAATATGTTACCATTCCGCATTTTCACACAATATATCATATAAAACATTTTTTTTTTCTCTATCGTTTTTCAAAAGAACTATGTTTTTAACTGGTTCCTTTTTATACATTCTGTTCCTTTCTTGTTTCCTTTCTTATTATTATCATTTAATAATTTTGTCATTTTATCATAATAATTCTGTGTGTAATGATGACACACAAAACCGTCAGTGTCTGATAGAATCCTTAATTTCATTTCCAATGATACTGTTAGCCTTATACTCTTTACTTATAACATTTTGTATTATAGCTTGGGGCATTGTTTCCCTACAGTTGTACAACCTGTATATTAGTTATATTTTGTTGTCTGCTGAATCAGACGGGAAGACGTACATGGAGTTGGTTATGTGTTCGGCGTTGAGAGTGTATTGTTTTATGTTTAGCATATACGCATGTTCGGCTGTTTTTGTGTGTGTAAGGTATTCAATAAAAGATTTAATTTTGACGAACCGCCTATTCTGTGAATTGTGAACGCGGGTAGTGTTTGCGAGGAATAGACGTAACATATAGTATATATGAGTAAACGTATAATGATGGGTTATGTATCTGTTACGAGTGATTAGCATGATTATTATGTGAATATGGACGGGTAGGTCCATGTTGTCTCACTGAACAATAGTTGTTCACGACTCCATTCTTTTGGTTACAGAAAATACTAGGCAGTAGACGCCCCACCATAACCTCTAATAATTTATATAATAAAATAGGTATCGCTGTCTCTATAAATGTTTATAATAGGTTGTGTCTAATTTTCATTTATTAGGTTGTATCAACATAATCTCTCGCCAACAGATTAACAGTGTTTTAATTATTTTTCTAAGGGCAGCATTAAGAGGGGCTCCAAATTTTGGGATTCTATACGGGTGATTGAATTTAAACTGCCAGCGGATTCAAATGGGATGCCAAATAATATGTGTAGCAAATTAGTTTGAAATCGCTCCAGCATCATTTTTCTTTTTGGTCGTACGAGCGAGCGACGACTAACATCCAAGTATATAAGTTATGTATATTTTTGGATTCAGGGCGATGAGACAAACACTTTTTGCTAATGAAATATTTTGATCCGAGAATGCTACAGACACACGCTCGTATACTTTAGCTTCTTCGGTACTTCGTACGGCGAGCTAAAAATATTATGAAAGCGAAATGGTTGCCACAGTAGTTACATACTTTGTCATCATCATAAATAACAATGTTGTAGGAATGGGGAAAGACACAGGTTTGATATGATATATAAATATATGCATATGAAGTGTTTGGATGTCCGTCGCGGTGCATGTGCGTCTCATATGGTCGGAAAGACGAAAGAGAGTCAAAGTCGGGCGGGTCTTATTGCGCTTATTGAGTTATGCGCTCTCCAGTCCGTTACCCTGTCCCTTTTAAAGGAAATCTCTTGGTCTCTGGAGCTGCGAACGTTATTTATATGTCCCACCAGGTTCGCAACGGCTTCCGCATTGCGATTTATATTCTACGATACTCTCTCATTCTCTGTACCTGTACACACACACACACGCAGCCGTATACATATGTGCGTATATTGAATCCTATATAAGTATATACGAATGCACAGGAATGTGTCACGCACTTAAATTTATGTCATACACAACAATTATTTCAAATTTATGCATGGCTGTAGATCGGTATGAATTAATTGTAAACATATGTATTAAATATTATGGTTTAATGAAACCATGTGAAAAACATTATTTTAATGAATGCCAACTATTGCTGTCTAGATTACATACTCTAGCCAGCAGTAGATGACATTACACATTATATTATTTAACATTTACATTTTTTATTGTTTTTGCGTTTAAAATTTGAAAATATGAAAAAATGTTATAGAAATAAAAATCTTACAAAATTTTGTAGATATTTTTGATAAAATAAAAAATAAATTGAGCAAATTTTAAAATTAACAAGATTTGGTACGCGTACAACGCTCCGGTACCTTCAGACGAGTAGAGGTCACAAATTTAGTCGTACAAGCGACGACTAACATCCAAGTATATAAGTTATATATATTTTTGGATTCACTTATTGCTAATGAAATTCTTTGATCCGAGAATGCGACAGACACACAATCGAATGCTTTAGCTTCTTCGGTATTTCTAAAGGCGAGATAAAAATGATAATTTGGATTTTAATGGCTTTATGCCAAATAATATGTGTAGTAAATTTGGTTCTAATCGCTTTGGTACTATTAATGGAGTAGGGGCAGAAATTTGATCTTACGAGCGACGACTAACATCTAAGTATATGAGTTATATATATTTTTGGATTCAGGTCGATGAGACAAACATTTTGCAACAGATAATATTTAATTATTGTGATCCATTACATTAATGAAATGATGTGTTTTATTGAATATTTTAATATATATATATATATATATATATATATATATATATATATATATATATATATATATATATATATATATATATATATATATATTATATTATATTATATATGAAAATGTTTCATGAAATGTTAATGTTTAGTCCGAAACTAAATATGGCACCCAGAGAATTGTTAATTTTAAACACATATCAAAATTAACAAGATTAAACCAGTTCATGAAATTGAAACCCATGAGAAAACAAATTAAATTTTAATACCTAATGAAACTAATGAAGGCTACCGCAACGCATTTTAAAACATATCGACAATTGCTAAAACTGAGCACCATATAGTATAGTGAAATCGAATGGTCTAGGTGGCCCCAAACTTAGTTTTCAGTTATTAAAACCGAATCAGGTCAGACAGATTTTAATGATAGGCATTGTTCAGCACAGTGCAGTGCGCAAGCGCGTAGGAAAAGACCGAGTTATATGAGTTACATTCGCTGTATATTAATCCCTATGTGCATAAGTGAGATGACAATATTTGTATATGTGCTACTGACTGTTTGATTGGAATGGTTTTGTGGGGCTGCAAAGTGGAGGGGGGAATGGTTTGTGTAGCGAGCTGTCAGTGGCATCTAGTGGCCGCAGCGAGATTTATATGTCATCTGGTACTGATAAGCTTACATACATATACAAGCGATTGTATATAGAAATGTATGTATGTTTATGCATAGCGATGATACACAACCAGCGATGCACAAAATGTTGCCGAAAAACTACACAAATTGTTCTTTTTAGCGATGCTGGCTAGAGCGAAGTATTGGCTGTCTGAAATTAAAAAAATCATTCATTTTAATGTTGTAATAAAGGAGTATTAAGGGTTCGACGAAAGCTTGTTTAGCTATGTTTAGCTAGGTTTGCAGCGGCTATGGGGATTCCTCTTAAGATAAGTGGACGGTTTCTAGTAAAAAAAAACATGAATTGTTAACCGAAAGATACTCTTGCTACTTTCACAAGCTCTCAATAACAGCATAGAGAAAATAATATTTGTATTGATATTTCCAGTAACTTTTGTTTGCAAGTTTTTTTTTTTTTAAATAAATAATTTACTGCTACTTTAAGTTAATATTAATATGAAAATCTTAGCATGAATTTAAAATAAAATAATCCAAAGAGTAATTTGAGTCGGGTCAGGGATGTTCAAACGTGCAATTCCAATATAAACTCGAATACAGAAATTTTCATGTATAACTAAATATTTTCTTAGAGGTATATGTACATTCTTATAAGAAAGTAATAAACCTGTTTTAATAGACGTTTTGCAAACTTTCAGTATTATAATAATTTTATGGAATATATCTTGTTGAACGATATATTATTATTTTTCATAATAAGTTAAGTCTCATTCAGGACAATAGCCATAATAATTTTTTTTCCGAAAGGGAACAACATTTTAAACCATACATATTTTTTTGATTTTCTGAAATCTTCATATTACAGAAGATGCGAATTATTTAAGTTTCGCGCTTTGTAGGCCTATGACGATACTACGCCTATATACTTATTTGGAGTGGGGGATAAGGCTATTACCATTAAATTGGTAATACATTTTACTTGTTTTCATAAGTTATTTTTAATTTAAGGGGTCTTTCTTGTTTTTTGGGGTTTAAAAAGGAGCTTTTATATTATATATTATATTTAAATCAAAACCATTTTTTAAATAGTTCTTTCTATACATTAATATATACTTTTAGGAATATAAAAAAATATTTCTCTATTATTTCCTTTGATATTAGTCCCTACGCGCGTGTTCAAAATTGATCCAAAATGAAAACGCTCTGCGGTGCCCACGAATGCTCCTCGTTGGTTCACCTAATGCAAAATACCAAACGACATTTGAAAATATGTACTTATATCTTCTTTGTCCTCAACGGAAAAGTTTTTAAAGCAATAATTAAAAGAATTACAGTTGTTCGAAAAAGGTGTTGAAAAAAATACTATATTTTTCAAAATTCAAAATCGGATGTAAAGAAATCTATGCCGTTTCAAGAAGTGATTTTAGAGGATGAAGTAGATATTCAATATGGAAATATTCAGCTTGATAAGTCATATACTATTTTTTGAAATCTTGGGCACCGGCCGAAGAAATCTCATTTTCAGAAAAAGGCGTTTTTTTTTGACCCCAAAATACCAGAAAGACGCCTTAACTCACAATCTGTGAAAATGGATTCAGTAGAAATTGTTAATTCTTGTAACCCGGCGCTGGTAAGGTGATATTTTTTAACAAAATCTGTAGGTTGGGGGTATATATAACCCCATTATTGTGTGACATACTAATTTCGTAAATTATGACTTTCAAGTATGTTATGTTAAATTTTATTTAAATATTTAATTAAGTATAAAGAAAATGAACCGACTCCGTAAAAAGACGTTATTTTTGTCTAAACAAAAACCGGATCTGAGCAGAAAAAAAAATTTGGTGAAGCTAATATACCAAAATTTAGCTTATTATAAGAAGCAACTGTGATTCACAGTGTTGCAAGTACAGTTGTGCGTAAATAATTATCGTTTGAATGGTATTGGCGTCAAATTTACCCCCCCTTACTGACGTCCTGTTAAATCTGCAACGGTTTTAAAACACATCTTATATGTATATGTATACAGAAAAAATAATTTGTTAATTCAACATTTTTTAATAGTGACAACAGCAATTTTCAGTTAAAACTAATTAATTCAAACAAATTTACAGTGTTCCAAATAATTTTTGGGTTGATTCAACAAGGTCAAAGGAATTGTACTATTGTCACTATTTAAACGAATAGTTTTCTCTGTGTATTAGTATCAAGAAACGATGTTTTAAACCGTTTCTCACACAGTAGGAACATTGGTGTACACTACTACTTTTATGTCCGTATATCTAAACGTTGGATTGCATAACTATGAATTCAAACATTAACACTAAAGTATAGCTTACATTTTGTGTTGTGTTGCGTTTTACTTGAAAGTTATGTAATAAATGTATCATTATGCTAAACTTTATAATAGAAAAATAATCCCTCAAAGTGTATGAGCTTCGTAGAAATTAATATCTATGAGGTAAATAGATATACATACAGGTACTGCAAACCGCCACGATAATATTGCGCACGGACACTGCTCATCTCTTTTTCAAGTAAAAACCATGGAAAACTTATCTGATGTACGATAATTGAAGCAAGCAGGTCTGAAGAAGATCTTATAATTATCTAATGATCCACCAGCAGCACCACACCTGACTAGAACGGGTTACACTAAGTGTGCAGCACGGAATTTATTTCTAGAAGCAAACCTGTTTTTTGTACACAACGAACAATATGCACATTTGCACCTGGGTTTTGTTTATCTGTTATCATTTATGCCCATACACCAGCGCTACTAAATTAGTTGAAATATTTAACATATTCAACATTACCTTGTTTCTATGCTATTATTTGTTAGTTTCATGATGGGAATACAGGCGGAGATACGATAAAATTCATTCAATTAAATATGCAACTATTTGTTTTCTAAAACTTCAGTTTAATACATGTTTTGTAAAATTTTAGAGAAGAGCGGGCATCATGTTTTTAAATATTGGAATAATTTGCACTCATCTTCTGTTAATAGTATATTTGTTTCTTATATGTTAAATATGTTAGATTGGCTGATAACTTAAAATAATAATAATAAATAATTGTCATCATCAGTAGCAAAGAAAAAGGAGTGTAACGTAATAGCTCTGGCTAAGCAAAAACCAAAAAGATGTACTCTTTACCAGCATATCAAGGTTACACAGTGTAACCTTGCCTTTTGCCCTTAGAAAAATAATTTATACCCCCAAAAATTTTACACAATATTGTAAGATATATATATTTTTCTTTTCTATAAAATTTCAATCTGATCAAGAATTTATCATGGAGTAATATTATTCAAACTTAAATTACTACTACAAAATATAAAACTAAGGACTTACTCACTAGTATCCTTTAGATTCTTGTAACATAATTACACTAATATTAACGTGTACACTAGCACTATACACTAAACAATAAAATAACTCGAATGGTTTGGTCCTCTTGAGCCTTCTGATCAGATTTGTGTTATCGAGAAGCTGCATGGCTTCGATATTAACGTGGTGTAGGAGTCGCTGTTCATGACTTGCCGAATTTGCTAATGGCCTGGTTAACAGTGTCAACTTCCAAGTCCCTGTGGAGGTCACTGTTTCTGAAATACCAAAGAGCATTGACAATGCTCCTTTGTATATTTTATAACTACAAGATTTCTTCATATTGATAACCCAAAGACCATAAGAAATTATTAAAAATTATAATTTTAAATTTTCAAATTTGCACAAATTTTCTTTTTTAGTATATCAAAAAGAAGCTAAAAAGAAATTGTAAGTCATTTTATATCCATAGCATAATTTCAAATATTCAGATTTTAAGCGCAAAAATGTGATGCTACCTATTGCTGGCTAGATGAAGTAAACTAGCCAGCAATAGATGGCATTACATTCTTCGTTTTTGTTACGCTCGCTACTTGATTTATGCTGATGCTATCCAAGCGGCGAGATGGACGCATAGGTGCGTTGGTCCTAAGCTTGTTATTTATCCGCATCAAAGAAGTTGATTAATTTTGTATTCGCAAACTCTCTCCGGTAGGTACCTACTCCTGTCTTACAACCAACGGCCTATATTCTATAATGTTATTGTGATATATTGCAGACTTAAATTGTCTCGATATCCAAATTGTTTTACATGATATATATATGTATATATATATATATATATATATATATATATATATATATATATATATATATATATATATGTGTGTGTGTGTGTGTGTGTGTGTGTGTGTATCTGGATTTGATATATGAATTTAAAGTGATAAATCAAATAGTAAACACATTGGAATATGCTCAAAAGCGTAGTATAGTGAAGGATGGGGTGCATAGCACAATGAAATGTGTGTATTGAGTTGATCGGCGAGATCCGTTCTCACTTGAGTTGTATGTATGTAGTAGTAGTATAGTATAGTGTAGTGAAGTGTAGTGCGCGCATTTGCTGTTAAGCACTCATCAATTATTTAAACCCTATTAACTGGCAGCCGTAAGGTGCTATAATGAAGTTGTTAATATTTAACTTACACAACAACCATCATGAAACCGCGCCTCGCCAAGCGATATGATACATACATACACGTATATTTCAACTTGCTATATTATATTATGACTAAACTAACCATCATATACTCGAGTATCTACGAACTGCGTTACACTAATACTTACAATCACAACTGCGACTAAATATTACACAATTGCCTTACTTTTCAAAATGAACCATTTAAACTGGGTTCAAAAGTTTTACTATTAGTTTAAATGCCCTTGAACGCTCTACAGTAAACACTGCTAAAGATATGATACTGTTGCAATACATCAGACCCGAATGTAATCTAGTACTACTTTTTATTAGTTTTTATCAAAGAATAATCGCCCTGTCAATTGTAAACTTTCGATGAAGAAAACCAAATTAAACCTATTTCAATATGTTAATCTTTTATTAAATAAAAAAATGGGTTGTGGTCAACGCGGAACTTTCTTTTACGTAGTTTTCATCAATATTTATTAATTATAAAAATATAATATTAGGAAATATGAATCCAACAGAAACAATATGAAAACCAAGCTAACCTTATATAAATGAATGGGTTGAAAATTATTCCAATATCAATTTGAAATGGTTTTGAAGAACTAACTATCAAAACTAACCAATTCTCTACAGAAATATTTTGAAATGTCATTTATCTAATTCAGACCATTTTGTTTTCTTGTCGAATTATTGACAGGCGCAGATGATCCGATTAATTAAGCTACATTCGAATCCGTGACAACGTAAACAAGATTCTCATAATTTTCGGTAGCGGTTTTCTCGTAACTGGTACATTTATTGAAGAAACTTTTCAAACAAAAGTTGTGCGAAATATTATTATCTTTCATTATAAACATAACTATTTTTGCCGTAAGTGCAGCCGTTCTAGTGATATTGGAAATAGAACAAAAAATGCCTAGAGTAAACATGCACTGCCGGTTTGAATATTCTTTTCAAAAATAGGAGGTGCACAACTAGACCATATACAAGTCTTAAGTTTGAAGTTTCATAATTTTACGTTGGACAGTTTCGGCTCTAGAGCGTTCATATACATACACACACGCACACACACACCCACGCACACACCCACACACACACACACAGACGTCCCTCCGAAAATAGTCACATTCAATTCAGGGAAGCTCAAAACGTGTATATCCGTTGAAATCTCGAGTTCGATTTTTTTGGTGAGTATAGGTACTTACTTATTACTCTGTAAAAGAAAGTAAAAAGGTTGAATCGCCCCTAGTCCCTCAAAACTTTTATATTTAAAACAGTCTTTCTTTATAACAATCTATTTTTTTAGAAAAATAAAGAAAGTATTTTTACCTAATCAGCATTTTGTACTATTTTAAGTGTAAAATAAGTTACTTGATTTGGTAATTTTTATAAATTCGAAGATCCATGCTCATCATTAGAAATATTTTAAAATCTAATTTATTCTAAAGATGAACCAGAGATGTCGATACCTGAATAATGAATATTCATATAACAAGCTTAGGTCCAACGCACCTACGCGTCCAGTTCGCCTTATAAGTAATATATGCAAAAAATAATATTTAGTTATTATAGTCTTTTCGTTAATAATTTGAAAATAATGTTGTAGATATAAAAAGTCTTACAAAGTTTTATGTAGATTACTTTGTTAAAAATATATATTTAGTGCATAATTTAAAATAAGAAATTATAATATTTAATACTCTAATTTTTTATGGCTTTGGGTTAAAAATATAAAAATGTCTTGTTCACATAAAAATCATAGAATTTTTGGGTGTTCTAATTATTTTTATTAGAGCAGTATTAAGGGGGCTCCAAATTTTCAGGCCCTATAACTCGGGAAGTATATGAGCGATTCGGTTTAAACTGCGAGCGGATTCAAATGGGATGCCAAATAATATGTGTAGCAAATTTGGTGTAAATCACTCCGGTACCTTCAGAGGAGTAGAGGGTACAAATTTGGTCGTACGAGCGAGCGACTGACGACTAATATCCAAGCATATAAGTTATATTCTCCCGGTGTCCCGCTGCGGCCCAGTTCGGCACTGGTGGGAATAGTTTCACACTCTCTATTTGTATTATAATAATGTAATAAAATAATACATATTTTTAACTCGTCGTACAGTAAGTACAAAAGAGCTATAGTGATTGGTCGTGTCTGTAACATGCTCGGAACGAAAAAAAATCTTGACAAAAAGTTCTTGTATTTTCGCCCTGAATCCAAAAATATTTATAACTCATATACTTGGATGTATGTATCTCGCTCGCTCGGTCGGTCGGTCGTAAGGCCTGAGTTTGTGACCGCAACTCGTCTGAAGGTGCCGGGCCGATTTTAATGAAATTTGGTATACATATAATTTCTATGCCCGTGATGTTCCCTTTCATTTTAAATCCAATCGTCAGTACAGGGCCGGTATTATAGGCCCCCAAAATTTAAAACCCTCCTAAATTCAATTTTTAAAAATTTTAGAATTTTTTACTAATAATTCTAAGATATTTTATGTGATTAAAGTTTTTTCAAATTGTGAGCCCATAGGCTTAAAAAAAATAAATATATATTTTGAAGTATATCAGACATTGATCGCCATCTGTTAGTGAAATGAAGAAGTTATGTCTGTGTGACAGAAATTGTTTAGTTATATTTTCCAATGTATAAACCATTTGCTTCTGTGTTTTAATTAATAAAATTAGGAAATGTTCATTAAATAATTATCAATATCCTTGGCAAATCACGAAACGAACGATATTAACGTTACCCATGTGGATGTGTGCAATTTTAAATGTGGGGTTTTTGGTAATTAAAACTGTTATGGTACAGGAATAAATAAATCTCGGGATCATAATTGGTTAGATTGGTTTAATGGGCAATGTGAGTATAATGTCGATAATTTAGAATTATATACGTAAACTTAGAAATTTATTCATTTCATATTAAATGCCGATGAAATATCATAACAACAATAAATGTTGTACTGTAATAATTGCTATCGCTTTTAGTTTTGTATTTATTGATGTGACCGGGCTCGCCAGAACGCGCTTGTTCGATTATAAATACGTTCAAGCCCAGCCTGCAAATAAAAATATCGAAATAAAAATGGATTTTTAGTTCGTCGTACGATAATAATAGACAGCAGATAGTGTTTGATCTTGTGTCTGTATCATTCTTGGATCAACAAATATTATTAAGAAGAAGTGTTTGTCGCATCACCCTGATTACGAAAATGTATATAACTTATATCATTGGATTATGTCGCTCGCTCGCTCGCTCGTCCGTAAACCAACTTTGAGGACCTATCTCCTCTGAAGGTACTGGGCCGATTGTAATATAATTTGATATACATATTCCGTGCCTGTGAAATTCCGTTCGCTTTTAAATTCAATCGTCTGTACAGGTCCGGAGTTATATGATTTCAAAATTTTGACCCTACCGAAATACTGCCTCTAGTCAACTTAAAAAAAAAAGTTATTTTATGTTGATAAAGTTTTTCCAAATTGTGAGCCCAGGGGCGATAAAAAATAATAAATAAAAATATATTTTTTTATTATAGGAAAAAATCTTCAATTAAATATAAGTCAAAAGAAAATTTGTAATAATAATATTGAAATTTCAAATGTTGTTGATTGATTGTTGGGTGATTCCAACAATAAATTTTGTACTCAAACAATTGCTATCGCATATAGTATTGTATTTATTGTGATTGGGCTCGCTGGTACTGAAGCACTGGTGCTGGCACCAATGCTTTATTAATTTTGTTGAAATATTAAGCTCGAAGAAAATTAGACCAATTTATTTTTATAAAGAAAATATCTGTCTGCGTAGTTGCATAAGAAATGCCTTTTAAATATTATTAATAAATACCCTTAGTTATCGAGATAAAAAATAAATTATTAATATATTATTATTAGAACGCTTTTTTGTAAAAATACAAATTGGCATAGACGGGGATCGAGACTTCCCGGGGGAAAGATTTTTAACCACTGCGCCATGGCGACTGCTAATCATTAATATAATAACCCAGAAATGTTTGTATGTGAGTGTGTGAGTGTGTATGTGTGGAACGCTTTTTTGAAAAAATGCAGATTGGCATAGACGGGGATCGAACTCACGACCTCTTGGACCCCTATTCTGCAATATAACAACTGTTGATGCAAGTTGATGTTGCTGCAGTTGATGACGTATAACAACAACTAACCACAAACTATGCATCAAGAAAACCGCGAAGAAATGAGACAAAAATATTCAAAATAGCAATACCACACCAATGCATCAACACCTCGACCATGGTTGATGCATGCAGCAACACCTCGACCACTGTTGATGCAGAATATCAAAAACAATGACGTCATATAGCTCTGTTCCGTAAACAAACCGCTAGATGGCAACCTAAAAATAGCAACTGTTGTTGCATAACAACTGTGGCTATTTGCTACAGAATAGGGGTCCAGGGTGAAAGGCATGACACTTAGCCACTGCACCATGGCGACTGTTAATAATGTTATAAAAAATAATCAAATAGTTTATACTGAAATAAAACAATCACTACGATTCTGTTCAGTCTGCTTTGAAATAGACAAAAACGAATCAAACGTCAGAATGAAATGTCAAAAAAGTTTTTGTGATAAATCTTCAATTCAAAGTTTAATCTTAAGTTTAAGGGGAGTAGCATGCTATAATTTTTAATTTTTAAGTATATAATATGAAATAAGTGCATATTATTGCCTAATTATCATATATTTTTAGCAAATACGTGTTTCTGTACATTTATTTTAATTCATAGTTAATATTTTTCACTTCAAAATGGCCAAGAAGCAGTGATTTTTGAAAATATGAGTTGCGGTAAGATTTTATAGTTCGTCAAATTATAATAACTGCAAGTAAGTAAATTTATAATTCTGATTATTAGAGAAATAAAATCTTGAAGAGATAATACAAACATATTTAGAAACATGTTTGGCTGGCAATTTTATTCTTTTATTTTTGATGGCACAATTCATTGTATTTTAGCATACAACTAATTATCATCACTTTTAAAACTGCCGTTGTGACACTGCATCAGATTAATACTGCAAAATTCAGAATCTAGCCTGATTATTTAATTCAAAAACAATAATGAATCAAATGTCAAATCATTAAAAATGTTGTGTAAAAAGGATTTGTAATACATATTATTTGAATAATCGATTCAAATAAGAAACAGCAATCGTAAGTAAATTTATTATCCTGTTTTTTATATACAATCATAGAAACTGTCTAAATGATACAACACATATGCCCCATACAAGGTTAAAATCAAAGTTAAACAAAATTTTGTTTAAATTTATCGCATGTGACACAGTGCATGATAAGCGATCGATTAGTTAATCTCAGCATCTAAGAACAAAATAGCGTTCAAAGAAAGAACTCGATTTTTTCTTTATTATTATTTGCGATGTGGAAATTTGTATTACTATTATAGTCAAACGATACAAAATGAAGAAAAACCGTGTTATTATTATTAAATTACATGAAAATTCGCCATCAGTCAAAACTGACCTATGTTCTGTATACCATATGGGCACATGGTGCCCACGGGTGACCCTAGTAATGTTAATAATAAAAAATAATCAAATAATTTATACTGAAATAAAACAATCACTACTCTTCAGAAGTTCAGTCTGCTTTGAAATAGACAAAAACGAATCCAACGTCAGACTAAAATGTCAAATAAGTTTTTGTGATCTTCAATTAATTTGTTGATTTAAAGTGTATTTAGTGTGTTGTGTACTGTATAGAGTGGCATCTGCTATACTCTATTGATATTGTATGTCAATGAGAAATATTAATAATTGTTAGTTAATAAAATTAAGTTTTATTTATTCTAATTTGAAGTTTGTAAGTCGCTTTTAAGCATTTATGTTAAAATGACCGACCAAAGAACAAATATAAATAAAAGTGCTACCACGTGAGCGTCAAAAACAGTATTTCAATGTGAATTAGTGACGTACGAGATACGGAAACATTGTTTGAATTGTAAATCTTAAGTTTAAGAAAAACCATCAGGTCCATCTAGTAATGCCGCTCCGCTCTCGGCTATTTTAGATGGTGGCGCTACCATCGACTTTGAATGTTCAAGCTATTTTTACGCTATAATCAAAGATATTCCATCGAATAATGACTGTTTATTGAATATAAAGGCATTACGGACACATTGTTACAATTTTGGTCAAAGTTATATTTCTTAATTACATAAAACTACTCAAAACCTATCATGATTAAACAAACCTCGATTACAAAAAAACCTACCTACTTTTTAAAGAAAAAAAAAAAAAAAATCAGTAAATTTGTAATTGCATAAATAATGCTTGGTAAAAATGATATTTCTTTTGTATTTACAGTTTCGGAGATAAAAAATGAATACTAAATGACCTATTTTGGAGGGTTTTATTTTTTATCTCTGAAACTGTAATTACAAAAAGAATATCATTTTTACCAGGCATTATTTATGCAATTGCAAATTCACTGATATTTTTTTTTCTTTAAAAAGTAGGTAGGTTTTTTTTTTCGAGCTTGATGTTTGACTTTAAGGGGATTAACATGTTATTATTCAATTTTTAAGTATTTAATATGAAGAAAGTGCATATTATTGCCTAATTAGCATATATTTTTAGCAAATACGTGTTTCCGTCCATTTATTTTAATTCATAGTTAATATTTTCACTTCAAAATGGCCAAAAATCAGTGATTTTTGAAAATATGTGTTGCGATAAGATTCTATAGTTGGTCAAATTATAATAACTGCAAGTAAGTAAATTTATAATTCTGATTATTAGAGAAATAAAATCTTGAAGAGATAATTCAAACATATTTAGAAACATGATTGTTTGGCAATTTAATTTTTTATTTTTGAAGGCACAATCCATTGTATTTTAGCATATAACTTATTATCACTTTTAAAACTGCCGTTGTGACACTGCAATTTAATACTGCAAAATTCAGAATCTAGCCTGATTATTTAATTCAAAAACAATAATCATTAAAAATGTTGTGTAAAAAGGGGTTGTAATACATAAATCGATTCAAATAATAAACAGCAATCGTAAGTAAATTTATAATCCTGTTTTTTATATACAATCATGGAAATTGTCTAAATGATACAACACTTATGGCCAAGGTTAAAATCAAAGTTTAACCAAACTCAGTTTAAATAAATCTTAGTTTAAATTTATCGGATATTACACAGTGCATGATAAGCGATCGATTAGTTAATCTCTGAATTGTGATCTAAGAACAAAATAGCGTTCAAAAAAGGACTCGATTTTTACTTTCTTTTTACAAAGTAATAAGTATAGGGATCACCAAAAAAATCAAACTCGAGATTTCAACGGATATACACGTTTTGAGCTTCCCTGACTCGAATGTGACTATTTTCGGAGTGACGTCTGTGTGTGTGTGTGTGTGTGGGTGTGTATGTGAACGCTCTAGAGCCGAAACTGTCGGACGTATAATTATGAAACTTCAAACTTAAGACTTGTATATGGTCTAGTTGTGCGCCTCTTGTTTTTGAAAAGAATATTCAAACCGGCAGTATAACAAGAACGGCTGCACTTACGGCAAAAATAGTTATGTTCATAATAAAAGATATTAATATTTCGCACAACTTTTGTTCGAAAAGTCTCTTCAATAAATGTACCAGTTACGAGAAAATCGCTACTAAGGATCATAAGAATCTTGTTTACGTTGTCATGGATTCGAATGTAGCTGATCATCTGCGCCTGTCAATATTTCGACAAGAAAACAAAATGGCCTGAATTAGATAAATGACATTTCAGAATATTTCTGTAGAGTATTGATTACTTTTGATAGTTAGTTAGTTCAAAACCATTACAAATTGGTATTGGTATATTTTTTACCTATTCATTTATATAAGGTAAGCTTGGATTTCATATTGTTTCTGTTGGATTCATATTTCCTAATATTATATTTTTATAATCAATAAGTATTGATGAAAACTACGAAAAAGAAAGTTCCGCGTTGGCCACAACCCATTTTTTCTTTATTATTATTTGTGATGTGGATATTTGTATTACTATTATAGTCAAACGATACAAACTGAAGAAGAATTGTTATTAAATTACATGAAAATTCGCCATTAGTCAAAACTGACCTAAGTTCTATATACCATATGGGCACATGGTGCCCACGGGTGACCCTAGTGCTATTGAGAATGGTCTATTTTAAATTTTATGTCCGAAACTGGAGGTTACAAAAACCTTTCAAACAGAAGTAGTGCGAAGTAATAAGGCGTAAAGCCACTCCAGAACATTTTGAAAAGACATCTATTTTCGATAAAATTATGTATTAACATATCTAGAGAATGTAAAAAATGTATTATCACAAATTGTCTATCGACGAAATCCGCAAGATGACACCTGCACATATGGTAATGATTCGTGGTGTACATGGCACCCACAAAGCGCCCAATAGGGTCATCAACATATTTTTCAAAATTTTATTAGTTTATATGTTAATCGGCATGATAAATGTTGTATTCTGTAATTAATTCTTATTAAAAATTTGTTACGGTAAGTAGAAAAAAAATAATTTTTTTTTAAAGAAGCAAAAAGCGCGCGTAAGTGTAGTACGTCATAGCCATTAAGTGCCCGCAATCTTTCTGCCATGCAATCAATATTGAGCAGCAATCCTCGTGTGTTATTTCTACCGTATATCAGTTCAACACCTTAACAAACTTAAAAGTATGCATACCTTCCAATTCTTATTTTTCTTATAGGGCAGCTACGTCACATTCTTGGCGCACTTTTCGTGTTTTTTTTTAAATTAACAGTTTCAATATTTTTTAAAAGATATTTGGCTAATATTTGGGTGCATATATATATATATATATTTATATATATATATATATATATATATATATATATATATATATATATATATATATATATATATATATATATATATATATATATATTAGAGTACACTTATAATATACTATATGCTCGAGGCATCAACTTACGAAATTTCGATTATGGTTGATGAGCCTATTGTGTTGATTAAGATAAGACAAAACAGGAGAGTTAATGCTTAATTCGGCAGAAAAGTGGAAGAGGAAGAAGCAAATATACTTTTGGATGGTTAATTATATGGAGCAAGCATTTTTGTCCACTCTAATACATCTATAATACAGTGCTCCAATTGAAGTATACATTTATTTTGTTTTAATCCTAAAGAAAATCTAGAAATTTGTATGATTTTAAGGCTTCTAGAGTGGCTTTACCCTTTAATGTCTTTCATTGTGAACATAACTATTTTTGCAATAAGTGCAGCCGTTCTAGTGATATTGTAGAAAGGGCAAATAATGCACTTCTGGTTAGAATATTCTTTTCAAAAATAAGAGGTGCACATCTTGACCAAAAAAGTCTTAAACTTGAAGTTTTACAATTTTAGGTTCGATAGTTTTGGCTTTAGAGCGTTCACAGACACACACAGACGTCTTTCCGAAAATAGTGACATTTGATTCAGGGAAGGTCACAGCGTGTATTTCCGTTGAAATATCGTGATTACAAGACTGATTTTTTACAGTGTAAAAGAAAAACAAATGTAATACTTCTGTGTGTGTCTGTGTGGGTGTGTGTGTGTTGGGATGTGGGTGTGTGTGAACGCTCTAGAGCCGAAACTGTCGAACGTAATATTATTATTATATATATATATATATATATATATATATATATATATATATATATATATATATATATATTTATTTAAAACTAGTGTTACCCGTGGGCACCATGTGCCCATATGGTATACAGAACATAGGTCAGTTTTGACTGATGGCGAATTTTCATGTAATTTAATAATAATAACACGGTTTTTCTTCATTTTGTATCGTTTGAATATAATAGTAACTAGGGTCACCCGTGGGCACCATGTGCCCATATGGTATACAGAACATAGGTCAGTTTTGACTGATGGCGAATTTTCATGTAATTTAATAATAATAACACGTTTTTTCTTCAATTTGTATCGTTTGACTATAATAGTAATACAAATTTCCACATCGCAAATAATAATAAAGAAAAAATCGAGTTCTTTCTTTGAACGCTATTTTGTTCTTAGATCACTATGCTGAGATTAACTAATCGATCGCTTATCATGCACTGTGTAACATCCGATAAATTCAAACAAAATTTTGTTTAACTTTGATTTTAATCTTGTATGGTGCATATGTGTTGTATCATTTAGACAGTTTCTATGATTGTATATAAAAAACAGGATTATAAATTTACTTACGATTGCTGTTTATTATTTGAATCGATTATTCAAATAATATGTATTACAAACCGTATTTACACAACATTTTAAATGATTTGACATTTGATTCATTATTATTTTTGAATTAAATAATCAGGCTAGAGTCTGAATTTTGCAGTATTAAATTGATGCAGTGTCACAACGGCAGTTTTAAAAGTGATGATAATTAGTTATATGCTAAAATACAATGGATTGTGCCATCAAAAATAAAAGAATAAAATTGCCAACCAAACATGTTTCTAAATATGTTTGAATTATCTCTTCAACATTTTATTTCTCTAATAATCAGAATTATAAATTTACTTACTTGCAGTTATTATAATTTGACGAACTATAAAATCTTACCGCAACTCATATTTTCAAAAATCACTGCTTCTTGGCCATTTTGAAGTGAAAAATATTAACTATGAATTAAAATAAATGTACAGAAACACGTATTTGCTAAAAATATATGATAATTAGGCAATAATATGCACTTATTTCATATTATATACTTAAAAATTGAAATTATAACATGCTACTCCCCTTAAACTTAAGATTAAACTTTGAATTGAAGATTTATCACACAAAAACCAATTTTGACTGATTTCATTCTGACGTTTGATTCGTTTTTGTCTATTTCAAAGCAGACTGAACTTCAGAATCGTAGTGATTGTTTTATTTCAGTATAAACTATTTGATTATTTTTTATAACATTATTAACAGTCGCCATGGTGCAGTGGCTAAGTGTCATGCCTATCACCCTGGAGGTCGTGAGTTCGATCCCCGTCTATGCCAATCTGCATTTTTACAAAAAAGCGTTCCACACATACACACTCACATACAAACATTTCTGGGTTATTATATTAATGATACAAATTTCCACATCGCAAATAATAATAAAGAAAAAATCGAGTCCTTTTTTTGAACGCTATTTTGTTCTTAGATCACTATGCTGAGATTAACTAATCGATCGCTTATCATGCACTGTGGAACATCCGATAAATTTAAACTAAATTTTGTTTAACTTTGATTTTAACCTTGTATGGTGCATATGTGTTGTATCATTTAGACAGTTTCCATGATTGTATATAAAAAACAGAATTATAAATTTACTTACGATTGCTGTTTATTATTTGAATCGATTATTCAAAAAATATGTATTACAAATCCTTTTTACACAACATTTTTAATGATTTGACACTTGATTCATTATTGTTTTTGAATTAAATAATCAAGCTAGATTCTGAATTTTGCAGTATTAAATTGCAGTGGCACAACGGCTGTTTTGAAAGTGATAATTAGTTATATGCTAAAATACAATGGATTGTGCCATCAAAAATATAAGAATAACATTGCCAACTAAACATGTTTCTAAATATGTTTGAATTATCTCTTCAAGATTTCATTTCTCTAATAATCAGAATTATAAATTTACTTCCTTGCAGTTATTATAATTTGACGAACTATAAAATCTTACCGCAACTAATATTTTCAAAAATCACTGCTTCTTGACCATTTTAAAGTGAAAATATATACGTATTTGCTAAAAATATATGCTAATTAGGCAATAATATGCACTTATTTCATATTCAATACTTAAAAATTGAAATTATAACATGTTATTCCCCTTAAACTTCAAACAATGTTTCTGTAACTCGTACGTTGAAATACTGTTCTAGACGCTCACGTGGTAGCACTTTTATTTATATTTGTTCTTTGGTCGGTCATTTTAACATAAATGCTTAAAAGCGACTCACAAAATTCAAATTAGAATAAATAAAACTTAATTTTATTAACTAACAATTATTTATATTTCTCATTGACATACAATATCAATATAATATAGCAGATGCCACTCTGTGTAGTACACAACACATTGAATACACTTCAAATCATCAAATGAATTGAAGATTTATCACAAAAACTTTTTTGACATTTCATTCTGACGTTTGATTCGTTTTTGTCTATTTCAAAGCAGACTGAACTTCAAAATCGTAGTGATTGTTTTATTACAGTATAAACTATTTGATTATTTTTTATAACATTATTAACAGTCGCCATGGTGCAGTGGCTAAGTGTTGTGCCTTTCACCCGGGAGGTCGTGAGTTCGATCCCCGTCTATGCCAATCTGCATTTTTACAAAAAAAAGCGTTCTACACACATATATATATATATATATATATATATATATATATATATATATATATATATATATATATACATACATACATTTCTGGGTTATTATATTAATGATACGTTTTTTGAGTACTGGTCCCAGCTCTGATGGAAATATATTTGTGATAATTAGCTCGCCGTACGAAGTACCGAAGAAGCTAAAGCATTCGGTCGATTGTTTGTAACATTCTCGGATCAAAAAATGTCCTGACTTAAAAGTGTATGTCTCATCGCCCTGATTCCAAATATATATATATATATATATATATATATATATATATATATATATATATATATATATATATATATATATATATATATATAACTCATATACTTGGATGTTATACGTTGCTCCCTCGCTCACCCGTAAGACGAAATTTGTGCCCTCTGCTCCTCTGAAGGTACTGAAGCGATTCACACCAGTTCAAATCCAATGGCCCGTATACTTCCAGAATTATAGGGCCCCAACATTTGGAGCCCCTATAATACTGTCCTAATATATAAAAAAAAAAACAATTAAGTAAACCTAAGAATTCTACAAATAATTCTAAGATATTTTATATTGACAAGATTTTTTCATATTGTTAACCCAAAGGCCATAAAGTTATTAAATATTATAATTTTGAATTTTAAAATATACACTAAAACTTATTTTCACCAAAATAATCAACTATTTATAATTGTAAGATTTCTTATATCTATATTATTTTTTCAAATTGTTAACTAAAAGGCCATAATTATTAAAAACCGCTACTCGCATCGCATATATTACTTATAAGGCGAGCTGGAAGCAATAATATTTGATAAAACAATAAGCTAATTAGTACAATTTCAGGGTATTACTGTGGAGTATTGGTATTTTGTGATAGTTTGTTTGGAGTATATATTTCTAATGAAAAGTACAAAATAGAAAGTTCAGTGTTGGCCACAACCGATTTTTTCAATTTGTGAACCCCGTGGCCATTATAATTATTAATTATTATTTTTGAATTTTAGTACTATGCGTTGAGTAGGTGCGGGAAGTCGGTGCTCGCCTCGCATATATTACTAATAAGGCCTTGTACCTAATCTTGTTTTTTATTATTTTCAATTTTTCCTAAGGTTCCAAATATTGGGGCTCTATTACTCCGGACCTGCACCACCCAAATTTTATGTATATAAATTTTTATTAAAATTGGCCCGGAACCCTTAAATGGAGTTAGGGTCACAAAGTCAGTTCTTACGACCGGCCAAGCGAGTGAGCGGGATACATATATTATTTGAATTAGGGCGACGAGACAAGACCTTTTTGTATAGGAAATGTTTTGATGCGAGACTGTTACAGACACACTACCGATCACTATCGCTATCTTGTACATTATGTACGACGAGCTAAAAGGTATAAATCGCAGCTGGAGCGTTGTTAAAATGCAACCCAGACCTACGGCACTGATATCTGGTGTGGCGCGGTAGGATTGGATTGCGAACTCGTTCGTTCCTTTTTGCCATCAGGAAGACATGCCTTCTTTATTCTTTGTTGCACATGCAACATACAAGCAAATTGTATAAGAAACAGTAAGTCTGATGTGTATTCGTGTTTGACGGCAAATATGTTTGGCTTATATGCACCACACCCAACCCAAACGACTAGACTAGATGATCAGGTAGTATATTGGTTGGGCGCGACGTGCATATGGGTGGGTGGGTGCTGTTGCTGGAGACGCCGCCGTCGCCCGGGTCACGTGGCCGCAGAAGACGGCCGCCGGTTGGCCATGACGGCGTGTCACGCTCGCGACGCAGGCCAATGTACGTATGGGCAGGGCGGGACGGGACGGTACACACACATATGCAATATTTTGTTTTGTCCATTTTTCTTATATTCGACTCGTTGCTTTTCTTCGACTGCCATTTTGTCAACTCTTGCCTGCGACAACTAAGCCTGCTGAAAGATACGATCACTGCAATACACTGATAGAGAAAATTGTATGACCCCGGTGTGCACCAGCTGTTTTGAAAACAATATCATGCTACTTTTTCAATATCTTGAAAACGCTATGAGTTAAAGAAAATGAATCACATGAAAGTTGTAGATATTTAAATCTGTAGATACTTTTGTTTAAAGATTCGGAAACAGAATCACAGAACATTATTTTACGTTTTAGTACTAACTTTATATATTTATATAATATAGATTAAATAAATTTTTAAACATTTTCAATCAAAAGTTTATCTATTTAATCGTTTATGTTTGTTTTGCAATATTAAATAAATAAACAAGTAAAAAATTATGTCACTCAAAGGTTATACGGTTATTTGAATTTTAAGATTTTCCATAGCGGTTTTCTCGTAACAGGTACATTTGAAAGAAAAATTTCAAACAAAAGTTGTGCGAAATATTAATATTTTTCATTATGAACATAACTATTCTTGTCATAAATGCAGCCGTTCTAGTGTAATTGGAGGAAAGGCAAAAAATGCATTGAGTAAACATGCATTTCCGGTTTGAATAATATTTTCATAAATGAAAGGTGCACATTTAGACCATATACAATTTTTAAGTTTGAAGTTTCACAATTTTAGGTTCGACAGTTTCGACTCTAGAGCGTTCACATATATACATACATATATACACACAGCCAGACATCACTCCAAAAATAGTCACATTCGATTCAGAGAAGGACAAAACGTGTATATCTTTGAGTTCGATTTTTTGGTGATCCTTATACTTACTTATTAATTCGTAAATGAAAGTAAAAATGTATTCGTAATACGTTTCATTTACTGAAAGAACATCTAAATAATGGTTATTTTATATTTCCCTTTCCCTAATTATAATACATATTGATTTTGTTTCATCACTATCGTTTTATAAATGCAGATATTAAATAGACAAGAGTTGAGTGTAGGCCACTCTAGCTTCTTTATTTCATCTTATTACTTGCTGATACCTAAAGCAAAAATAAAAGTATTATCATCACCAAAAAAAATTACCTTAAAAAGAAATCGTTTTAAGAGTTCCTGAATCCATATTCACTATTCTATCCTTGAGGTCTGTGTCTCTGTGAACGCTCTAAGTCAATACCGTTGTTTGTTTACTCGTGTCATTTTCTATACATTTTGAAAACGACATAAAATTGAGGTAAAATTAAAGTTATAATAGTTGATAATATTAAAATTGCTAACAACTTTTGTTTAATAATTTCTTTTTCGAAAAAAGTACTATAGTTTACAGAAAATCGCTTTGAAAATAGCTATATTACATTTACGTTTCTCTAGTTATAAACACATATTGATGTTGTTTCATGGTTATGGTAGAATCAATTTAATACGCAATACATATTTAATGAGAACAATGTACAAGCAAGTCGAGTGAAGGGCACTCTATATATTTTTTTATAAACACTATTTATCAAATATCAAGAGGTGTTAGTCTATTTCTTAATCTTCTAGTTTGGTTGTGTGTCTGTAATATTCTCAAAAAAGTATTGCAATTCGTTTCATGTTTCACAGATTCCGAAAATGTATATAACTCATATATTAGAATATCTATCGTTCACTTGCTTGTTCGACTAACTTTGTGTATAAATGCAAATTGGCATAGACGGGAATTAAACTGCCGACCTCCTGGGTGAAGGACGAGTGTTCTCCTTTGAAAATATTGAACTAATTTAACTAAATTTGGAATACATTTGCTCCTAACGAATTAAATTCGATAGCCCACATATTTCCGGAGTTTATGTTGTTCTAAATATATCTCCCCAACTATTATTAATGATTTAAGAAAAAGTAATATACATAAATTTATAAGTTTCACAAATTACACTTTTAAATATAACATACTAATAAATTTCAAATTTATATATTCAATAAAACAATTGTTGTTAATTTAATTATTTAGAAATCGATTAACCTGTTAGGAAAAATACAAACGTCTTATTCTTCACAGTCGTGAAGAATACGTCGTTTTGAATTTATCCTAATAGCATACCCGATTCCTAAATGTAACATATTCAAAATTAAATTTATCAACGAAGGTTATGTTGGTGTTCCTTTAAATTATTATTTGAATTAAATGTTTTGTATTATTGTAATTGTATATATTTTTAATTATAAT
The DNA here is from genome assembly GCA_933228885.1 of Leistus spinibarbis. NCBI lineage: Eukaryota > Metazoa > Arthropoda > Insecta > Coleoptera > Carabidae > Leistus > Leistus spinibarbis. Next base: position 7,654,465 of record OW121791.1, read on the forward strand.
TAAATCAATTTATATATATATATATATATATATATATATATATATATATATATATATATATATATATATACATATACGTTTTTGTTGTAAAATATATTAGTAGGTATATATTTCAATATATTTTGAAAGTTAACATTAAAGTGGTGGCTTGCGCAATATGTAGAGTGTCAAAACTTTGTTTCACATATGTGAATAAATAGAATAAGCTATGGGATTTGAACGTTATCGTAAATTAATCTTACACATTGCGCTATACATGCGGACTAATCCACTTTACATTACATCCGTACACTCATATTTATACGTTTTCAAACCAAACTTTTATCATTCTGTTAACATAAAAATAGTTGCTGTTTCATTCGTTTGCAATGGTGTTTACACGCAGAAATTGGTGGAACTATTTCATATCCCGATTAAATATTGAGATATTTGGTGGCAGTACCAAATATTTTGCAAGAACCAAACTTGTATCATTCTGTTAACATAAAAATAGTATTGATATTATTTTATGCTATATTTATATAATTCTATTTCAATATTATTTTAAATTTTTGTAACCATCGATATATGTATAAATTTTCTTATTTGAAAAACGTTTTTTTTTATTAAATGGAATATTAACATTCTTATAGGCAGTAACTTATTACTGCCTATAAGAATGTTAATATTCCATTTAATAAAAAAAGACGTTTTTCAAATAAGAAAATTTATACATATATCGATGGTTACAAAAATTTAAAATAATATTGAAATAGAATTATATAAATATAGCATAAAATAATATCAATACTATTTTTAGTAATTCTCATAAATTATAATCATGAAAATTTTCAAACTCCAAATTTTAACGGAAACATCTGTGAGTGTCTGTGAACGCTCTAGAGGCAAACATGTCGAATGTAAAATTGTGAAACTTCAGACTTAAAACTTGTATATGGTCTTTATGAAAATAATATTCAAACTGAAAGTGTGATTAATCCAAACATTTTTGTCCTTTCTCGAATAATACTAAAACGTCTGTACTCTTAAAATAAATTTAGGTACAACGCACGTTTAGCTCGCCTTATAAGTAATACATGCAATGTAAGCAGCATATTTATAAATAATTGTTCTTTATTATTATGGACCTTTGGTTAACAATATGAAAAAATGTTGTAGATATAAAAAGTCTAACAACTTTTTGTAGATTAGAAAAAAAAGTAAACATTTTATGCATACTTTAAAATTCAAAATTATAATTTTAAATAATCGTTCATTGCCTTTGGGTTACCAAAATGAAATAATCTTGTAAGTAAATAATATCTTAGAATCTCGTGAAATATTTTTTAGGAATTAAATAATAAAACTAAACGTACCTGCTGGTTTGTCATAAGTACAATGAAATCTAAAAATAACTGTCATTTGATGGCACGTGGCAAAGCACATATCGTACGATAATTTATATTCATATAAACGACAGACCGCTTTTGTTCATGAAACTAAACTTCTGTAATATATGTATCTGTGTAAAGTTAGTTGAGTTAATCGTATCCATAAATGTGTAAATAAAGGATGGCTCGTCGAAAATTGGATATAGTCGGATAATAAAATAAAATTCCCAAATATCGCTAACGTTTCGGTCAAACCTTCCAACCTTCATTAGAGCTACAAACCATATTGTTATTTAAATGTAAATGTATATCAATTAGTTATAAGTTTTACATCGTTCTTCATATTGTTAATTTATTTAATTTCAATTGGTTCTTAAGTTTTACAGTATGTATAGTTAAATTATTCTATTGCTTACCGTAAGGTTTAAATTTAGACTAAATATAAACCTTACGGTAAGCAATAGAATAATTTAACTATATATATTGTAAAACTTAAGAACTAATTAAACTTAAATAAGCTCGAGAAATATAGTTAAATCTCGAAAAATACATGTTTGTGGAAAAGCTTTTATTCAATATGATTTATTTTTGGATGGCTCAAAAGAAATTTCAAAACAAATATGCAGAAAACTTGCATGGCAAAGAAAAGAAAAGTGTCAGAATACAAAATAATAGAAAGAGATGAACAGGGAGAGTAAGAAAATTAGACGTTTGAGTGACGAATATAAGGAGAATGCAAGAGAGATTAACCGAGAAAGCAAGAAAACCTAAAAGAAAGTTCAGTGTTAGCAACAACCGACTTTTTCAAATTGTAAACCCAAACGCCTTAATAATTAATAACAATTATTTTTAATTTAAAAATATTCACTACTCGCATCGCTTATATTTCATATATGGCGAGCTGATGGCACAGGTGCTAGTACGAAGCCATGTTAATTTAAATTAATATTATTTACATGTATAGTGTACAATTGCTATGTATGTCATAAGTTAGGAAATGCTTCATTTTGCGTAACGTGTGGAATCACACGAGTTACACAATATCATGTGATTTTGCGGGATATCGTTTCGCTCGTTCCGCAAAGAACCTCCTCGTTACACGATATCGCTTTTTCTTACGTTAGTGAAATTACTAGAAAGTCTGGTAAAGGCCATTCCATCTTTAAATTGATTCAAATTTTAATTTCTTTCAATTGTATTGTAAAATCAGGTAACGTGTGTGTAACTCATGTTTGGCGAGAACTTAAAATAAGCAAATAATGTCATAGTTTAGAATTGTGTGAACATTTTTATAAATCACTATGTTATGATTTTCTTGCTGTGTGATAGCTGTATTTGTTCGCATCTTTGGGAATTTTCTCTTGAGAAACCAAAATAACTATAAAGAAAAACACATGCTCATCTGAAATTAAAAATTCAAACGGCAATTTAATTTGAAAATCTGTGGCTATAGTCGGAACTAGAATCATGCAAAAAATATTGAAAATTTTATTTTTGGCTTGGTTTTGAAAATAAAATTCCAATTTTTGTAATTATTTCGACTCTTGCAGCTCAAAAAAGAAAAGCTATTACAGATATCACAATTATTCTAGTTCAGACGAGAACTATAGATGTACTGAACATAGCAAAAATATTTGAGCAAAATCGGTTTAGTATTTTTTACGATATCATGGTCACCGATTAAAAAAATGCAATTTTGAGAATAACGCGTTAGAAAGTTCAACTACATATTACTCACACATCGCGCGCTACAGCGCAGGCTGCAAACACTTGTTCCGTTCTACGTCTGCAATTTTCTAATAAATTCAAATAACAAAAAAAAACAATTTATTCACAAATTCTGACAAATTAGTTTGGAGTCTGTGGATGATTAGTTAAAATAATAATAATAAAATCTCTTTCCCACAAGTATTTTAATAAGCTAAGTACGTATTTCGACAAATAAATTGTCGATGAATTGTGGAACTGACAAAGTAAACATAGCAAGAATCAGTTACCCCAATGAAACTGGGTCGAATATGTATGTATGTACGCGTTGATCACAGAGACAACAAATATGAGCTGTCAATAGGTGCGAATGAAATGGAAATCATTATACACATATAGAAGTGTGCGAAGAGGGGTGGGGCGGTGAAGTGAAGTGAGAGGAGTGACGGAGATGTAAATGAAAACGAGGAAACTAGAACGGAAATTAGAAATATTATCAGTCGACGCGCCACGCCGTTGAAATCCACAACTACATAATACTCTTGCAGCGATGTTGTGAATAGCGCCACAAAATGGACAGACGCACATCATTTAATTGTTAAACGGGTTTTAAACTAACCAAACCTTGTTTTAATTAAAGATACTAGCTTCGCTACTTTTCTTTTCCCGCAAATATGTTCATTCATTTATGCACAGGATGCGTTCGTACAATATACACTCGCAGCGTCACTTGCGCAACCACACTTTTGTTTCTACAGAACAATTCGAACCAAAATGTGCCCCGCCCCTCGTTCCATTGTTGCTTACTTCAGACAATAGGGTTCGTTTTGTTATGAAGCTCACTTCATTATTGTAAGTAATAATTGCCTCGGTCGGGCAAATGGAATATTATTCCCATTTCTACCAAACTGTTTATTTTTATTTTCATTACACTTCTTATGATTTCTACACATTTCTTTACATAAAACCCATCAGCGATAATTAGAGACAGTTCAATCTCCGAACGCTTAAAACTTTTTAATATGTGTTTAGTTTTTATTCTCTAGGAGGCGTGTTTCTCCGAACCCTGATTCGTAATCAAACTAATCATGTTTATAAGAATCATGTTTCTTCGTTCGTTATTTGTAATCCCATTTTGTGATCAGACAAAGACAATCCCCTTCCCTTTGCAAATCATACATTTTCTATGATTACTTGGATTGAATCCCCAAACTGGCGCGTTTACTTTACTAATAATGGCTGAGCAATTTTGAACGAACATTATACTACTATTATAACCTAGCATTTTTAAAAGTTTAAAATTAATATAAAATGTCTACATTTCTGCTTAAGCATCATCCATATTAAGGGGGAACAACACGGTGACGGCCGAAAAAATTGCTCATTTTCTCTAATTTTTTTCTCTGAACTTAGAAATAGTAGATCGATGGGGTTTGCTGCATTAAATAAGGTATATATCAAAGTTCTTTCAGGATTTTTTTTATTGAAAAATAATAATAGCTTGATGCCTTTCTTTGCGTTCTCTAGAGGCAGCTCAAAGAACAGGTAGCTTCATGGTTATGGATGTAGCGCAGGTTGTAATTATCCGAAACAATATATATTTTTTTATCTTAATCTATATAGATGTAATTTCAGTTGTACGTAGGATTTTGCAATAAAAAATTTTTTTTCGCAAAATATTGTACATTTAAAAAGTAACACCTATTTTTTGCCTCACTTTTTTGTCCAAAAAGGATACTAAATATCAAAATAAATAAAAATCCTACGTACAACTGAAGCCAATTTTATAAGCTTCAAGTTAAATTAAAAGAAAAAAATATCCGATTTAAATTGTATTCGATTCAAAACGATTTGGAGGACAATGTCGTTTAAGGGTTAATCTAGAACGATCATTGTCAACAATGTGCGCGTCAAAGGAAAATGCGGTGTACTTTCGTAATTTGTACGAATTTTAGCATAATATTTTAAAGAAATATTCGAAAAGATACATTCTTTAAAATTATATAAAAAAAAAAACGTTTTTTTTAAACCGTCAGTTTAAACAATTTACATTTGAAGGTACTTTTCACTTTGAAGTTAAATTAAGGTTGTAATTGGGGTTAACAACAGAAATACACTGAATCGAATATGGCTCTTTTCGGAATGACTGTGTGACAACAGAAAGTATAAACGAGCGCACGCTTCGCTGTTTAAACTGACTACTCTTCAATATATGGGAATAGCGTCGCACTACTAGTCACTCAATGTAAATCTTTACAAATATGCGTGTAACTTCGGGAATATTTGTCGGATTGACATGAAATTTTCTGTGTATATACTTAAATATATGTACATTACGAAAATGAAATTTAAAAAAATCGAGTTTTTGAAAATCCTGATTGCGTATAACTCCTTTAGACAGTTTCCATGAATGCATTATTACACGAAAATCGAGATTTTAAATTTACTTACGGTTTCTGTTTTCTAATTCAAAGAATATATATTACAAACCTTTTTTATATAACAATTTTAATGATTTGATATATGTTCTTGAATCAAATAATCAGGCTAGATTCTGAATTTTGCAGTGTACAATGGCTCGTGCCATCAAAAATAAAAAATAAAATTGCCAACCAATCATATTTCTAAATATGTTTGAATTATCTCTTAGCAGCATTTTATTTCATTAATAATCAGAATTACAAATTTACTTACTTGCAGTTATTATAATTGGACCGACTATAGAATCATACCCCAACTCTTATTTTTAAGAAACACTGTTTTTTGGCCTTTTTGTTGTGAAAATAGGCGAAATAAGTGGGTACGTCAATTCCTGCGCGGGAAAGTTAATGTGTTCGCCGTCAACGCTGAGAGACATGTTATTTTTATGGCGTGCATCGGCGACGTTGTAAGACGCCTTAATGCAAAGCTTTATCAAAAAATTTAAAAATCTAATAGTGGCAAATTGAATATATTTCATGACATTGTGCGCGAACAAAGACGAACATCTTTAATAAAGGATTATTGTCAAATTGAAAATGCATATTATTAGCTATATGCCAGACATCTGGCATGTATGTAGGCGCAGACTTCATGGAGGCGTGAGTTTGTCGAGTTTTTCATTTTGAACATAACTATTTTTGCTGTAAGTGTAGCCGTTCTAGTGATATTGGAGATAGAACAAAATATGTATAGAGTAAACATGCACTGCCAGTTTGAATATTCTTTTCAAAAATAGGACATGCACATCTAGGGCACATACAATTCTTAAGTTTGATGTTTCATAATTTTACGTTCGACAGAGCTCTAGAGCGTTTACAGACACACACACAGAAACACACAGCCACACCCACGCACACACAGTTAATAATTATTGTATTTTACTAACATCGAAACGTTCAAACAATGTTTCCGTAACTCGTACGTCACGAATTCGCATTGAAATACTGTTTTTGACGTATTTCTTGATCACGTGGTAGCACTTTTATTTATATTTGTTCTTTGATCGTTCATATTAACATAAATGTTTAATAACGAACAACAATTATTGAAAGAAAATAAATGGCAATTGACAATATTTCAGGTTATACCCGTATTATCACTTTTGATTTGTTTTGCCAACCTAACAACTTTGGTTTAATTTCAACATAGACTATTTGATTATTATATAATACGATATTACTGATAGTCGCCATGGCGCAGAGGTTAAGACTCCCGTGCTTCACGCTGGTGGTCGGCAGTTCGATTTCCGTCTATGCCAATTTACATTTTTACAAAATAGCATTCTACACATTCACACTCACATACTGACAAACATATACATCTGGGTGTTTATATTATATATAATGCAGATAGTGAAATGATAATAATATCCCATGAAAGCGATTAAATAATTATAGTTCCCGCTTAACTTACTACAACAGAAACTGAACTATAGTGAACAGTTATACATGTTATCCAACTGAAAAACCCGTTAAACAAAGACAAATATGTTTTAAATAACTTTATATAGGCTTGGAGGAATTGAAAGAAATCACCTGACTTTGCACAAATCGTCGTATATAAATATGTGTGGCTTGAAAAGCAACCAAGCACATGTGGTGTCCGGTCGTTTGGTCCACGTACTTGGCCTAACGCCGATTTATATCGTTCGGAAGTTGCGTCACACACCGGATACGTTTCCCTGCAACTGGTCGCCATTTTTCACCCACTCTGTTCTGGTTTACAGCCAGTGCCCTAATGAGCCACTAATGACGCCACTTGTGGCCAATGACCTCTCTTAAATGGACACTTGATTAGAAGCTGCGGATAATGGATTAAATAGACTACGACAACTCTATTTTTAAGCTAATTATTTTCAAACAATAATCAGCTAACTTAACTTGTTTATTTATAAACAATTTCCAGGCTATAATTTTTACAATTTTATTAATATTATATCAATCGGCAACTGCACATTAATGTTATGTTGATTGCAAATATTCGTTTAAAACCTCTGAAAACGGAAATAGGATTTTATTTGAATTTCAGCAATTTTAATGCAAAAAGTCATGTTAATATCAGAGACTAGTCTCTGCTAATATGCACATTAGTTTTTTTTTCGAATTCGCATCCAAATTATCCCTGATACAACGCACCTATGCTTTCAGCTCGCCGTTTGGATAGAATCGAAAAGAAACGGATTTTTATTGACGAATACATATTTACAAAACATTTATTTTTGAAAAATATTTTGATCCATAGTTTCATAAGCACGAACATGAGTAAAATGAAGTCATCTAATTCATTATTGATCCTTGCAAAATATTCATATTTGTGCAACCCTTAGCGAGCATAACAATATAGGTGATTGTATGCCATCTATTGCTGACTAGATTAATTTTTAACATTTTTTATGGTTTCTTCGCCAAGAATCTTACAATTCATTTTTAGATTTTTTGAATAAAAAAAAAATCGGTTGTGGCCAACACAGAACTTTTTTTTACAAACTGTCAACAAACACCAATACTCCACAGTGATGCCCTGAAATTGTATCAATTTGCTTATTATTTTATTATGTTATCAAATATTGTTTCTTCAATATGAAACATAGATGTTGATTTCATAAAATTCACCTTCTCAGTTGATCTATGTGGGAGCAAAATTACAGTTGAATTTTTAAAAGAAGTCACTTCAAGGTCAAACATACACCATACGACTCAAGATTTTAGCCCCGCCCATTTTGTTAATAGCAGTGGTGTAGGTCAATAGGCACATAATAAACTTTTAATTTTTTTGAAAGTAATAACACAAAATTGAACGAATAGAACACACAAAATCGATCAAAACGAAGGAAAAATTGCACAAACTAAGAACTGACAGAAGCAGAAACAATTGCACAATAATGTGAAAATACGGTAGAAATTTCGTCGAACGCCTATGTGTTCAATAAAAAATATGATATAATACAGAACATATGTTATACATACATTGCGTTGGACACAACAACGATTGACTAGCGAAGGATGTCTGTACTGTATTCTGAAATCACGAAAACCCGCGCGACATATGGGTACTCTATCCATCTTTCTCTTATGCATACAAACATGAGAGAGAAATAAACACGCTTTTAGGTATCCGTGGTTCATACCGATGGCCTTGAAGTGACTTCTTTTAAAAATTCAACTGTACATACAATATTTATATTTTGTTTATCAGTCAATTTATTTTCAGGTATAAGTAATTCGATAACTATAAGAACAAGATTCGGTACGTACAACGCACCGATACGTCCAGCTCGCCTTAGGTAAGATACGCAATGCGAGCAGTGGGCGCCTCCCTCCTGCTTCACGATAGGCATTAAAATTGAAAAATAATTGTTTTTATTTATTATGAGTTACGCATGGGTTTACAATTTGAAAATATGTAAAAAAATTTTTTTTTTGATATTGTCAAATACAAGTAGTGAGCATAATAATATAGGGAACTGTAATGCCATCCATTGATGGCTAGATTAGTTAATCTATCCAACAATAGATGGCGGAACTTTATATAATCTTTGTCATTTTTTAGGGTTTTTGTGCTTAAAATCAGAAAATATGAAATAATATTATAGATATAAAACATCTTACAATATTTTGAAGATTATATTGATAAAAAAAATGTAGTACATATTTTAAAATTCAAAATTATAATACTTAATAATTTCTTATGGCCTTTGGGTTAACAATATGAAAAAAAAATAGTGTTTCAATTATTTTTATAAGGGCTCGATATTTTCGGGCCCTATAACTCGGGAAGTAATAATATGGGTACCAAATTTGGTGTGTATCGCTCTGGTACCTTCAGAGAAGTAGAGGGCACAAATTTAGTCTTACGAGCGACTGGGCGAGCGAGCGACTAACATCCAAGTATATAAGTTCAGGGTGACGAGACAAACACTTCTTAGCTCGCCGTACGAAATACCGTAGAAGCTAAAGAATTCGGTCGTGAGTCTGTAGCATTCTCGGACCAAAAAATGTCATACAAGTCATCTACTGTATTAGCGCGCCGATGTGCGCTCTACTTCTATAGCTAGAAAATTGTCCTTTCACTTTTGATATCGTTTTGATACAAATAGAATATAATTTTCATATATATAATGAGTACTTTGAGATAGAAAAATAAAATAGAATTTTTGAAAAGGCCAGAGTGATGTAAGCCTTTAATTAGAATCGGCCCAGTAGTTTTTGAGGAGCCAAGTTGGTTCCATAGGCGAGCAACCGAGTAACCTAATCCAAATTTATAAGTTATAAACATTTTCATAATCAGGGTGACGAGACAAATATTTGTCGTTAAGAATATTTTTGGATCCGAGACAGACACACGACCAAACACTATAACTGTCTTATACAATCGTACAACGAGCTAAAAAAAAAACATATGCTGAAAATATGGCACAAATAAGTTAGCAATGTGAGCGTTGTCCTTTGCAGGAGACAGGAATATAAACGCGTAGTTCGTGCATGCGGCTACCCTTCTCAATTTCACTTTACTATGTATTGATAGGTGCAAGAGCCAATATTTCCGTAGACTTGGGGGGGCCGGAAGTGACCGCACACAAATTGTATTTCGTTCCTCGCAACCGCACCGCCTCACCTCGCTAAACTAACTCGATAGTCTCTGCTATGCTTTTACGCCTAAACTGCTCACACAATAGGTACACACTATTTCGGTACAACACAACCATCACACCACAAAACCATCAATTCTTTTGTACTACTTATAAATATTAAAGATATTTGAATTTATATTAAAATTAAATTAAAACACTGGATTTTATGTTGTTTTTGGAGTATATACAAAATTGGTAACAATATATATCGTCCTCTTTCTTAATACTACAACGGGGTTACTTGTAATTTAAGAACTTTGAGTTATCTACATATATCTGCTTGTTACGATCTTTTTAATGTTATAACTAGATAAGTACCATTGTATATTTAAAGCAAGAAACCAGTTTTATTAATAAACATGTATTTCTATGCATTTCGAATTGTTATTCGCTTTTAATTTTTAGAGCTATAACTATATATCTCTACATAATTGCATGAAATTCTCGAAAACTTTATTGCATGCAATAGAATTGAATGAAACAAACTTGTTCACACGGAAATAATTGCTAGCAATTTTATTTCAATAATATTTATTAAAATGTCAGATATTGAGAATATCAAAATTGTGGTCAATGTAATTGCGATTATAAAGAAACTAAAGAGCAACAAACATAAAATTTGTGGAAATTGAAAAATTGGTTAAGGTTTTTTTTGCTCCTTAGATAACAAAACAAGATACAGTTATGGTTTGTTAAAAGAATTAATAACATACGAGTATAATAATTATTTTTAGCCTTTGAGATTTTGATTACAACACACACAATAAGTATATTGATTATAATAATGACAATAAGTATTTCGATTACTACAACCACTAGAAGGGCATATTTCTGTATTCAAATTAAAAATTACGATGCATCTGGTAACTGCGCTGCATTGGTGAAATAACTGCGCACAGCTGATAGAACTGCGTAGATTTAATAAACGCAATTTGTGTACACTGTAGTTTTATTTTCCATGTTTATATTATTTCTGCACCCCTCACAAATGTTTTTTAACATAACCTCAATCACCTGTCAACCTACGATTTTCGCGCGCATAAATATGCCCGCCAAGATGCAGTACCTTTTGAGTTGGTTGCTGTTATTTGAAATGCAGTTAAAAGATAAACATACATTTTCGCTATTGATTCGTAAAAAATCAACGAATTAATAAAGATTTATACAATTTTGACGTTAATACACGTAAACAGCTGTTTCAGCCATGTTCGCCTTGTTTTTCCGCGTGATTTAGAACCGAAATATGTTTTTAAAACAAATCATAATTCGCACGATAATACCGTAATAAAATTGGTCTTGTACCTAAGTAGTAATGTTTTAGAATATGCATAGATACACTAGCAATGTATAATATTTTAGCGTACCTAACCTATATGTATAGGCAGCAGGTTTTTGAGCGCCGTCGAAAAACAAACCCGAAATTCATCTGTCAACGCATCAATCACGCGATGATTACTCTCGGAACAAATTTTATGTAAAATCGTGTGAACAGTTGACAGTTTATCGGTGGCAGCGGCCTACTTATTATTCCGTCATTAGCGCTTGCCGCGTCGATCCCAAACACTAATGACCACACGCACACACGGACAGACACACGTGGTGTGCCGTTCACACATGCCCTGCTACACTGTGTCACCACATATCACACACACACACACACACTGACGCACAAGCAAAATTAAATACACGCTGATACATACACACATTCACATATATGTACTATATGTATGCAACGGTAATGATAATGAAATATCATCGTTGCGCACCGATGCTTGTAATCGTTCCGCTTATTCATTTAACACGATTTCGTATTGAGATTTCCTAATTTGAATCATTATCATTTGCATATCTACTACTAATTTATCACAGATATGTATCGTGTGATGTTATGTTTTTAGATAATTATGATGCTGCTTAACATAAACAGATATTCATTGGTATATCAAGACACACTTGGCCATGTCGTGGAATAGTTTCGGCGTGATTTAATATGCTAATCGATTTTCTTTCCCAATTGATTGCACCTGTTTCGTCATACGAATTAGTAACTGATCTTGGAAATGAAACAGAACGAAATATATCAAGAAAAGTTCTTATTATATTGTATATACCAAAAATCGGACATTCTTGTACGTGTTAACAAAGAATATGTAAGGAATAATTGTATTGGGGCTAATATTATAATCTACTAGGGTCACCCGTGGGCACCATGTGCCCATATGGTATACAGAACATAGGTCAGTTTTGACTGATGGCGAATTTTCATGTAATTTAATAATAATAACACGGTTTTCCTTCATTTTGTATCGTTTGACTATAATAGTAATACAAATTTCCACATCGCAAATAATAATAAAGAAAAAATCGAGTTTTTGAATTAAATAATCAGGTTAGATTCTGAATTTTGCAGTATTAAACTGATGCAGTTTTAAAAGTGATGATAATTAGTTATATGCTAAAATATAATGGATTGTGACATCAAAAATAAAAGAATAAAATTGCCAACCAAACATGTTTCTAAATATGTTTGAATTATCTCTTCAAGATTTTATTTCTCTAATAATCAGAATTATAAATTTACTTACTTGCAGTTATTATAATTTGACGAACTATAAAATCTTACCGCAACTCATATTTTCAAAAATCACTGCTTCTTGACCATTTTGAAGGGAAAAATATTAACTTTGAATTAAAATAAATGTGCAGAAACACGTATTTGCTAAAAATATATGATAATTAGGCAATAATATGCACTTATTTCATATTATATACTTAAAAATTGAAATTATAGCATGCTACTCCCCTTAAACTTAAGATTAAACTTTGAATTGAAGATTTATCACAAAAACTTTTTTGACATTTCATTCTGACGTTTGATTCGTTTTTGTCTATTTCAAAGCAAACTGAACTTCAGAATCGTAGTGATTGTTTTATTTCAGTATAAACTATTTGATTATTTTTTATAACATTATTAACAGTCGCCATGGTGCAGTGGCTAAGTGTCATGCCTTTCACCCAGGAGGTCGTGAGTTCGATCCCCGTCTATGCCAATCTGCATTTTTACAAAAAAAAGCGTTCCACACATACACACTCACATACACACTCACATACAAACATTTCTGGGTTATTATATTAATGATTATTTTATTACATATAGAAAGTAAGACTTGTCTTATCGAAACCCTATTATAATATAGTATAACTAGGTGCACACATGGCCACCATGTGCCCATATCATATACAGTTCATTTCTCAGTAATATAATAATACCGTGAATTTTAATAATAGATCCATATATCTAGCTTTCTATCCGGAATAAATCTTATGAATAGAAAATATACAGAAAATATGAAATAAATTCATATATTGTAAGCAAACGTCAAATGATTGTTTAAGTTTGTTTCAAATTTTGAAATAATTTAATAAACGAATACAACATATAAATAAAGCGTTCCTGATGGACACGTTCACAGATATATTTGGATTCCTTTAAGAAGGTAATATTATTGAATTTGTTTTAACCTTTGAAATTCCTTGATACAGCGATTATCGTGAAACCATTTCGTAAATACGTATTCATGGATACAACATACACATTTACCAATGTATATAATAATTTTCTTAAAAGTGTTATTTGCTTTTTGAAAATACACAAGTTTTAAGAAATTTCAATAACCTTAACTTTTGTATCTAACACTTAATCATGGATACTAATTTGAAAAATGATTATTTGGTTAATCAAAGTTTTTTCAATATCTGCAACACTACAAAATTGTTCATGCTTACACTTCCTTTTAGTTTTAGTATAAACATCTGGAGGGTCACTACTTTCTTAAATTTATTTTCACTATATGTTTTGTGTACTTCCATTAAAGTTAAGAGTTTTTTTTTCACAATATTTTATAAAGCTGAAGCGGCTATCACTCGACTTTCACGTCCATTTACTACATTTATTTATAATAATGCTTTATATTATTTTCAATTCACTCTACGATTACTGAGAAACAATATCAATATGTATTGTAACTAGGCAAACGTATATACAAAGATATTATTTTCAAATGCGATATTTCAGTAAATGGTACAATTTTCGAATTTCTCTTTAAACAAAAGTTGCTAGAAATTTAAATTTTTTCAACTTTTATTAGATTAAATTTTTCTCTAATTCAAGCCAATTCCGAGTTATTGAAAAAGTAGCAGTAGTTACTTCAACAACATTGGCCCTAGAGCTTTCACAAACAGACACACACAGACACAGTCATTTCAAAAATAGTCAGATTCAATTCAGAAATTGTCAAAATGTGTATTTTCGTTAAAATCTCGACTTTGACCATTTTTATGTTTACCATTATAAATTAATTTGTAACTAAAAATAACGGATAATTTCAAATTATTGATTTTAAATATTGTGCTTCCATTGTAACGATACACGCGAACACACGGAGTCGTTATCTAGAAAATAAGCAATATCAAACCAGGAAGCTCAGAATGGGTGCTTTCATTAAATCCCTTGTTCAACATTTACGATGATAACAATATTTATGCCAATACAAAATTAAAGCAATGTTATCCATACATCATTCATATATGAACGGTAATGTTATTTTAGGTTAGGTTAGGTTGAAGTATGTTCTCGGATATTTTAAGTTGGATTCAGTTTAGTCAGATACACGACGACACGTCTAGACACAATACTTGCCGGTGTTTCATAATATGACTTCCGTCAGTTGAAATTACACAGCTACCCACAATCGAATGAATAAGAGTACATAGTAAATACGAAGTATATTCTTAGTTCGACACAACATGGATGCTGGTGTGGTGTGATGGGAATAAAAAAGCAACATTTAAATACGATTTTCATTTCTGCGTATCGTTTAGAGGGCGAGCGGGCACAGTTCATATCTCATGAGTGGCCCATTAATAACATGTTTACCCCTCAACCGGTCCTGGAACCACGGTGGCAATCAGCCGAGTGCCCCATTCGTCTCGCCACCCATGATTCGCGATTATGTAAATATTCGTGTGTTTGTTGGTTCAAACATTTTCAGGGCATTTCAAACCGAGTACACTTTACGACACATTTATATGTACTATTTATCAATATAGATAGTACTAAGACAAATCGTCATCGAAACAAGATTAGGTATAGGCACTTACGCTTCCAGCCTTATAAGAAACATATGCGAGCGCATACAATTTTAAACTAAAAAAATATAGTTTTTAATTATTATATTATTTAAAAATATCATACCATTTTTGTAGATTTTTTGATATATGCCAAAAAGAATGTTAGTGTATATTTAAAATTTCGAAATAATTTTTATTTAAAAAATAAAATATCAAGAAATCTTGTAGATTTAAAAATCTTATATTTTCTTGTTGAATTTTTACTTTCTTATTCGAAGTAATAAGTAAGTCTTGTAATCCTGAAAAATTTTGAACTCGAGATTTCAGCGGATATACATGTTTTGACCTTCCCTGAAACGAATGTGACTATTTTCGGAATAACGTCTGTCATCAAACTTCAAACTTAAGAGTTGCCATAGATGTGCACCTCTTATTTTTGAAAAGAATATTCAAACCGGAAGTGCATGTTTACTCTATACATTTTTTGTTCTAACTCCAATATCACTAGAACGGCTACACTTACGGCAAATATAGTTATGTTCATGATGAAAAATAATAATAAATAATAATATTTCGCACAACTTTTGTTTGAAACATTACTTCAAAAAATATACCAGTTGCGAGCAAAATGCTACAAAATATTATAAATATGTTGTTTACGTTGCCATGGATTCGCATGTAGCTTATAAAATCAGATCATCTGCTATTTTGACAGGAAAACAAAATAGAGCCAATCATTAATATAATAACCCAGAAATGTTTGTTAGTATGTGCGTGTGTTTGTGTAGTACGCTTTCTTATGTAGAAATGCAAATTGGCATAAACGGGAATCGAACTCACGACTTCCAGGGAGCCGAGAGTCTTAACCATTATGCTACGGCCTTATAATTGATTTACTATGTATACTCAAGAAAACTGTCCAACAATCTTGAGACATTTGTATACATGTTACTGGCAGGCTAAATTATTTTACATTGTAAAATAATTATTTTTCATGGCTTGGCCAATTGCATTTTAACAAATGGCAGTTTATTAAAATTTAAACTCTACATTGAAAAATACACAAAAACGAATCAAACGTCATAATAAAATGTCAAAGACGTTTTCATGATAAATCTCCTATTGATTTGAAGTGTATTTAGTGTGTTGTGTAGTTTACAGATAATGGCATCCGCTATATTATATTGATATTGTATGCCAATGACAAATATAAATGATTAAATTGCTAGTTAATAAAATTATGATATTATTTATTCTAATCTGAAGTTGTTAGGTTGGTAAAACAAATCGCTATATTCACGCTACTCTCTGACTTAAAGGTCGTATTTGCCATTTACGTATGTAACCTAAATTTTGAATTCAAATTTAATTTATTCAATAATTGTGATTCTCTCTTAAGCATTTGTGTTAAAATAATCGATCAAGAAACAAATATAAATATATTTTGTTTTGTAAAAATACAGATTCTGTAAGTGTTTACGAAATGTAGTCGAATCGGTGTGTAGATGTTCGTAAAAGCAGTCAGTTGGATCTTATCGCGTTCGTAAAGTAAATCTGATAAGTCGGGCCGAGGAATCCAAGCAGATTTTTTGGTTGTCTGACGAGCAGAGTTTTTGTCATATTTGGTGGAAATATAAAAAGAAGTGGTGTCATAACACAAAATAAAATTGGATGAATCTGACAAGTAAAATATTTAGGTTATATTAATAATTAATCAAATTCTTATGAACAAATCTAAAGACATGTGACTTTGATTATCTAAATAAGTAAATTTATAATTCTGATAATTGAAGAAACATAATGCTGTTATTTCATCATTGGCAAACATCACAGGATTGAAATTTAGTGATAATTCAAACATATTTAGACACTTGATTGGTTGGCAAAAATATTTCAATTTCTTTATGTTCAATGGTTTGAGCTCGAGCCATTGTGTTTTAGCATATTTCAAATTATTAATATTTACATTTTGGTAGTTTTGTTATCTGTCAAGCGATACAAATTGAAGGAAAACCTTGGAATTATGATTAAATTACATGAAAATTCGACACCCGTCAAAACTGACCTATGTTCTGTATACCATATGGGCACATGATGCCCACGGGTGCCCCTAGTTATAATGACTACAGATAATGTAAAGATAAGAAAGTCGAATGAAGGCCACGCCGTTTTTTTTTCTTTTCTAAATCGTGTCACAGTTGTTTCGGAGCAATGTCGGAACAGGAAGGGCTGGAGTTCATACAATTATTCATTTATTTTTAAAGTTTGTATGGGTTTTTTAAGGGAGGATTCGCCCCCGCTGCAAGTATCAGATGGGGCGGGAGCTCACTCTGCCATCCTTGTTCTGTCGTGTCATTTGCGAGTTAGTGACAATGTGGCTAGAGATTTAATTTTAAAAAGTAAGGGATTTGCTTTTTGACCATACTTTTATGAATTTTAAAATATTTAGCTGCAGAGCGTTCACTCGCATTCACATACGTCATTAGTCAATATATATATATATATATATATATATATATATATATATATATATATATATATATATATATATATATATATATATTTAGGGAAGCTCAATATGTGTGTATTTCCGTAAAGACTCCCGAGTTGAATTATTTAATTAATTACTTGAATACTTCGTTCAAGAGAGTAATAAAATAATTAGTTGTATTTCATCATTGTAGATATCTATTTTTGTATTAGCCATCAAATAACACAAGCACATGTATAGGTTTTATCTCGTTTATTCCCACAGGAATAGTTTATTGCGATAAAAGGATTTGATATCTGATTGAATCTAGGTATAGGATCAGCCACCGTGATCCGCCCTGTAAACCTGTCACAGGCACAAGAGTGTGTTATGTATCCCTTATCGAAGGACGATGCATAAAAAGCAGAAAATAATAGTTGATAACAAACTTACTTGCGGATACACCTACTTTTGTTATTGTCTTCTTGCTTGCTTAGGTTATGTGTTTTAAAATACTATTTATGGTCCAATCTCACCATGAAGTCTTCGATAAAGTTTGACAATCACTGATTTCTCTTGGGGATATTGAAGAGACCGCATCGTATATTCAGTTGGATTTTTTGGGATTTTCGCGGATTTCAAACAAGCTTTAGTATTTTTATTTATAACAATAAGAGCACGAATTTGTAAATTAACTGAACTATTGTTCAATTTTTTTTATATATCACGTTTAAATTGCCCATTTCCTTCATTATATGTATCATATTTAAAATAAAATGTATAACACAATTTATTTAAAAAAAATAATTATTCGTAAAATTGAAATTTAGTTGAGCGTTCCCATGAAAGGTACCATGAACAGTACCTATTGCTTCTATCAAGAATCACAACACATCAATAATTGCTTTTTTGAACTTACAAAATTAGCATCAATTAATAAGTTTTCTATATGAAAAATAATAGCGGTAAGAAATAGTATCTTACAATCACCAAATAGATTATAAGGCGAGACGATAGCAGAAGTGCCTGTACCAATGCTTATTTTATATCTCGAAAACGGCATGAGTCACAGAAAAAGTAATTTTCTATAAGTTCTTTTATATCTCGAAATCGGTTTGAATAAAGCTAATTCAACATGGAACGTTGTGACCGTAAAAACTTTTGACGTTACAGCCGTTACATGTTTTGATTGGCGTTTCTCAGAAAGTGTACCACTTACTGGAAAATAGTTATTGATGAATTTAGATATGTTATAAATGTTGTATACATAAATAAAGTATTGATTAAATGATTTCATGATAGTCGCAGAATCAATGAATGTGACCATTTATAACAAATATTATAAATAAAACAAGCATAGATACATGCACCTATGCTTTCAGCTCGCGTACAACAAGGTAATGCGAAACGGGCACTACACTAACCGTTCCACCACACAGAATTTGATTATCCGCTTTAATATAATAAATATTAAAAAAAATATGAGATGTGGCCTGCACTCGACTTCTTATTACGTAGTTTTCATTAGAAATTTATATCCCAAACAAACTTTCAAAAATACTAATACTAATACATAATTCCCTGAAATTGCACCATTTCGCTTAAGGCTTTTTCGAGAATTTTCATTAATGATATAAGAAGATTTTATGAAAATCTAAGTACATTTATTTATTATATATATATACATTAAAGTAGAAACATTTTTTTTTCTTTTTCGATATATTAAGAAATGGCGGCTTGACAGCTGGGGGCGCTGCGAAAGTAGATGGTTAAACGGTGGGCACGATAATTTACTTTACATATGATCTAGAACAGTGAAATAAAAATAAAAAGTTTTCATATATTGGTAGGTTGAAATAATAATTACTCATAAGGTAAATGATTTTAGGCAGGTAATTGACCAGAAACTCGGTTTTTCTTGAAGTCGTCGTGCGCTCTACTTCTATAGCTCGAAAATTGTTCTTTCACTTTCGATATCGTTTTGATACTAATAGAATATAATTTTCATATATATATAAAGAGTCCTTTGAAAAGAAGAATCGAATTTCTGAAGAGACCAAAGGGGTGTTACCCATTAATATTAATCCAAAAGAAACCAAATGAAAACAAAACTTATCTTAAATTAATGAATGACTGAAAAATGATATAAATTTAAAATGTATTTGGAGTACTATTTGCATTTATTTATCAATCAATATTACCCAAAATTTTATTCACTCACAAACTGTCAAACTCAACAGTTATAACTCTGAAATTGTACCAATTCGCTTATTATTTAATTTGGTAATATCTCATAAATGCATAACAATTGCAACATAAATAAGATATTTCTGATTTTTCGTACCAATTTTCTCGTAAGTCGTACATATTTTGAAGAAACTTTTCAAGTTGTGCGAACTATTTATGCCATAAGTGCTACTGTTCTAGTGATATTGGAGATAGAATAAAAAATGCACAGAGTAAACCTGCACTTCCGTTTTGAATATTTTTATAGTATAAGGTACGTTCAGAGGAGCAGGATCTTACGAGCTTCAGAGCTATGAGCTATGACTAACATGACTGTATAAGAGTTATACATATGTTTGTATTCAAGATGGTGAGACAAGAACTTTTTACTACGGAAATTTATTGATTCGAGATTTTTACAGACACACTACCGAATGAAAAAGAAAATCTAAACTGTCTTATAATTAAACAATATAACAACATAATATTTGATTATACGAGCAAGAAAGGCCAGTATAGGAAACATTAATAATAAAATAACATAAATATATTAAATATAAACCGAGAGCACCACGTGTCTATATAATATATAGTCCATTCTTTATCGAAATAATAATATAATATTAAAGAAAACAAACAATATTAAAGATATTTCGTGTAAGTGTTCATTAAGTCAGTTTCCATGAATTGTATTGCAACCTTCTATCGTCAGACATCCAAAGAAACTGCACGGGTTCCTCGGCCCGACTGATCAGATTCACTTTACAAACGCGAATAGATCCATTTGACTGCATTTATATATTTGCATATATATATATATATATATATATATATATATATATATATATATATATATATATATATATATATGTTTATATATATATATATATATATATTTATATATATATATATATATATATATATATATATATATATATATATATATGTATATATATATATATATATATATATATATATAAAATATCATTCCAATTCATTAAACAAACAAGAAAGCCCAGTGTAGGGCACAGCAGAAGTATGACAATGTAAGCAATAGAAAACAAATAATCAGATATCAAATGAATCAAGAAAATGCATTGAGCATTGTAAGTAGCATCAAAACTTGTCATCAAAAGTTAACCAAAGTTTGTGTGGAAATTTGCGGTGTACAATAATAATATTAGGACAGCTCGAGTGCAATTGTGGTGCGGACTACACCAACTGTACAAATGTCATAAAGTAATGTTAGCGCTGTTGCATCTGCCAAGCAGCGGCAGCAGCAACAGCAGAAGAAGAAGCTGCTGCACCATCATCTTCTCGCGTACACACACACACACACACACATAGGCAGACAGACAGACAGGAAGACATTTTGTTCCCTCTCCTCCTTTACTCTTGAATATCTGAACGTCACAAGAAAATGGTATATAGTACAGCGGCAACGGGGCTGTTAAAAACTCACTTTACGATTGCTTCTTTACGACAACATGACGGCGCGTCGCCCGTTCCCGATAACACCAAATGTCACAATTAACAATCAACTACTCTATATGTATACACATAAACATAGCCACCCTTCTCTCTTACTACAGATATATATTATAGGTGTATTTATCTTTGTACCTATGTGTGTAATTTGAAGATGATATAAGGAATATTCAGGGAAATAACTATAAACATATTTCGTAAAAAAATGTGTATACACGTTGTCTACATTGGCCTATCTTGTACATATAATCGATGAATATATGTAGAGGTATATTATTTTATTAGAACAAGCATAGGTACATGCACCAATACCTTCAGCTTTTCGTATATTATAATTGGTAGATAAAAGAAAAAAATGTATGTAAAAAATATCTTTTTCACAATTGATGTTTTTAAGGAAGCAAATATATGTACGTATATATATATATATATATATATATATATATATATATATATATATATATATATATATATATCCACTTATGTTTGAAGAGATAAAATGATTATAAACAAATTAATTATTGCAATCATGCGAACCCTCATATTACCGCATGTGTTTTGCGCCATGAAATATTATAAATTTTTAAATTATTCTTATAACTAATTTGAAATATCGTTATAAGATATAAGACGCCTTTATTTTGAAGATGTCGTATGTTATAATTTGTAAGGGGTTGGACTCGGCAATATACACAGACCTAATATCATATATTAGGTCTGTGACAATAGTAACAATAATAAGATAGATATATTAAATGAATTATTATGTTGCTAATAATTTAAAATAATCATATTAAAAATATAAAATATTTTAACCCGCCAATAAAATGTTTACAAATATTTGGAATATCACTAGATTGTAGGATAATTTGATTGAGTAAATATAAAATTGCAATTGTTGCCATGGACTAAGGGTAAAACTCTCGATTTTCACGGTGAAAGTTTTGGTTTGATTCCTGCCCATGCCAGACAGACAGACAAGCAACCAGACAGGCAGACTAGTAGATATGTATTCAGGCAGACATGCAGACAGACTGTCGGGCAGGCAAGGACACATGCAGATAGACAGACAAACAACCAGAGGTAGACAGGCAAACAGAAAGACAAACACACACAGATACACTGATTTCATTGAGAAAATAGTCAAAATGGATTCGGAGACCTTTGAAACGAATTATTTCACTAATATTTCGAGGCCGATTTTATTTTGTGATTACAATATTTTGCTATATACATACATACACATATGTGTACGTGCATTTTCGTTAAAATCTCGAAGTCAAATGTTTACAGCCAAATGAAATTCATCCAAGAGAGTAAGGAACAGCTGCATTTTACAAATAATAATAAAAAATTGAATACTAATATTATGAAGAAATTATAGAGCTATAATATTTAGATTTAACAAGATTTGGTACGCGTAAAACGCACCAACGCGCAAAGCTCGCCATTAGGTAAAATATGCGTTGCGAGCAGTGGTTTTTAATTATTATGGCCTTTTGGTTAACAGTTTGAAAAAATGTTATAGATATAAAAAGTCTTACACTTTCTTTTAAATTACATTATAAAAAAAAAATTTAGTGCATATTTTAAAATACAAAATTATAATATTTAATCATTTTTTTCGGGCATTAGGTTAACAATATGAAAAAATCTTGTAGTGCTTCAATTATTTTTATAAGGGCAATATTAAGGGGGGCTCTAAATTTTGGTGTCCTATAACTCGGGAAGTATACGGGCGATTGGATTTAACCTACGAGCGGATTCAAATGGGATGCCAAATAATATGTGTACCAAATTTGGAGTGAATCGCTTTGGTACCTTCAGAGGAGTAGAGGGCACAAATTTGGCGACGACTAACATCCAAGTATATAAGTTATATACATTTTTGGATTCAGGGCGACGAGACTAACTCTTTTTCTTAATGAAATTTTTTTATCCGAGATTGCTACCGACACACGACCGAATGCTTTATCTCTTTCGGTACTACGTACGGCGAGCTAAAAATGAGCAAATATTCAGAAACGCAACGCAAAAAAGCTGTGATACAAACTGTAGTAGGTAGGCTACCGCCAAACAATATCGTTCTAAGCACATCATAACCATGGTATTTAAACAATGGCCGTCCTATCACAGAGCCCACAATATGTTGGCATTGTCAGATACCCACTTATTGTTGTAACTAGACGAATGTGTGTGCCAGCGGAGGAGAGGGTCGAAGGGAAGGGGGCACGATTGACATACAGACAAGCCAAGAGAAAAGGAAATAGTCGACGTCGTTCGTATCTGATCGCACGGCAGGTCCTTGTAAACACGTCACCACACCTCGCTTCCGGTTTCCGGTAGTCGCGCGCGCGCCGCCCGCTATCTTGTGTCCGCTTCTGTCGTCACAAACACACATCGACAGAGCCAGTAACAGTATTCTCTCTAGTAAACAACAAGTTCTACTTCTACTCTCACCCCGATTCCCCCGTTTACCCGCATATAGGGTGTTTGTATTCAACAGTTGGCAGACCTGATAGCACCAGCCGAGATAAACGCACCACACGTGTACCTCCTTTTTTTTGGTATTGTTTAAAAAAATGGCTGGCTAGTTTATAACATTTATCTCCAAATGTTTTCATCTATAGTTGCGATATTTTGCGGGTTATTACGTAAATATTGAATTTGTAAAACAAATATATGTATCTGGAGCATCCTATACTTGATTTTAATAGGTACACGATGAAAATGCTCTGTTGTAGCCAGCACAAGAATTTTGTATACAAATTGATACAATTACACGTGAATAATATGGTAGCTATGAAAATATAGCTTAGCAATCGTCAATTGCTTGATTCTGACCACAGTGAATGTGACATTCGGTTAGTAAGAAAATTAAAGTTAAGGCACTAGACTTGTTTATATCTCATTCTCTGTCTAGCAATGATTAATATCAAGTGATTTCAGACTTATTAAGATTTATATAAATAAACTTGTAAAAAAGAATCCTAGACCCGTCCCACATCTGCAATATGGCATATTTTTTTACAACGAAATTTTATTACTGTAGCTGTAAATTGGTATATAAAAATTTTTGGGATTATATCAATTAACAGCTACAATAATAAAATTTCGCTACAAACAAGATTTGGTACGCGTAAAACGCACCAACGCGTAGAGCTCGCCCTTATGTAAAATATGCGTTGCGAGCAGTGGTTTTAAATTATTATGGCCTTTTGGTTAACAATTTGAAAATATATTATAAGTGTAAAAAGTCTTACATTTAATTTTAGATTATATTGATAAAAAAAAGTTTAGTTCATATTTTAAATTTCAAAATTATAATATTTAATAATTTTTTTCGGGCTTTTTATTAACAAAAGGAAAAAATCTTATAGACATAAAATATCTTAGAATTTTTAGTAGAATTTTTAAGTGTATTATTTATTTTTATAAGAGCAGTATTAAGAGGGGTTCTAAATTTTGGGGCCCTATAACTCGGGAAGTATACGGGCGATTGGATTTATACTGCGAGCGGATTCAAATGGGATGCCAAATAATGTGTACCAAATTTAGATTATTTTGATAAAAAAAAAAATTTAATGCATATTTTAAAATTCAAAATTATAATATTTAATAATTTTTTTCTGGCTTTGGGTTAACAAAATGAAAAAATTTTGTAGACATAAAATATCTTAGAATAATTAGTAGAATTTTTAAGTGTTTCAATTATTATATATTAAGGGGGGCTACGAATTTTGGGGCCCTATAACTCGGGAAGTATACAGGCGATTGGATTTAAACTGCGAGCGGATTCAAATGGGATGCCAAATAATATGTGTACCAAATTTGGAGTGAATCGCTCTGGTACCTTCAGAGGAGTAGAGGGCACAAATTTGTTTTTACGAGCGACCGAGCGAGCGACGACTAACATCCAAGTATATAAGTTATATACATTTTCGGAATCAGGGCGACGAGACGAACACTTTTTCTTAATGAAATTTTTTGATCCGAGAATGATACAGACACACGACCGAATGCTTTAGCCTCTTCGGTACTACGTACGGCGAGCTAAGAATACACCATATTGTAGAAATTGTATGATTCTAGGCTTCTGCTTTACAAGATTATTTAAATAAATCTTAATAAGTCAATGGATATTAACCGTTGCTAAACAGAAAACGAGATATAAACAAGTCTAGCGCCTTAACTTTAATTGCATTGGTCTCAAATGGAACATTTTAGCTCGCCGTACCGAAGAAGCTAAAGCATTCGGTCCTGTGTCTCTAGCATTCTCGGATCAAAAAATTTCACTAACAAAAAGTAATTGTCTCGTCGCCCTGAATTCAAATATATATATAACTTATATACTTGGTTGTTAGTCGTCGCTCGTTCGACCAAATTTGCGCTTTCTGCTCCTCTGAAGGTACCGATGCGATTTGAACAAAATTTATTACAAATATTATATGGCGTACCAAATCTTGTTAAACAAAAATAGTAATATATTTTATATTATGAAATTTTCTTTGATCGACTGGTGAAATAATTAAAGTTGAATTCAATTAGAAGTCATAGTTTATTTATTTAAAAAAAAATTCTCATCGTTTCGAACAGATAAAAATGTCTTCATCAGGAGTTATATCGTTAATTTTATAACAATTATTATACAATACATAGCTATCATCTTCTTAAACGTGTTTTCTCTACGTAATTTAAAACGAATTTACGTAGAATACGTTAAATACATTAACGATTTAGAGACATGTAAGTGTATGCGTTAATAATCTGAGAATTTTCATAGAAATAATTATAGCAGATATTATTCTCATTCAAATTTATTAAGTTTATAACTGTCCTACATGTTTTCTCTGACTGGGTGGGCCTGGTGTAATTCACGAGATAGAGTGTTATAACGAAGCCTGCTCACATCAGAGTGAAATCGAAATAAATAAACCAAATCTAATATAGTCACAAAGTACATAGGTATTAAATTCAAATTTATATGCCTGTAGGAACCATCTGATTAGAAAAATAAAATGTGAGTAAAAAAAAAGATTGGTCAAAATTAAATTACGTTTTTTTACTGCTTTCGTTAGTTGGTAACTAACTTGCATATTATACGAACGTAACCTATAGGCACGCAGGCCAGATGATTCCGGAAATTTAATACCGGATCAAGAAAATTTCCCGGAGTTTTTTTTATGTACTTGATATAACTATGTATATGTCCCATCTCAATTTCGTGTTTGAATATTTCAGCATGTTGTTAATCTGCTGGGTAGTAAACATAGGGGTTTTATGTTTTCTTACCGGTCCGGTCGACGCGACGCGACGCGAAGGTAGCTTGCTGTTATGCGACTGAGTATTTTTGATGGTCATTTCGACTGGTAACTATACAGATGGGTTTGTTTTGTTTCGAGTTTTATTGCGTCTCATAGGAAATCAGACACAAGTTACATTGTAATTGATTTAAATTTTGTAAACTTATATTTATGATCCCTATATTTTTTGTCAATATTTTTCAATTACATTCTAGTCTTGGTGTCAATGTTTAGCAAGCGGACTTACGTGTTTGGGGTGCGCTTGTTAAGTCCGGTTTAGACGTACATATTTCACGTAAATTTTGCTAACAAATTATTATTGGTTAGATTTTTATTTTATCTAATTAAGTAAATTATAATTCCAAACATGATTTGAATATTGCATTGATACAAATATACGTTTAAATAATTATTTTCTGGATTGTAATATATGATAGTTACTTTTAGCTCGTTGTAGTGTGTCTGTAACATGCTCGGATCAAGAAATGTATTTGATAAAAGTTCTTGTCTCGTCGCCCTGAATCTAAAAATATGTCTAATTCATAAACTTGTATGCCGCTCGCTAGGTCAATCGTAAGATCTGAGTTTGTGGCGGCATTCCTCTGCACCGATTTTAATGACACTTGGAATACATATAATTTGAGTGCCAAGATGTTTTAATTCAATCGCCATTATACTTCCTTAATACTTCCATAGACATATTTTTAAATATAAAGAAGTAGTTACAGTAGATTCTACTAAGATATTTTATATCTACCAAATTACATCAAAATGTAAACCCAAAAGCTATAAAAGAATAATAATTTTGAATTCTGATACACTCATCATTATTATTCTCATTATATAAAAATATTTTTCAAAATATTTAAATTTCAGACTGACACTGAGAGGCCGAAAAAAGTTTTTGATATTTAATATGTAACGCATAGCGCATACAAATAATTGCAGGGGCGGAGTGACTTCAAACCAAGTAGGGAGGCATTTAAAATTACCGGCTCACATTATATCCACCTCAATTTTTTAAATTACGTAGAAATTATTTTAATAGCTACTACATAAAACCTAATTATAACCACTTATTTTTGATGAGTTACATTGATAAAGGACAATAATGAAAGCGAAGGCAATAGTTAGAGTTACAAAATTAATTGTTGCAATCATCCGAACAATCAACAACTGTACAATAATATTATTTTTAATAATTTTTTTATAGCCTCTAGGCTCCCAATTTGAAAAAAACTTAATGAACTTAAACCATTTTAAATTTACTGTAGAATTTTCTAAACTTTTCAAAAATTGTCTAATACAGTATTAAGGAGGACTTCCAATTTGAGGCGCTCTAACTCCGACTTGTACAAACGATTGCATTTGTTAGAACTGCTTGGGCAATTATATGTCTACGAGTGAGCGAGCGACATAATACAAGTATATCAGTTATATACATTTTAATAAACAGACTGACGAGACGAACACTTTTTGTTAAGACTTTTCTTTTTGATCCGAGCATGTTAGAGACACACGACCAACCACTAGGTCTTGTACTATCGTACGTTGAGCTAAAAATTACAAGGATTGCTTTATTTAAAATATCTGTTATGGCCAGCATGACGCTTTCTTGTAAACACTGATAATAATGCACTTGAAATATTAGGATATATCAAAATGTGAAAATAAAATGTAAAAATTAATCTTTGCATTCATCAATAACTTTTGTCATACATTCTAATTCTGACAACTGTAAATGTGATTATTATAAAATATGTACATATCTATATGGTTTCAAATGCATTTTTTTTTACAAATAGTACACAATTTGAGAATACTTTCCAAAAAAAAAAAAAAAAATTCCCATTTTGTTCACATCGAATTAAACAATTTTTCTAGGAATGCTGCAATTTTGGAAATATTCAAAAAACGTCCAGTGTAAAATCTCTTCGGAAATATATTTTAGGCTCAAATTTGAAATTTCGCTACTCATCGCTTAATTCTCTTATGACATTTGAAACACACATACAAACTGACATACATCGTTGGTTCAATAGTAAATTGTACTCAGGGGACCTCAAAGCATACAAGTCAGCAAAATCTAGCAATTGATTGTTTTCTTCATGATCTTTATACTTTATAAGAACATAATATTATTGTTAAAAAATTAAATCAACTAACACATCAATGTTGTTAAATGTTAAATGTACATGTAACAGTGTAGATGTTGTTTTGATGCACGCCGAACCATTTCTTGATGATAATTGAAACGGCCAATAGTGTAAAAGGGTTTTGAAAGAATTTAGTCCGTGGTGAGTATAGCAAATGCAAAAGCGTAGCGATGTTTTGTTGAAAATTGAATGTGTAAAGCGATTTCTGACCCAAATTCCATTTCCCGGTAACCCGGTTCGTTCGTTCGTTTGGAGGTGGCGGGTGTTGGGGGAGGAGACAGGGGAGAGAGCAAGTCTCTCGTTCCCCGTGGTGGCGGCCGTTGTGTCGTGTCGTGTCGTGTGCACACCGATACCAGGCACTTAGGTGCGCCTGTACGTGATCCCATCTACATCGTGTTACTTACCCCACTCGAACCTACGAGCCTGAGCCTAGCTTTTTCCTATAACAAATGCTCTATCGCTGATGGCTTTTCTTGTAAACTCGCTTATGAAAACGAAGAAGCGTATTTGGTGGAGGTGCTGCTCACAAATATATTCATTTTTAAGTCGGCACACAATATGAACAAAAGAGCTTTAGTGTTCGGTTACGTGTTTGTGATATTTTCGGAATCAAATTCTTTTGATATCTTACTGATTCCTAAAGTGTAGATCACTTGATATTAGAGCTGTAACGAATAGTAGTTTGGCCGAATAACTGAATACCGAATATTCGGCAAATGTTTTTGGTCGAATACTGAGTATTCAGCCGAATAGTTGTAGCTGAATAGTTTCCTCCACTACTGAAAGTTAATGCATGTCTTCGCGCGTCGAAACTTTTTATGTATTGGAAGTAGAAATATAATTGTTTAATGTGCAGCACAGTATAAATAAAATGAGTAAGAGAAAGAGTGCTGTTTCGGTCGTGTGTCTGTAGCATTCTCGGACCAAAAAATTTCCTTTACAAAATAGAGTTTGTCTCGTCGCCCTGAATCGAAATATATATATAACTTATATACTTCGACGTTAGTCGTCGCTCGCTCGACCAAATTTGTGCCCTCTACTCCTTTGAAGGTACCGGAGCGATTCACACCAAATTTGGTACACATATTATATGGTATTTGAATCCGCTCGCAGTTTAAATCCAATCGCCCGTATACTTCCCGAGCTATAGGGCCCTAAAATGTGTAGCCCCGCTTAATACTGTCCTTATAAGATTACTTAAAAAACCCAAAAAATTTACTAATAATTCTAAGATATTTTATGTCTACAAGAATTTTTCATATTGTTAACCCAAAGCCCGAAAATAATTATTAAATATTATAATTTTGAATTTAAAAAAAATGCACAAATTTGTTTTTATGAAAGTACGAGGGCTATCCGACAAGTACTTAGCCTCACCGGCCTATGGCGCCACTGTCGCAAGAACCATAATCTATTGTGTAGTACATTATCTTAGACGGCTACTGTTAAAATTTCAGCCGAATCGGACTCGTAGTTTTGTTTTGACCGCGTGTGAAAGCGGGAGTATCCGCAGATTTTAGAAAAATGGAAAAAGAGCAATATCGGTCGTTGATTCGATTCTTGTTTTTGGAAGGGAAATCGCGCAGTTTCGTCAACAGTCACGAAACGACGCAGTAACTCTTTCGGATTGCGCTTAAACAGCGTCAAACACTGCTCTGAAGTGGTCTCACGTTTGCGCTTGTTGTCCAGAGTGAGCAAACGCGGTACCCACAGCTTTCTCATGCCCAAATGTATGATATGACCCACGCGGTCTTTTGAGATGCCTATTATCTCAGCTATCTCGCGCACCTTCAATCGGCGGTCTTCCAATACGAGATCGTGGATTTTTGTCACGATATCCTCCATGGTAGCCGTTTTCGGGGCACCAGGGAGAGTCGCCGTACACAGCATCCAAGCGTTCTTTGATTTCGCTGTGCGATTTCCCTTCCAAAAACAAGAATCGAATCACCGACCGATATTGCTCTTTTTCCATTTTTCTAAAATCTGCGGATACTCCCGCTTTCACACGCGGTCAGAACAAAACTACGAGTCCGATTCGGCTGAAATTTTAACAGTAGCCGTCTAAGATAATGTACTACACAATAGGTTATGTCTCTTGCAACAGTGGCGCCATAGGCCGGTGAGGCTAAGTACTTGTCGGACAGCCCTCGTAATCTACAATAAATTGTAAGAATTTTTATATCTATAACATTTTTTTAAATTTTTAACAAAAAGGCATAATAATTATAGACCGCTGCTCGCAACGCATATATATAGGGTGTTTCAATAAGAGCGCAAGTTTGGAATTGCACACCATGTTTGACAGTCATAATGTCACCTGATTATGACGTAACAGATCGAAAGTAGACAGATGGGAGTTAGTAAACAATTGGAAGATATTGCTCTTGACGACATGTGGTTTCAGCAGGACCGTGTCATATGTCATACCGCCCGTGCAACATTGACGGTCTTGCACTAGTTTGCTCCTAGTCGTGTCAGAATTGGCCGCCACGCTCTTGCGATTTAACACCTTTGGACCTTTTGACTGTGGTATTATCTGAAGTCATAGGTTTATGCCAACAAGCCCGCGACCACCGAAGCATTGAAAGTCGAAATTAGATGCTCTATCAATGAAATACCGCCACATGTATGCAATAATGTTATTGCAAATTTTGCAAAAAATGTACGTATGTGCCAGCAAAACCATGACGGCCATTTACAAGATATTGTGTTCATACATAATTCCCAAATGTATACATTATAATTCAATAAATATTTCAATACTTGGCTACAGAAAACCATGTTTTGTTGAACTTTAAAATCTTGCGCTCTTATTAAAACACCCTATATATATATGTATATATATATATATATATATATATATATATATATATATATATATATATATATATATGTATATATATATATATATATATATATATATATATATATATATATATATATATATATACACATATATATATATACACATATATATATATATATATATATATATATATATATATATATATATATATATATATATACACATATATATATATATATATATATATATATATATATATATATATATATATATATATATATATATATATATATACACATATATATATATATATATATATATATATATATATATATATATATATATATATATATACATATATATATATATATATATATATATATATATATATATATATATATATATATATATATATATATACTCATAAGGCAGGCTGGACGTACCGAATCTTGTTCTATAAAGAATGCGATGATGGGGTAAAAGTTAAATGCAATTTAGGTGAATCACTTATTTCAAGAAGGGGTAAAGGAAAAAATAATTTGAAACCATAATTTGAAACTGATAAAATTTATGTATTAACAATGTATCGATCTAATTTGTTTGTTTATCTGTGAAACTTATTAAAATGATACATTCTTTTATTTTTATGTATACGAGTATCCTTGCATAATTATGACTGATAACAACATTAAACGGTATTTAATTGTTCTTCAGATCCGCAGAACTCTAAACTTTGTTAAATACTCAGAAAACGAATTTTACTTTTAATAAACACGAAATTTAAAGAAAACAATAATTATTCGGCCAAATGCAATTGCAATTCGGTATTCGGCCGAATATCAAATTAAGATAAGATTAGGCCGAATATTAACCGAGTATTCGTTACAGCTCTATTTGATATATGTATGTCGGTTGCACACTTGTAAAACCAACTAAAGATACTGGACCGACTTTAGAAGAATGTTGAATATAGAAGATGTTACAAGAATTTTGATGTATATAAAATTTTAATAGATTCATTCATTATCATAATTTTCTAATATGTGCATCAAGTACATAATATGTGGTAGATATTAGAAAGAGTAGCAAAAGGAATATATGTAATCAGGTGATGAAGACAGAGAGAGGGGATGGATGGAAGGATGGATGGATGTATGTAATTTTGATCACGTTCGCTATCGTTAAAGTTGCGTAGAAGGAAAGAGGAGATGTTGGTTCGGCTGTGTGCCGTGTGACGTGGCGTGGCGTATGTCTCGAGTCAACTTGCTGTTGGTATTCAGTCGGTGATGCCGTGCGCACATTTTCCTAATGTAATGTTTGTGTATGCATTTTACAAGTATAGTGTTTTTGACGTGGCTTGCCGACTTGTGCTCGCACGCACGCTCGCACACTACCACAAATCACAACAGATTCTCTTTTCTCCTCTTAAAACCAGACACTCTCTATGTTTCTCCAGAAATATATTACACTACTTTACTAATTTTGATGCAATCAGATCAAACACTGCATCGCTTTGCATTCTTATAAAATTGTTTAACAATAATATTTGGCTACAGTAATAACAATAGGGATGCGCTTTTAGCTCATCGTACGATGATACAAGATAGTTATAGTGTTTGGGCATGTGTCTGTAACATTCTCGGATCAAAACTTTTCTTAACAAAAAGTGTTTGTCTCGTCACCTTGATTACGAACCTGTATATAATTTATAAGTACTTGTCACTCGCTCAGTCGATCGCTCGTCAGTAAGACCAACATTGTCGATGTATCCCTTCTGAAGGTACCAGACTGATTTTAATTAAATTTGGCATACATTTATAATTTCCACGCTCGTGAACTTCCCATCGCATTTCAATTCCAGTTGTCAGTACAGGTCCGGAGTTATATGGCCCCAAAATTTGGAACCCTCCTAAATACTGCCCTTAGTTTGTACAGGTTATATTTTTTTTAAATTATATCAAAAGTATCTTCAAAAAGAAGAAAGTTATTTTATATTCATAATGTTTTCAAAGGTTTTGAACCCGAGGCCAAACATATATTATGAATAATAATAATGTTGAAATTTAAAATGATGCTGATTGATCGATTGTTCGGATGATTGCAACAATGCGTTATGTACTCAAACAATTGCTATCGCTTTAATTGTTGCTTTTTAACATTTTTTTTCTCCAAAAATATGTAGTTATAATTAGGTTTACATCAGTGGTTAAATAAGTGTATTCTACATAAATATACGGCGAGCAGAAGGCATTGGTGCCTGCATCTATCTTTGTTTAAAACTGCTGCATTTACATGCTGTACACTGTGGTAGAAACTAGAGCTGGCCAATCCGGGGATTCCCTAGGCGTGCTCGCGCACTGTTAGTACAATATACATAAAATAGGCGAATTACGTTCGTGGTATCTAGAAAAAAAAAAGATGTTTTTGTCAGATACATTTACAGAAGAAACGCAAAGCTAGCTAATGCAGAACACTATTTTATATTCTGCCTAAATATAACTCCTGATAAACAAGCAATTGAAACGTTTGAACGTTTAGTAAGTATTTAAAAGTGAATATGTTTAGTTACTCACAAAACCCTCTTGTTTTGTGAGTAACAATGAAGTTCTGCTAAGAAATATACGGTATCGAAAACAGTATCCCTAAGTTATTTCAATATGTATATAGTAACAGGTAAACGTAAATATAATACAACTATTTTCAAATGCAATTTTATTAAATGGTGCACTTAAAAAAAAAAAACTTTAATGAAAAGTTGATGGATTTATGTATGTATTCTTGTCGTTTTCGAGATATGCAAAAATTTGCAAGAGTAAATTATTACTCTCGGTTAAACATCTTGCTGGAAGTCTTAAGCCAAAATATTCGTAATTTGGTCCTCAACGAGCTTGGCTCTTGAGCACGCACAAACGCATATAGAACACACACTTCAGACAAGATGTCATGCCGAATGAATTCTGTCAGATTCGATTCAGGAAAACTCACAACCTCCAACCTGTGTTCCCGTTAAAATATCGATGCATGTTTATAATATTTCCTTAATTGCCAACATTTATATACGTTAGTAAAAATGCATCTTGTTCCGTGATACACCACTGGTGTTTCGTGTATCTTGGCTGGTTCTTGCACAAACGCAGACAGTTTTGCGTTGGTGGTTTACCTGTGTATCGAGTGCGACCATAAACTAGCATAGCAAATAATTCATGTGATCGCCGTTAGGAGAGGATCTGGTGGGGCGGGGCGGGGCGGCTCGTGTATATGGTTATAGCGCGCCGGCAAGAGGAGTATGGCACCCGCCACCAACTTATGGCAAGCAGGAGAACGAGTGTAGTTCCCAAGAGTATCCTGCTCCCCGCCTCCTCTGCTCCCCGCCACCACCCATACTTTCAATGTACATCTGCTAATGGAATGCCCGCCAAAATATACCACGCCACCTATGCTATTTTATTAGAATGTTTAACAGAAATATATACTGGTGTACGGCTGATGTGATGTGAATTACAACGAGACAAAGAGTGCTATGGAATGGACGTCTTTTCGCCTTTGTTTTCAGAAGACGTTTGTTTGTGACACTAACAATTGAATGTTAAATAACTTCAATCATAGATGCTTGTACATGTCGCCATATTTGAGAATTTCAATAAGAAATGTTGTAATCATGAAAGTTTTCCACTCGAGATTTTAACGGAAATACACATATTGAGCTTCATTGCTTTGTTTGCCATTCACAGTAAAAGTTGAATATAATACTATGAAAATTTAAATTTAAATTTTGTATGTAACCCAGAAAAAAACTGTTTATATTTAAAAGCCAAATCTAAATCAACTAGGGTCACCCGTGGGCACCTTGTGCCCATATGGTACACTGAATATAGGTCAATTAGGACGGGTGGAGAATTCTCTTGTAAATCATAGTTACAATATAAAAATAAGGGATTACCCTTTGTATCGTTTAACAAACCTAAAAAATTCAATATTCATAATTTGATATATTTTATTGACAGATGTACCTTAGTTAAAAAACCGGCGCCAGCTTTGCTACCTATTCAAAAATCTAATATTGTTTCATAATTATGTTATGCTACCGCGCGCCTAAATTGAGCTGCCCACTTTGGACCTGGACATCTTCGCCGGGGCTGAACGTACCCGACTTTAAAAAATACCTTATTAAAGAGAAAAGTTGAATAAATACGATACAAAAAACCGCGTGCGAATATCTTGAACGTACCCTGAGAAAAAAATTGTTACAAAACAGCCTTTTTTTTTGTGCTCTAAAGGTGAATGCCACCGTAAGAATAATTAAGCCACACTGAAGAATACAAGAATCATGCGCAAAACATTACACATTTTTTAAACGACTACCATTCTTACAAATTTCGTTCAAT
Source organism: Leistus spinibarbis (assembly GCA_933228885.1). Taxonomy (NCBI): domain Eukaryota; kingdom Metazoa; phylum Arthropoda; class Insecta; order Coleoptera; family Carabidae; genus Leistus; species Leistus spinibarbis. The sequence goes on from OW121791.1 coordinate 7,690,617, forward strand.
TTCAAAATAAGAATGGTACATTACTAGGAGTTTACTCGACGCAGAGTAATTCACCTATCATAACTCGGTCAATTTTTATGATAGCAACGTGAGAAAATGATATCTTGAATGAAATATAATATTCAATACGTGGGTGTTACATTGTTCGTGTATACAAAAAAAAACGAAATTTACCTATTTTTTGGATGCATGAACAACTTGCTACCTTTGCTATGAAACAATATAAATATGTGTGCTTACTAGGGAAACTTAATTGTGTCATGGCCATTTTCATCGGCAGTTTTTCAGTAAATGGTACATTTTACAAAAAAAAATATAAAAAATTATATGCTTCACTTTTTCTATAACTCATACCGTTATTGCGATATTGAAAAAATGGCGTTATATCTGGTTTAAATATACTTTCAAAAAATATTAGAAACTATTTTCCAAGAGTATACAAGTATTAAATTCAAAACTACATATATTTAACAACGTTAAGTTATATTAGATGTGGAACATTCATAAGTAAACAGACACACCAACACACACAGACATCATTGAAAAAATGGATCCAGGGACGTTCAAAACGGATATTGCCATTACATTTTTTTGTGAACACAATTGTGAATACAATTTTATATATAAAGTATAAGATAGTAAAAATGTATTATTTACTTGAGAATTAGTTCATTTATGTTTCTTTGGATAAGTATTTAACAAATGGTAATATGATAATAACACTCACCGCAATCAACGAATGTCAACATTAATAATAAAAGTTAAACAATGTTATGAGAGTTTGGTCAGAATAGCTGCACATTATCTTCCGGCAATTATATTATATAAATACAGTAATACCCCGAAGTTACACGATAGGTGGGTCCGACGAAAATTGCGTAAGTTGGGGTACACCTGTGCATATAAATATGTATGTATAAATTTTGTTTAATTGGAACCAAAACTTAGTGTAGAAGAAATATACTTAATAATATTACATATTTATACAAGATATTACAATAATCGGTTGTGGCCAACACGGAACTTTCTGTTACGTTTTCTTGCTGTCTCGGTTCATCTCTCGTTCATTCCATTTATATTCTTCATTCATTCTTATTTTTTCATGCTTTCTAGGTTCACCTCTCTTTCATTCACTTTATATTCATCATGCACACGTCTAATTTTCTTACTGTCCCTGTTCATCTCCCTTCTGTTTTGTACTCTGGCACATTAATTTTCTTTGCAATGCAAGTTTTCTGCATTTTTTCTTTTTGTTTTGAAATTTCTCTTTATCAATCCTAATATAAATCATATTGAATATAAACCAATTCATAAACATATGTTATTCGTTATTTAACGAAAGGGTCCCCCACACGGATTAAATGTCAAGATAGGTCATTCGATTCGTCTTCGAGAGAAAATTATTTCCCTAGATTTTCAGCTTCGAAAATCATTCCTAACGTCCATAACTTCAAAAATAGGTTTTCACTTTCTCTCTCAAATATCTCCGGCTCCACTCAACCTTTTGACATGCGGTTTGATGCATTCGAAAATAGAAATAATTTCGTAGTAATTATTTAAATTTTTTGAGCGGGAAATTTAAATATTTTGTATATATATATATATATATATATATATATATATATATATATATATATATATATATATATATATATATATATATATGCTGTTGAATGGAAATCGAGAACATTGGAATTTACATGCTATTTTTAACATTTCTTGTATGCCAAATTAATCATTAATATAATAACCCAGAAATGTTTGTATGTGAGTGTGTGTGTATGTATGTGTAGAACGCTTTTTTTTTGTAAAAATGCAGATTGGCATATACGGGGATCGAACTCACGACATCCAGGGTAAGAGGCGAGTGTCTTACCCACCATGCCATGGCGACAGATAAGAATTTTGTATATAATATCAAATAGTTTATACTGAAATAAAAGACTACACAACAGCAATGAATAAATTTCTAATCAAGTAATCTGCCCTACGTAAAAATAAAAGGTTATACGTCAGAATAATTCAAATGTCAATTTTAAATATATTCCGAATCTGAAAAATGCATATCGAGTTGTGTACATTGTGCCATTGGGTGTTAGCATAGGACCCATTATTACTTTTAAAACTGCCGTGGCACTGCAAAATTCAGAATCTAGCCTGATTATTTGATTCAAAAATTATAACGAATCAAATGTCAAATCATTGAAAGTGTTGTGTAAAAAGGTTTGTAATACACATATTTTTGGAATAATTGATTCAATTAGAAAACAGAAACCGTAAGTAAATTTATAATCCCGATTTTTGTGTAATAATACATGCATGGAGACTGTTTTAATGCACGTGTACAAATGTTCAAAATATTGTTTGTATTATTTAGTACGCAGTAATAAATACCGCAGTTACAACATCTAATAAAAGCAATAGACAAATTATGAAATATTATTAATGGATATAGTGGTTGGCACTTGATGAAACATGTTAATATTTAAATAAAAGAACACTTGGTTGTTTCACAATATTGTGAAACAACCAAGTGTTCCTTTATTTAAAAATTATGAAATAATATTAGATTTTTGAAGAGGTAGCAAATCTAGCGTCGGTTTTTTAACTAAGGTACATCTGTCAATAAAATATATCAAATTATGAATATTTTATTTCTTTTAGGTTTGTTAAACGATACAAACTGAAGGAAAAACCCTTATTTTTATATTGTAACTATGATTTACAAGAAAATTCTCCACCCGTCCAAACTGACCTATATTCAGTGTACCTTACGGGCACACGGTGCCTACGGGTGACCCTAGTGATAATAGAAAAGAAAACATTATTCTTTTTTTAATGCGGATATATTTTGTAAAAATTATTTGTGATGAAATTTGCATATTTATTTTATTTAACAAGTGTTACTCTACATGTGTTTAAATATTTTTAACAAGTTTTGTCTTTACACTTTGTAAAATGTACTGTGGAGCAAATACTTGCATATGCTAAAAATAGCAAATATCGTATATATATATATATATATATATATATATATATATATATATATATATATATATAAATGTATATTCTTTATTTTGACAGTAACTGACAGCAACATTCACAGTTAACTGGTTTAAGAGGAATCCCCATACCCGCTGCAAACATAACAAAACATAGCTAAACAAGGTTTCGTCGAACCCTTAAAACTCCTTTATTACAACATTAAAATGAATGAAATTTTTATTTTTCAGATAGCCAATACTTTGCTCTATGCCTCTCTACTTTTCGATTTTCAATATTTTGCTTAGATTTTTCTTTATATTGTTCTATATTTACCCTATTTTCAAATGTCGATAGTTTTTATTGAGATGACAAATTTAAAAATTCAAAACTAGACAAGCGTACATTGACTATTTTTTTCTACCGGAATATAACAAAAGTTTTATTCAAAAAAAAATGTATTAGCAAGTATTTTAAGGGTCAAACGAACGCTTCAAGTAGTAAATAGCATTGGCTCTTATGGAGCTACGATATTCGTGCGCTTCCCCCTTTACACCGACCTGTAAGGACGGGCAACCATGGGGATTCCTCTTAAATAAGAGTATTTAAATTGCAATTTTTTAGAGAATATACCATTCTGTTTAGGAGAAAATAATTAAAATAAAACTTGTTTAAAATAAGAATATCTTGAGTTTTTATATCAATAAGTAAATCTGTAAATGTAGCCATTGCCAAGATAGTTAAAAATGATACGAGTAAACGAGCACTTCCGCTTGAAATATACTTTGTAAAATAGGACGTTTTCTATTCTCGGGTACACAAACCTTAATTTCAAAACATTTAATTTCAAAACATTTAATTTCATGTTGAACGGTGTAGGCTGTAGAGCGTTTATACACACACACACACCGACATAATTGAGAAAATAGTCATAATGGATTTAGGAACTCTCAGGGAAATAAATATTTCCATTAAAATCTCGAGGTCGATTTTTTTTGGTGATCCCTATAATTACCTATTACTTCGTAAAAGAAAGTAAAAACAAATGAGTTACGTAAAAACTTTTATTCGATGTCGATGGGTCTCATAAAATTAAGAACCGCGTAAATCCGAGTTCGCGTACGTCGGGGTATCACTGTATAACACAAAATATCTACACATACGAGTATTCTTTAAAATAGTGACTTGGATTTTACATCAAGCGGTGCTTGGTGCGATTGTCAGCGACAACCAATACATTTTTCACAGATTTGATTTTCATTTAAAACTTTGGTAGTATATTAATTTGTAAATTCAACAATAATGTTGAATAATGAGAATGACAACAACAAAGTACAAATTCCATAAATGTTTGTGGTTTTTAATAATTTTTTATTATAGATAATTTTTTTACAAACGAATTATTATATACTATCTTCGTATACATTAATGAATAAGTAATATTTTGTATGTACATTATGCGTATATACAGTGTAGGACAGTCCAGAAATGCAATTGTCGGTATAAAAATACGAGCAATATGGTGACTGGTAGGTTTACAACCGAAAAACAAATGAACACAGTGTGGAGAAATCAAATAGCAGTGTTTGATGGATAGATTTGCAATAGAATAGGTATGGGCGGTGTAATATAGAGAATGCGACAGTGAGTGAGGCGGAGCGGGCACACTTTAATATGAGCAGCAGCGGCTGGTTGGTGTATGTTAAGCGAGGCGAGGTTGTGTGTGAATATTTGATGGGGTGTTGTCTTGGCGGACGGCGTTATTGTGCCCGCAGGACGGACGCCCGCCCGCCCGCCTGGACGCCGCGCCGCGCCGCTCTGTCTCACCCACCACATATTTTCTGCCGGCACTGCCACCAAATATTTCGCAGACACACTATGGACGGACGTGATACGACTTTACAAGCAACGCGACCCGTGGACATTCAATGTTTTCTTGTTCGTTGCATTTGCTGTGTTGAACAACAGAATTGCGCACTTACTTGTAGCTGTAACCCACTGGACCAACCATTGATTTTTTATCTTATTATATATGAGATGAACATTGATATACTTATTTATTTATTAATATATATGTGCATTGACTCAAATATAGGTATACATAAATATATTTGCTCGAACTACACTCAACTACTGACCTCAACTTCAAATTTCGAATATGTTGCACAGCATGCAAAGCCAGGCTTAAGTAATTCAAACTATATATATAATCATAATTTCCACCCGTCAGATGATTTCTTTCAACAATTTTGTTAATCAAAACTATCATTATTGCAAAATTTAAAGAATTTTAATCTAATTTGGAATATATGCTTGAAATGTTAGTATTTTATATATTAACAATAGATAACAATAGCAATTTATTTTCTTTGACATGCCAGGTTCCCAACATTTACTGCTTCTTTTATGTAAGTGTAGTTTAGTAAGAATGTCCATGAGTTTAGTCTATGTAACTGATATCAAGTTGAACAATTTAAGAATGGAATCTAAATTTATAGCTAACAGATCAAAATGAATAAAGTACTACTGTCCATTTCTTTGGTTAAACTTCGATCGATTTCACTCATTGTAATTAGTTTCCTACAAAGCGAATCATTTGATACACGATTAATTGGTAGTTATACCCATCTTTGGGTGTCAATGATATAATTTGCTGATAACGTTGATTTTACTTTTCTTCTTCGTGATTGTCACGACTTGTGAACAATTACACATAGCTAATTTTAAATCATAACTTTAACTTAATTTATAAACACTTATCTCATCAATAAGAAATTCCAATTTTAGTTTCCTAGGATTAGTATGTACACTTACAACAACGGTGCAAACGATCATTAATAATTCTTTTTTTTTTTTTGGGTGTAAATGCTTATGCAGAGTCGCCAGAAAAATAATTCAAAAATCATAAATCATAGAGATTGAAGTATCCCAGTAGGCCAGACGGGCGGGAGAGGATGTCACCATAAATACCGATCTAGTTATTTGGTATCTGGTAGCAAAGCAAGCAGCGCCAAAACAAATACGCGGGAATGATTATTTATTCGTTTGCATAAATATCAATGAAGTAAATGCTAGAGAGTAGAGCAGAGCAGGCTTGGCCCGACGGAAACAACAAAGTGTGTCGCGGCATCACCCGCGTCCACGTGTCTCGCGGCTCGCGCGCGTTAACAGATATATCAAAATCTCGACGGGTAGGGTGTCTGGTTAGTGGTGGTCTCTAGCGGTTTGGACAAGACATAGGGTGACATCTATACGCTGCGGCGAACATTAATCATGTTCCGTACGCCTTAAGACGCGTCCCAGGCGGCCACGGCTTTCAGATCGTCACACCTGGGCACCTCTCAGTCTCAAAGACAACGAGCGCATGCGCACCAACTATCAGCTAGTCGTGTCTGTCGCACTTCTACTCACTGCGCAGCTGCAGCGAATGTTGAAAAAGTGGAACGAACCTAATCGTTCGAGAGTTTTAATTGAATTGCGATTGGCGGTTTACACGAGCGTATAATGATTTTGAGGAGGGTTCAGAGGTTTATTAGAAACTCGTGTATATTTTCTTATATTTTTGAAGCTTGATTTTATATTCATATATCACCTGGTGTCAAATTTACTCTTCGGTCAAACTATTTATTTCGTGAATATTTTTATATGTATATTTAATTTCGTATTTTGTTTTTGGAGTAGACGCGAATAATTTGTGAGGCACATGTGTTCGTGTGACTATCAGTGTATTTTTGTATGTTTTTAGAATTTTTTGCTTATGCCTTCAGCTCGCCTTATAAGTGATATTTATATGTGAGCGGTGGACTTCCCCGTCCTACTCCACTCATGGAATTAACATTCAAAAATAATTATTTTTAATTATTATAGCCTATGTGTTCACAATTTGAATACATGTGTTACATATTTAGTGCATATTTCAAAATTCAAAATTATAAAATTTAATATTTTTATGGCCTTTTGGGTTAATATGAACAATATTTGTCTACAAATAATATCTTAGGATTTTTGAGTGTATTTATTCTTTTTATAAGGACATTATTAAGAGGAGCTTCAAAAATTGTGGCCCTGAAACTCGGGTGCTATACGGGCGATTGGATATAATCTACGAGTGGATTCAAATGGGATGCTAATAATATGTGTAGAAAATTTGGTGTAAATCGTTTCGGTACTTTCAGATGTGTAAAGGGCACAAATTTGGTCTTACGAGCGACGACTAACATCCAAATATATGATTAATATATATTTTTGAATTCAGGGCGACGAGGAAAGTAAAAGAAATTTTTTGATACAGACGCACGACCGATTGCTTTAACTCTTTTGTACTTCATACGTCAAGCTAAAAATGCAAGGTGCGTTTATATAATAGTATGTAATTAATGTCTTTATATACACTAACTTTAGGTGTCATGTTTTTAGCTCGCCGTACGAAGTACAATGAGCTAAAGCAATCGGTCATATAATTGGATGTTAATCGTCGCACCCTCGCTCGCTCGTAAGACCAAATTCCGTTCACAAAATTTGAAGCTCTCCTTAATGCTGCTCTTTGAAAAATATTTATCAACAAGATTTCTTCATATTGGCAAAGGACATAAAAAGAAATAAAAATTGTAATTTTGAATTTTCAAATTTGCATAATTTTTTTTAAGTATATCAAATTAATCTATAAAATATTGTAAGACATTTTATATCCATAACATCTTTTCATATTTTCAGATTTTAAGCGCAGAAACCATAAAAAGTGTTAATCATTTATTGTAATGCCATCTATTGCTGGCAATATCAATCAAAGTAATCTACAAAAAATTGTAACATTTTTTCAAATTGTTTACCAAAAAGTCATAATAAATAATTAAAAACAATAATATCTTAATTTAAAATTATATGTGTATCGGCTACGGGGGTAGAAGTAAGTTCATTACACGCGTGTGTGGGCAAAGGAAGGAGTCCTATGCTTTTTTGGCTATGGCTCGCATCGCATGTATTACTTATAAGGCGAACTGGACGCATAGGTGCGTTGTACCTAAGCTTGTTATGTTCTATTACCAAACATGTGTTCCTATCGTTAATATACAATGAGTATGTATTGTATAATTTAATTAAAGCATACATCGTATCTGTAGTATAAATGTTTAGGATGCCTGGATGTCAGCTTCAAATGAATAATTTACCCAAACGCTTGAATCATGCCTCGCCACCTAGCAACGATCTCCTGAATTCTAGTTTTTGCATCACATACCACTTGTACATTTAATAAGTATAATCGTTTGCAATTGCATTATAATAGTAAAATCTGCAGATCCGATACCACAATGTTATAAAAATATTGTTTTGCTACTAATAATTTTACAGGAATTTCTACAAATTTGAGCAGTATTGTTTATTCGACAACCTTTTTATACCGTTCGAGAATCTGTGGCTTATCTAAAATAATGTAAATAATTACCTTTAATACTCGAATATATTATTTACTAATAATATTTATTTAATATTATCAATTTATTTGGTTGTTCACATTATATTTTTCAATACATGTTCACATTTCGCCTTATATGATGTTTTACTCCAAATCTCCCATAAGTAATATAAGCGATGCGAACAGCAGATTTCCACCTCCTATTCACCGCTTGGCATAAATATTAAAATTTAGAAATAATTGTTTTTAATAATTATGGCCTATGAGCACACAATTTGAAAAAGTGATTTACATATTAAAAAATTTCTGATATATTAAAAAGAATATATATATAAATATATATATATATATATATATATATATATATATATATATATATATATATATATTTGGTAATGGCAATATCGGCCACCAACACTGACACTATACAACACGCTGAAGAGGGAACATTCCCTAAACAAATATATTTGGTGCAAATTTAAAAATTCAAAACTATAATTTGTAATCATTATTTTCTCCTTTTCACAGATACACATACGTTATCTCCAAAATAGCTCGATTCGATTCATTGAATAAAATCTTCAATTTGAAAATTGTCATGATTACAATACTTCCTTTTAGACTTCGTCCAAAAAATTAGATAATAATCAAACAAATACACATTTCTGGGTGACTTTTTGTAGTAAATTTAACACCTGGAAAATTTGTGAATGAACTTCAAAGCCGATATCTTTGCTGCGCGCGTCGACAAATAGAACTAATTATACTTAGTTTCGACAACTAAATATTACTTTTCAGAACCAACCTAATTTTAAAAGCGTACTATGTTGCTGGTAACGCATACTAATATACATATCAAACTAAATGATATTATTTTATTTAAATGTTGTAATCAACAATGTTAAGTTATAATTATAGAGTCTTTTTCCGCCACATTATTTGCAATGGTTACCAGGGCGAATCAATAAGTGTTTGTGATATTGGTAGCATGTGCTGTTGAACAATGATTGGATTGGCCATAATCACTATGTATATCGATGATTACAAGTTAATCGTGCTTCATCGGATGTTATTCCGGGCTGTGTGTGTGTGTGTGTTGATGTTGTGTTATGCCGTGTGGCGACTAAACTATTTACTCCAAACAGACGCACGCACTGGATGGCTCTCTCGGAGAACGCGCTGGGAGGGATAGACGAAAGAGCGATAGTGAAAGATGTTCAACCAATTAACGGGGGCGGACACACGGGGGGTTACCAAAACGACAGATTGCCAAGTTCGCAATTTTACCCCGTGCCACGGCTAGAGACTGGCGGGGGCAGGAGAGACACGACTAAGGGAACAATGAACAACAGTGCTTTTCAAAATACCAATGTGTTTGAGCAGTTCTTTAATATATATTCGGCACGGTTATTGCAATTGATATTGATGATACTGCAAATAGAAAATAATTCAAATACTATAGTGCTGTGTATAAAAGTAAATGTGTTTGACTCTTTTTATATTTAGCGGGTTTTTGCGAAACCAATGTGCACAATAGTTACAATCACAAGACACCGTACGTTCTCTTTATACAATCTCTATTGTGATGAATTTTGGGCAAAAGCTTTTCTTATTGAAAATTTTTCAGTATTTTAATATTAACAAATTTTACCCAATTTTATATCAACATCATTCCAATTTAATTAAGAATTACACAAAATATGTTTTTGTATTTGTGACTGAATAATTTTTAATTATGTATTGTCCAAAACTCATAGAAGAAATAGAATATACAATTGAAAATGAAAGTTCGCAGTTGGGGGTCGAGAAAGGACGTAAGCTATAATATATTAATAAATGATTAAGATGATAACGATGATTTAACTTAAGACACGTATTTGCAGTCAGCTCTGTTTTACACCTGCTAATACGAATTCTTTATATAGGTACCTCTAAAATAAATATTCAGCAACATGTATTTGAGTGACCATGATGTGAATTATAATACAAATAACCCAACGTTGAACATAATTTAAGGACACCAGAACATTTTCCAACTTATAAATGTCCTTGGGTGAAATTTCATAACAAAACCAAACAACGGTTGCTCTTGTTATCTAACAAGACCAAAACTTTGTTTGAAAATTTTCATGATTACAATAAAATCTTTAAAGAGAAATATAAGTCATTAATTATAAAAATATAAGTTACGTGAACGATTAAACGAAATCAAGAGAAGTAACGATATTTCTCTCTAAATCTATTGATTGCTGCGGATAATATTCAAATTCACGATTATGTAGATTTGTTTCATTTATAATTTAATGTAATATTTTATTTATAATTAGCTAATATTTAATTTCATAATATTTCGCAATGAAATAATATAGATGAAATAAACCTCTAAACAGGTATAATTGAAATTCACACAGTAATAAAATACCGCAGCAGAGCAGTTTGAGAGCCGCTGATTGTCGGTTGTCGACCGGTTGGTTACGCGTGATAACAGCGGCTGTTCATTTTCCGGCAAACAATACATACACACACACACAACGGATGAGATGAAATGTACATGCACGCACATTCAAATATACAGGCAAATTGGTGGTGGTGCAAGAGAGACACACTGATGGCGAGCGAAAATAGAAGTGTATGAGCGTGACGTCGAGTGGTCACGTGACATGGTTTCAACCACCATCAAGAAGAAGCAGAAGAAGAGCTACAGCAAAAGGCCAAGATAGCAAAACACACACACACACACATAAATATATAAACATCTGTACACATAGTATACTATTTCATACACACACACATTCACAACGTAAATGATGTTGCAGACAGTTAGATAATAGCGGTAAATTTCAATTAGCAATCCCTTGTACCTCCTATTAGAAGACGAAGACAGTATATATAGAACATAGCTATCGCATATTGGGGTGTGTATCTGTAATATTTTTAGAAAAAAAAAAAAAAACTGATTTTTGTTTGTCCCCTTGATTCCGAAAATATACATACATGGTGCCCACATGTTAACCTAATCTGATAGAATCTGCCTTAAAGCTGCCTTTTACTTAGCATTTAGTCTAAATTTTGCAACTTTTTTTTCTAAAAATAATTATAAAATATCTGGAGTGGTCTGCACATGACTTCCTCTTAGGTAGTTTTCACTATATAATATACAAGAAAACAAAATAGACTTAATTAGATAAATGATATTTCAGAGTATTCCTGTAGAGTATAGGTTGACAATTTGTTTGGGATATATATATATATATATATATATATATATATATATATATATATATATATGTATATATATATTTATATATATATATATATATATATATATATATATATATATATATATATATATATATATATATATATACCAAATAAATTGTCAAACTATACACTACAGGAATACTCTGAAATATCATTTATCTAATTAAATCTATTTTGCTTTCTTGTCAAAATATTGACAGGCGCAGATGATGAATTTATTAAGCTATAAGTAAATCCATATCAACGTAAATAAGATATATAAGATTTTCCGTAGCAGTATTCTCGTAGCCGGTATATTAAAAAAAAAATTATACAAAAGTTGTGCGAAATATTTATATGTTTCACTATGAACATAACTATTTTTGCCATAAGTGTAGTCGTTCTAGTGATATTGTAGATAATACAAAAAATGCATAGAGTAAACATGCACTGCCGGTTTGAATATTCTTTTTAAAAATACGAGGTGTACAACTAGACCATATACAAGTCTTAAGTTTGAAGTTTCATAATATTTTACGTTCGATAGTTTCAGCTCTAGAGCGTTCACGCACATACACACCCGCACACACACACCCACACACACACACACACACACACACCCACCTACAGATGTCACTCCGAAAATAGTCACATTCGATTCAGGGAAGCTTAAAACGTGTATATCCGTTGAAATCTCGAGTTCGATTTTTTTGGTGATCCCTATATTTACTTTTTACTTCGTAAAAATAAAGTAAAAAGCACATTTTTTGAAATTGAAGAAACTTATTTAAATATGATCAAAAAGATGGTAATGAAATAATTTGGCTTTTTTTTTGGTCGATATGAACATATTTCTCAAATTTTGGTCGCGGCTTAAATAGGTTAAGAACTACTGCTTTAAATGATGATTTTATAAAAATATATTCCCTTGCAACCAATTTGCTTTACTAATTTTAATATGTCCTGTATTTTATCTCGCATAGAAACATGACAAATGAATTTCTGCATTTTTATTCATCTCTGGTCTGAAGAGATACACTTAGTGATGTCATGCTGATATGATATCTTCGTTTGTAAAGCCCGAGCAATAATTAAACGCCAGCAAAATTAATTAACAGGACAAATTAAAAAATGAAAACCATTCTCGCGATATTAAAGACGTTCCCAGCATCGCTTCAAAAATAATAATTCAATTTAAAAACATGCGAAATAAAAACGACTATAAATGAATTTAACCATTATAATAATTACGTAATTATTAATCAAGACGGTCACTTGAACCCAATCGAAAATGTACAAGGGTGACTCATTTAGTCTATAAACATAATATACACTGCACTTTGTAATGGAAACACACAGAAATGAAAAGAATCATTTTATACACCTGTATCCTTCAGGTTTAATTTCGCATGTTCTACCATATTTGTGTTATCTGTGTCGTAGTTAGAAAATGGGGCTTTAAAAAGTTTCAAGATAAGTTCTATTAGTGATCACTTGTAAGTGCGTGATAAATTATTAGGTGAAACTACATCAGGATTTTGCATAAGACAGCAAAAACATTATAGCAAAATTTAAATTTCGCGGCCAGAAACAAGCATCAAATTGACCTACTTTAGTTTCTTCTCGCTCGCTCGCTCACTCGGCCGCTCGTTACTCTAAATATGTATTCTCTACCCTCTGAAAGTACCAGAGCGATTTCAACCATATTTGCTTTATATTTCTGTAGTAACTCACTTGAATCCGTTCGCAGTTTAAATTGAAATCACTGGAGTTATAGGATCTCAAAACTTGAAACCTTAATTTCAAAACACCAAAAAAATTCTGTTATTTTAAGTCTAAAAAATCATATACATAACGGCTCTAGCCGTATGAAATGGTCAAAATCCCTTATAGCCGGATTTGAATAAATTTGGCACACTATTTTGTCATTAAAAATAAGTTAATTTCCTAAAACTTTTAGACCTGAAATGTCCTCTATCATCTATAACCTCAAAAACAGTGTTATTTAATAATTATTTTAAAAATCTCGGCGAGTTTTTCATGGATTAACTCCATTCGGAGTACTATAAAGTATTCAGTATTTTCAATACAAAGTAGTATTTTCATTACTAAAGTATTTCAAATACGAAATTAAGTATTTTAATTGAAATGGATTTAAATTACCATATTAAGAGTAATTTGTATTTTGTATTTCAAATACTTCTTTACAAATATTTTGCACTACACTGCTTTTAGATTACATTTTTCTCCGTTTTTAGAAATGAATTTGCAAAAGCAAAACTAATTGGTTTTTCTATACATGCCAACAAATAAATCATATAAAATGCATTCAATATAGTCACATAAAATCTGCGTTATTGCCATTTGCTAGGTAAACGACAGATTCTATAGGACTATGTTAAGTTGCGGGTACCACGTGTCCATATTATATACAGAATAGATCCGATCCATGTGTCTAATGATTTTATTTGACATGTGGCGATTTTTCATGCAAATTTTATACTATATATATTATCTATCAATCAATAACAATAAAAAAAAAATCTCCTCAAAATTTAAGGTTTTAAATTTGCTTACTGCTTTTATTTTTAATTTGAATAGCTCAGATATTCACATAAATAACTTCACTAACAATAACTACTTTAATTTTTGCATTTCATTACGTAGCATTCATTTCATTGCGAGGCAAGTGCAATGACAGCATTTTTCTTAAAGTAATAAATGACCATATCACCATATGTTAAAATGCAAATAGGTCAGTTTCCTCGATGTTTTACAGTGGCTGGAGCATTTAAAACAATACGAGCTACACATTCATTCATACACACACAGACAACTGGGTGTTTAGATATTTAATTGCTCCATTTTATTTTAAATTCTTGTAACTATTGTTAATTGTAACTAAGGAAACGAAAATGAAAAATTATTATTTTCAAATGTGTCTAAAAGGTAAAATTGTAATCGTTTGAACTCGTGATTTTAACGGAAATACACGTTTTATTAATCCTTGAATCAAATCTAAATTTATTTCTGAATGACATTTGAGCGTGTGTGTGTGCAAGTGTGTTTGCGAACACTCCAGAGCCAAAACTGCAAAATTATGAAATATGAAACTTAAGACTTATATATGTATATGGCCTGAGTATGCACCTCCTAATTTTGAGAACAATATTATTGGAATAAAACGTTCAGCAGTCTGTGCTAGTTACTTAAAATCGAAACTGTGTTACATACTATCTGTCATAATAATAAAACAAGCTTCGGCATAACGCAACCATGCGTCCAGTTAATTTTTAAGTAATATATGCGGTGCGAGAAGCGGTTTTTAATTATTACGTCCTTTTGTTTATCAATTTGAAAAAAATTATAGATATAAAAAGATGTACTATTTTTTGTAGAATATTTGGATAAATTTCCCTTCCAAAAACAAGAATCGAATCACCGACCGATATTGCTCTATTTCCATATTTCTAAAATCTGCGGATACGCCCGCTTTCATACGCGGGCAAAACAAAACTACGAGTCCGATTCGGCTGAAATTTTAACAGTAGCCGTCTAAGATAATGTACTACACAATAGGTTATGTCTCTTGCGACAGTGGCGCCATAGGTCGGTGAGGCTAAGTACTTATCGGACAGCCCTCGTATATGTATAAATATATTTATATATTTGTTTTTGATTCAGGACGATAAGTCAAACACATATTGTTAAAGAAATTTGTTGATCCGAGATTGCTACAGACACACGACCGATTGCTATAGCTTCTTCGGTATTTCGTACGGCGAGCTAAAAATTAATGTTGTCGTTTAAACGTCTGTATATTGTTCTCCGCAATAAGTCCAGTTTCAAGTTGTCTAATTATAGCATATTGATTACGAAACCTCGATAAAAATCTAAACCAGAAGTAACAGTTTACTGCAACTTTCTTCGAAACGGCATGAGATGAAGATATACCAATAATTTGCAACTTTTGCTTATAAAATTTTATTAAAGATATCACCTTTGAAAATAGTTATTTTATATTTATATGTTTCTAGTTACAATACATATAATACAGTAGATTTTGTTTCTTAGCCATCGTAGTGTGATGTTAAAAAAAAACATTATTATAAATACAGATGGTGAAAGGATAAAAAAGTCGAGTGAAGGTCACTTCAGCTAATTTTGGGTAAGTTATTGGTTTCAAAAGTATGAGATATTCTTCAGGGCTGCATAGCATTTACAGACAGACATACACACACGATTCAGAAATGGTCATACATAATAAATATTTTCGTGATCTCGTGTTTTAAATACGTTCGTATACGAAAGTAATATTCAATGGTCATAAAAATGTTTTCTTTTTATGGATTCATGTATCCATTGATAAACTCGTACAATAACTATTTGCTGATGACATTGATTCCTGCACCTATGTTTGCTTAGCTAATTTCCTGTTTAATTGTGTATCTTATTGAACACACATTACGGAAGGTCTGTATCGTCTGATTCGGTCCATATGTATCACATGTTCGTTCTTTGTTTTATTTAGTTTTCTGTCACGTGGCTAGTTTATGTGTTTTCAACTGTTTTTAATTATTTCGATCACACGCTTTAACAAGTCGTACATCCCTCTACCACCCTCGTGCACACATACACAACCTAGTATATGTACATGGTGTTTGAAAAATCCTGCTCAACAAATTTACGATTTGTTTGTTGGTCATTTGTTTTCTCTAAATGGTTATACTGACATTGCGCTGACACGAGACATATATTTTTGTTGGCCCTTGTATTTATTAACTATTTGTTATACTGTTATGGACTTTCAACAGAGAATAATGAAATACCGCCATTTTGTTGAATATATAGTTTTAACCAGTTTTACCAAACGTTTGGCTTCATTTAGGTGAGAGGCGGAGAATATAAGATGAAGTAAGAACGAGAAGGGTGTAATGTTGACCAAAAAGCGATGCATCATTCAGCTGTGCTATCGATGACATTTATTTATATATATGTATATATATATATATATATATATATATATATATATATATATATATATAACGTTTTATTAACATTTGCAAAATAGACTTGAAGGAAATGTCAGGACTGAACGATATCCACTGCACGCAAGAAATGATTGAACGGTCCAAAACAAAACATATATACAAATTGAATCATTTTTAGCAGTACTGAAATAATATTTATATATTATATATTATCAACCACAGTGTGGTTAAGTAACAAATTATGATAATAAATAAAAGGTTAACATATCTGAAGTGGCCTCTACTCATATAAAATATACATGTATATATGAGGCGAAGAGGCGTATAACACCAAAGGCAGCATTCTCCCTGTTAACATTTTCGAGATATTTACGAAAAACCTTTATAACTGGGTTACGGATATGTAGAAACTTGCAGGAATAAAATATCTTAGAACTTTTCGTAACATTTTTGAGTATTTAATTCTAATGGCAGTATAAAAGGGAGTTCCAAATTTTAGGGCCCTATAACACGACAAGTATACGGGTGCTTGGATTTAAACTGCGAGCGGATTCAAATGGAATGCCAAATAATATCATATTATTTGGCATTCCATTTGAATATATTATTAATATGTGTAGCAAATTTGGTTCAAATCACTTCAATACCTACAGAAGCTTAGAGGGCACAAATTTGGTATTACGAGCGACGACTAACATCAAATAAATGAGTTATATATATTTTTGGATGCAAGGCGACGAGATAAACACATTTTGTTAAAAAGAATTTTTGGATCCGAGATTACTACAGACACAAAACCAAGTGCTTTAGCTCTTCTGTATTTTGTAGAGAGTCTTATTATTCATTTCCACTAAAAAATGTATACGGTGAACTAAAGCCATTGGCGCCTGTACCTATGCTTGTTCTCTCAATTTTATTTAGAAGATAAATTTCGGTAGCATTTTTCTTCAAATCTACAAAACTAGGGTCACCCGTGGGCACCATGTGTCCATATGGTATACAGAATACAGGTCAGTTTTGACTAGTGATGCTGCGAGATGAGACTCGAGACGAGACTACGGCAGTCTCGTCTCGTCTCGTCTCATCTTTTCAAGACTTAATGATTAGTCTCGCGTATAATTCAATTCTCTTCTCGTCTCGGTCTCGTTTCTCGAGTCTCGAGTCTCGAAAAGTCTCAAATCTCGAAAAGTCTCGAGTCTCGAAAAGTCTCGAGTCTCGAAAATTCTCGAGAAGTCCCGAAAAGTCTCAGGTCTCCAGTCTTGAAAAATCTCGAGTCTCGAAATGTGTTGAGTTCCGTTAAAATCTTGAAGTCTCGAGTCTCGTGTATTATTATCTTGAATTTCGATAATTCTCGAATCGAATAAGTCTCAAGTCACGAAAAAGTTTTATTTCTCGAAAAGTGATGATGCTAGAAAGTCTTGTTGAAACAGTTTCGAAACTTAAGTCGGATGCAAATGTTTCTATACGATTCAAGACAATTTTATGTTTATTAACACAGGAATATCAACTTTTGACGGCCTATAATTCCAGAAGCGCAGTACCTTTATATTATATTAATAAAAAAGCTGAAGTGGCCTTCATTCAACTTCCTTGTTCTTTCACTATCTGTATAAATTCACCCTACGATTGCTACGAAACCTAATCAGTATGTTTTGTTACTAGGGAAACGTAAAATAATCCTTTTCAAAGGCGTTGTTTCAGTAAATGGTATGTTCGAAAAAACTTTTTGTACAAAAGATCCTAAAAATTTTATTATCTTCAACTTTTAAATGAATCCTATTTTTTTCATTCTCATACTATATACGAGCAAAAGGTTAAACTGTTACTTCCGGTTAATATATTATTTTCAAAAATAAAAGATGTACATCGGGGCCATATCAATCTTAAGTTTTAAGTCAGAGTAATATTTGTATTTTAATCGATTTTATAACTACAAAATAAATTTTATTTAAATAATTACTTTATTAATTTCAAACTTGAAAAATAATTTAACTATTCACTTATATAACTTCTTCAAACTAGTTTCTTGAAATGAGTGCTGTATTAAAAAATTAGCTAATGTTATTCTTACGGGGTACAAATCATAATGAAAGAAGATATGCACCTCATGGGCAAGGGGGTAGAGAGAATGGTTTTGTTTACGTCACTACTATTTCAGTCTATTGATAATAGTGCGAGTATGTTGTTTTTGCACCAGAAAGAACAACTCATGTGTCTACCGAGCAAGCACTAAGCGTATTACCAGCAATTCGGCGAATTCGCTAAATTCGCACCTGGAGACTACTAAATAAGAGTATTTAAAATACATTCTGTTGCACCTGTCATTTATTTATTTAAAGTCGAAAAAATAATAAGTTTCAATGTATCTTTTGTCTGTATCTTATCTCCTTATTTGAACACACATCATGTCAATTCGAAATTTTATGATATTCAATTATTAAAATATTCACTTTTTCGCTAACTCATGCCATTTCATCCACGATCCGCACTGGTCTGTCGTAAAGCGACATAACAGGACAGTTGTGTGCTTCTCGTAGTCGAGAAAAGTCAAAAGCACAGGTTTCCTCCGTAGAGAAACGAAAACTACGGTCGAATGCACCCAGAGAAACAATGTCAACTGCCTGCTGTAATCTCTCTTGACATAGAGTGAGAGATTGGGATGAAGTGAAGATCATGAGGTCATCTACATAGGAACAATAGTCAACAGTATTGGGGATGTTAGAAACGAGGTCATTGATAGCAATCAAGAATAGAGTTACACTGATAGTGGAGCCTTGAGGAATACCGTTTTGCAACGGCCGTGAAGAAGAATAGGTTTCTCCAACTCGCACTCTGAATGAACGACTCAAGAGAAAGTTTTCAATAAATTGAGGCAGATAGCAGATGACCCCAGTTATGCAACTTTCGTAGTTTTCATATTTCCAGGTCATATCAAACACTTTCTCTAGATCAAAAAATACTGCAACCAAATGGTTGCGTTATAAGACGCTAGATTAAATAGCATTAGTCAGGTACACATGTAGGTCAGTAGTGGAGTGGTGCTGACGAGAGCCACATTGATGTTTGTTGATGAGATTGTGGGAATATAGAAACCAGCTGAGTCGGAAATTGATCATGCGTTCATATATCTTTGAAAGATGGCATGTCAAAGTTATAGGACGGTTATTTGATGCAGAAGACACATCTTTGCCCTTTTTATGTATTGGAACAATTATCGCTTCACGCCATGTGTCTGGATAGATATTTTCAACCCAAAGACGGTTGAGAAACTCTACTATTCCTAGTTTGAAATGTTTGGGTAGATGTCGTAACATTGCATAAGCAATGTCATCATGCCCGTCAGAAATGTTGGTAGTGCGACTAAGTGCAAATTCAAATTCGTCGCTAGACAAACTTGAATTGTACAACTCAGTATTATTTGAGTCAAAGTCCAGTGGAACCTCTTCAGACGATTTTAAGCACAAATAGTGAACCGAGTAATTGTTCAAATTGCTAA
Source organism: Leistus spinibarbis (assembly GCA_933228885.1). Taxonomy (NCBI): domain Eukaryota; kingdom Metazoa; phylum Arthropoda; class Insecta; order Coleoptera; family Carabidae; genus Leistus; species Leistus spinibarbis. The sequence goes on from OW121791.1 coordinate 7,710,739, forward strand.
CAGCCTCAAACTGGTTTGCTAAAATCTCACAAATCTCGTTCCTAGTAGTTTGTACTTGACCATTGATCTGGAGCATTGTAATGTGGGAATTTTTCTTGTAGCTGTTCATCCATCTGATTTTCTTCCAAAGCAGAGTTTGGTTGAAATCAGTACCGATTGAAGAAACAAAACCACGCCAAGATTCAGTTTTAGAATGAAGTATTGTACGATTTGGTTCAAAAATGTCGGATGTCTCCGGTACACTTTTAGTGCGCGCTTTTTCGAATAAATATCGGAAGGTTATTCCACCAAGGAACTGACTTCTTCCTAAAGCGACTAGATGATTTCGGTATAGAAAATGAAGCAGAATGCAAAATACAATCGTTGAGATGTTGTAGCTTAGCACTTAAATCTGGTGAAAATTCTGGAAGCTTAGGTTGTTACAAAATGCTTGCCAATTAGCCAGATCGAATAACTATCTTCTCCTTGATGTTTAAGAATCAGAAACAGTATTTGAAAGAAACAACACAAGAATGGGAAAATGGTCAATGTAATGGGCATCGTCTACTACCTGCCACTGAAGATGGGCAGCTAGAGAAGAAGTAGGGAAAAATAAGTAGATTGCCGAATTGCCGATTGATCTCATATTCATGTACGTGGCTGTGCCTGTATTGAGAAGAGTGACATCATTATTGTCCAAGAAGCTTTCTACAATTCCACCACGGGCATCTGTGCTAACAGAACCCCAGAGTATGTGGTGAGAATTAAAGTCACCAACAAGAATGATAGGAGTCGAAAGTTGTCGTGCTAAATCCTCGAGGTCATTTATGTTTCAGTTTCCATCTGGAAGGTAATATTACGGGGTGAGAATACCTAGCATGCTACTGCCTGTAACCTTGTTCTGATGTAGCAGTCTTTAAACGGAACTGACGACACAAAAACAATTCCAACGCTACCATTGGCTCGAGCAACAGGGTCAACATCTTCGCGGAAGATATTATATCTCCGCTAGTTAAAAGTCTCGAGAGGTTTTAAATGACTCTCTTGGATGCAAATAATTAGGTTTGTGGTAGCTTCTGTAATTTTTTATTTTGATTTCTGGAATGAGAAGAGCAGCGATATCGTTTACAGTTGGAGTGGGTGATGCAAGTTTAGCTGCAGGAACTTTAGCGAAAGTTAGCGCCGGAAGTGGAGAGTTCTGACGCATAAAAGCTCTAGCTTGCGGATAACTGCAGTTATTTAATGTCTTGTACTTCACGATAGCATACTCTTCATTCAACTTGGAGTAGTTTTTCGACAGAGCGAGATTACTCTCACCACAATTTACGCATTTTGCCGGATCGGTATATTGCTCTGCTTCATGTGGTGCTTTGCTACAAATGCAAATTATGTCCTTACAAATTTTGGAAGAATGACCGAATTTTTGGCAATTAAAACACCGCATAGGATTCGGATAGTATGATCTGACAGGCAAGCTGTACATGGCCACAAGATTATTTTCTGGTAACTTGTGGAAAGAAAACGAAACTATTATGGACGCAGTGTCTTCCACTATGCCATTGGCTTTGCGGGTAATCAGCCTGACCTCAGAAACACCTTGGGACTTAAGTTCAAAGCAGAGCTCATCGGTAGTGCAATTTAATAAATCTCGACACGTCATTACTCCCTTAACAGTGTTTAGGGTTGAGTGAGACGAAACGTCTACAGAAATATCAATAAAATGAGTCATTTGCAGCAACCGAGTTGCCTGTTTAACCATTTTCGTTTCAACCAACAGACCATCTTTAATTTTTTTGGATTCTTAAGATTAAAAAAAAAAACTTTATAAACATAGAAAGTTTCATATATTTATGAAATTAAAATAAATATATGTTTTCAATTTTATAATTATAATTTTTTATGATATTTTTATAGCTTTCGAGCTTTCATTTTGTAGAGAGTTGCTAGACAAAATAGTTTAGAATTTTTCTATATTTTAAATTACTTTCTAAGGGGAGTCTTAAGGGGGTTCCGAATTTTGGGGTCCCAATTCTCCCTGACCTGTACCCACAATTGGATTTAAAATGCGGCGGAAACTTCTTGACCATCAATATTTTATCTATTCCAGATTTCAATAAAATCTCCATTGTAGGTACCGAGCAGATTTTAATGAAATTTGATATACATATAACTTCCATGCCCATGAAATTCCGCTCGCACTTCCGATTTTCTGTGCAGATCCAGAGTTATAGATCCCCAAAAATTAAAGCCCTCTTAAATACTGAAATGAAAATATTAGAATTTTTAGTAAAAAGATATTTTATATCTGTATAGCCTTTTCAAATTGTGAGCCCAAAGGCTTAAAAAAAAATTTGAAGTAATTCTGACATTGAACGCCATAGGTGAAACGCAGAAGTCATGTGACAGTAAATTATTTGGTTGCAACAATATATAAACTATTTGCTTCTGTGATTTAATAATTAAAATTAGGAAATGTTCATCAAAATTTCAAAATTTTCAATAATTTTGGCTAATTAAAAAACGAACGAAACGTAAAATAATAAAAAAGTCTTTTGAAGTAAATCAGATATTGAACACCATCTATAGGTGAAACGAAGAAGGAATGTGACAGTTAAATGTTTGGTCACAAACATTATATTTTCCAATATATACACAATTTGCTTCTATGATTTTATTAATAAAATTAGGAAATGTTCAGCAAATAACATTCAATATCCTTGGCTAATCACGAAACAAATAAAACGTTTATGTGTATACGTGAATTTATTTTAGTGTTGAGAGAATAATGTCATTTTAAATTCTCAATAGCAAAAAAAAAAAAATAATAATAATAATAATATTGAAATTTAAAATGTTGTTGATAGATAGATATTGCGATGCAGGCACTGGCGCTTGCGTTAATGCTTGTTTTAAATTAATGCAGTAGACTCAGGTTAAAGAAGTTAAATGAATTTTACAATAATATGATTATAATTGTCAATTTTACTAACATTAATCCATTACCCAATCACAGAACAAACACTGGAGAACATTGCAAAATACAAATAAATAATATACCTCTACTCTCCGTTCCAAAAGCATACATCGCTCAAATCACAGACAACACGACACGTACTAAATTTTTAAACCACAATTTTTTTAACCAAACATAAAAAATAAAAGCAACAAAATCGCACCAGTGACAATCGTTTCAACCAAAAAGGGAAACAAAACAAACAAAAAACTGGCACCGTTTTCAGCATGTCCTTCTGTGTTATTTTTTATTAGTAATTATTTCGGTCAACGTGCATTGTTTGAATAATACATAATGACACGGTGACGAGGTGATAGCACACCGCAATGTTCTTGTTTAGTGTCCTTTGTATTATTATACCCTTCTCACCCCTCATACCGTGTGGTCCGCTCGTGCATTCGCACTGCTGGAGCATATGACCCACCCTCGCCTAAATGGGATTCTCTTATCTGGTTATGTATGGCCGTTTTGCTATCAGTTACAGTGCACATGTATTGAAATCATTCTATCAGGTGTTAAAATTAGCTCCTCCAACATATTTTTATATTTAATCTATCGGAATGGCTTACCTTCTTATATTATTTATCCATAAACTAAGCAATAAGGTCGTACTAGAATCTAACAATAATCGTATCATTAATATAATTACCCAGAAATGTATGTTTGTATGTATGTATGTATGTATGTATGTATGTATGTATGTATGTATGTATGTATGTATGTATGTATGTATGTATGTATGTATGTATGTATGTATGTATGTATGTATGTATGTATGTATGTATGTATGTATGTATGTATGTATGTATGTATGTATGTATGTATGTATGTATGTATGTATGTATGTATGTATGTATGTATGTATGTATGTATGTATGTATGTATGTATGTATGTATGTATGTATGTATGTATGTATGTATGTATGTATGTATGTATGTATGTATGTATGTATGTATGTATGTATGTATGTATGTATGTATGTATGTATGTATGTATGTATGTATGTATGTATGTATGTATGTATGTATGTATGTATGTATGTATGTATGTATGTATGTATGTATGTATGTATGTATGTATGTATGTATGTATGTATGTATGTATGTATGTATGTATGTATGTATGTATGTATGTATGTATGTATGTATGTATGTATGTATGTATGTATGTATGTATGTATGTATGTATGTATGTATGTATGTATGTATGTATGTATGTATGTATGTATGTATGTATGTATGTATGTATGTATGTATGTATGTATGTATGTATGTATGTATGTATGTATGTATGTATGTATGTATGTATGTATGTATGTATGTATGTATGTATGTATGTATGTATGTATGTATGTATGTATGTATGTATGTATGTATGTATGTATGTATGTATGTATGTATGTATGTATGTATGTATGTATGTATGTATGTATGTATGTATGTATGTATGTATGTATGTATGTATGTATGTATGTATGTATGTATGTATGTATGTATGTATGTATGTATGTATGTATGTATGTATGTATGTATGTATGTATGTATGTATGTATGTATGTATGTATGTATGTATGTATGTATGTATGTATGTATGTATGTATGTATGTATGTATGTATGTATGTATGTATGTATGTATGTATGTATGTATGTATGTATGTATGTATGTATGTATGTATGTATGTATGTATGTATGTATGTATGTATGTATGTATGTATGTATGTATGTATGTATGTATGTATGTATGTATGTATGTATGTATGTATGTATGTATGTATGTATGTATGTATGTATGTATGTATGTATGTATGTATGTATGTATGTATGTATGTATGTATGTATGTATGTATGTATGTATGTATGTATGTATGTATGTATGTATGTATGTATGTATGTATGTATGTATGTATGTATGTATGTATGTATGTATGTATGTATGTATGTATGTATGTATGTATGTATGTATGTATGTATGTATGTATGTATGTATGTATGTATGTATGTATGTATGTATGTATGTATGTATGTATGTATGTATGTATGTATGTATGTATGTATGTATGTATGTATGTATGTATGTATGTATGTATGGCTGTAAGTAAGTGTGTATGTGTAGAACGCTTTTTTAAATTCGAATTGGCATAGATGGGGATCGAACTCACTATCTCCAGAGTGATACTGAAATTAAACAATCCCTATTCTTCTGAAGTCAGCTTTGAAATAGACAAAAACGAATCAAACGTCAGAATGAAATGTAAAAAAAGTTTTTGTGATAAATCTTCAATTAATTTGATGATTTGAAGTGTATTTAGTGTGTTGTGTACATTACACAGAATGGCATCTGCTATATTATATTGATATTGCATGTCAATGAGAAATATAAATAATTGTTAGTTAATAAAACTAAGTTTTATTTATTCTAATTTGAAGTTTGTGAGTCGCTATTAAGCATTTATGTTAAAATAACCAAACAAAGAACAAATATAAATAAAAGTGCTACCACGTGAACGTCAAAAACAGTATTTCAATGTGAATAAGTGAGGTACAAGTTACGGAAACATTGTTTGAATTGTAAATCTTAAATTTAAGAGAAGTAACATGTTATTATTCAATTTTTAAGTATTTAATATGAAATAAGTGCATATTATTGCCTAATTTGAATATATATTTAGCAAATACGTGTTTCCGTCCATTTATTTTAATTCATAGTTAATATTTTCACTACAATATGGCCAAAAAGCAGTGATTTTTGAAAATATGAGTTGCGGTAAGATTCTATAGTTGGTCAAATTATAATAACTGAAAGTAAGTAAATTTATAATTCTGATTATTAGAGAAATAAAATCTTGAAGAGATAATTCAAACAAATTTAGAAACATTATTGGTTGGCAATTTTATTTTTTAATTTTTGATGGCACAATCCATTGTATATAACTAATTATCACTTTTAAAACTGCCGTCACACTGTAGTTTAATACTGCAAAATTCAGAATCTAGCCTGATTATTTAATTCAAAAACAATAATGAATCAAATGTCAAATCATTAAAAATATTGTGTGAAACGGGTTTGTTATACATATATATTGAATAATCGATTCAAATAATATACAGCAATCGTAAGTAAATTTACAATCCAGTTTTATGTGTAATAATACAATTAAGGAAACTGTCTTAATGATACAACAGTTGCACCCTACTAGATTAAAATCAAAGTTTAACAAAACTTAGATTAAATTTATCAGATGTTACACAGTGCATGATAAGCGATCGATTAGTTAATCTCAGCATAGTGATCTAAAAACAAAATTGCGTTCAAAAAAAAAGGACTCGATATTTTCTTTATTATTATTTGCGAAGTTGAAATTTGTATCAAACGATATAAACCGAAGAAAAACCGTGTAATTATTATTAAATTTGGATGGCCAAGAAGTTTCCGTCGCATTATAAATACAATCGTGTGTACAGATCGGGAGTAATAGGGCCCCAAATTTTGGATCCCCCCCTTAATACTGCTTATAGGAAAAAAATTAAAAACTTAAGATATTTTATATTTAGCAAGTTTTTTAAAAGTGTAAGCCCGAAAGCTATAAAAAAATATGTAAAAAATAATAATTATAATTATATACCATATATATAATTTATATTTATTTTTAATATATATTCTCCAAACTTTTATAAGAATTTTTATATTTATAACTATTTTTCAGATTATAAACCAAAAGGCCGAAAAAGCTCCGATTCTGATGCCAGATTTGAATTCAGCGATTAAAAATTCATTAGGATTTTTTTTTTGTGCCAGTTAATTATACACTAACTACTTAATTTTATTTTAAATATATCTCCATACTTTGTCTTTAGCAAATATATCTATTACATGTATCATAATTAATTTCTTTTAAACGATTGCTTTCAATTGATAAGGAGACTAAGCGTGTTCTTTATTTTTTTAAAAGAATAATCGTCCGTTCTCCAGAAGCATTGGAAATTGCATTGTAAATGATATCTTTAATAAGATAGAGACATTCGGAAAGGTTCAAGTGATGATATTTCCTCTTGTAAAAATTTCAATATTTATATTATTGAAATTAATGTAATTTTTATAAATATTTTTAAAATTACTTATACATTCTTGTTTTTATAAATTGAAAGTTCATGATCACAAAATACTTGAAAATTGTCATGTATGTTTTTGTAAACTAACAATCTTGTATTTTGTTCTGATATCAATATGACGCATATTATAATTCTTTATCTTGCATATATATTTAAGTTTTCACAATTTTCATCGAAAACATCTTCCTTATTTTTTGTTCGACTGCTTTAATCACCATAAATTTAATTTTATATTAAGGACTCCGATTCTTGTTCACTTTGGGGGCATTCACCTTTTGCGGATTCAAAAAATCGATTATTTTTTTTTGCAGAATAGGACACTTTGAAGTGTTGACTATAGGTCTCTGAAGCCGTTTTTTGAAATTCGAGTTGGAAATATGTGAAATTGCGATTTAAACAAAACAATTTTTTGCTCAAACACGACGTTTTCGCGCGCGTCAGTCTGAAGTTGAAACTTTAAACGCGATTTTCTCGAAACCATATTTTTAAAGTCGCGCGGTAGAATATCTCGACAACAAATTAACCGATTTAACTCTCGATAAGCGCATCTTAAAGGTAATAAAATTTTCTAGGAGTTGATTCTCGACAAAGTGTGTCCGACAATTGTTAATATTTTTTAAGGCCCGCCAAAGGAGAAAAAAAGTGGCAAAAAATAACTTTTTTCGTACGACCACCCGAAGGTCAATTTCTAGACAATTTAATATACTTTAAAACCCTTATTTCTTCTTTTTTTCAAACAACTGGAACCAGAGTTATGCTACCGCGCGCCTAAATTGAGCTGCCCACTTTGGACCTGGACATCTTCGCCGGGGCTGAACGTACCCAACTTTAAAAAATACCTTATTAAAGAGAAAAGTTGAATAAATACGATACAAAAAACCGCGTGCGAATATCTCAAACGTACCCTGAGAAAAAAAAAATGTTAAAAAACAGCTTCTTTTTGGGCTCAAAAGGTGAATGCCCCCGTAAATCAAATTGATTTCTTGTTTCTTAAAAGATTTCACCTTTTAAAGTTAGTACAATTTCAGACTTTTCAAATTTTTAGATGAATCCCTCAGCTGCAAGTTTACCATTATTTTTTGTAATATCTTAATTTATAATTTCAGTTAAAGTTATATTCATATTATTGAAACCAATTCTAAGTGCAAGAACTGCATCGCTATGTAGGTAAGATATCTATAGGCATCTTTTTTTGGCCTAACCACAGCTAACTCGGTTGGTGCTTTCAGTAACTTGTGCCTTCGAGTGGCGGGTTACTCCAAAGAGGTTAGCGCTGGGTTACTGATAAGTCTAACCCTGCTCTGTAGTAGGGTTACGCATGCTGGGTTACGGGTTGCTGCATTTGCCGCCATTTGACTTAGTTCTATTTGAAATGGCATCAGTAAATAGTGAATATATTTGTGAAAAATGTGGGGTGCAAGGAGATCTTGGTTTTATTGAGAGGCATATTTCATATCTTTGAGGGTAATCTTATATATAGCTAAGTATATTTATAGCTTATATATATAGATATTGGAGGTTATGTTTTGTTTGTTATTTATTATAGGAGCTGATGAGAATCAAACGAATGCTGTAAACATTCAAATCAATAGTAATGATATGTAATTATTCAGAAACAAAAAAAGAAATTATATATTTTTTAATTTATTTTGTAGTTGAAAATGATGTTGAAGCAAGTTCTTTCTTAATTTGGCCGCAAAAATTAAAGCCAAAAGTGTCCTCATCATCAGATATATTGTAATAATATGATATGTTGTAATAATAATTCAAGATCAAATGTATTTAAAAGTATAGAAAATAAAAACATAAACCTACTTTTTGAAAACATTTAGCGCTTAAATTTAAATTGAATCTTTCAATAACCTGTCCATTTCACTGGGGTTACTGACGGGTTACCGCCATATTGTAACCCGTGCCAACCACTTCTCCAACCAAATCCTACCCGGGTTGGCCCAAAAAAAGATGCCTTATGTAAAATGTGAATATTACTACAGTGCAGCAATGCAATGCACATAGATTATATTTCAACAAATATAAATTTGGGATTTAGAAATTCAATAGTCATAAACAATTTACGAAAATATATATTTCATTTTTTATAATTTCTTTTAGCGCCTCTTCAAAGTGGTGCCCTAGGCGCACGCCCAGTGCGCGCCTATGGGTAAATCCGCCACTGAATATGACACTATAGTTGCAATCAATCAGTAACAAAGTCTTTAATAAGTCACTTCATAATTCAGTGGTTATACATAGATTTTCTTCTTTATAACCCTCTGTGGTTAAATAACTGTGTTCTATATTAAAAAATAAATAAATTAGAACATCCACTGAATAGATAATACGGCTAACTGAAGGTATAGGTACGTTGTACCTAATCTTGTTTGTTTTCCGATATAAAAATATGTAAAAACAACAAAACAAGCATAGGTACATGAGATTCATGATGTATGTATCTCGTTCGCTCGCTCTGTCGTAAGATCTGACATTGTGACCGCAACTTCTTTAAAAATACTGCGGCGATTTTATTGAAATCTGGAATAGATAATATTTTGATGGCCAAGAAGTTTCCGCCGAATTTTAAATTAAATTGTTTGTACAGGTCCGGGATAGTAGCGCCCCAAAATTTCTACAAAATGAGAACTCGAAAGCTATAGAAATATCATAAAAAATTATAATTATGAAATTGAAAACATATATATATTTTTATTTTATTTGTTTCATAAATATATAAGACTTTCTATGTTCATAACATTTTCTTTCTATTAAGAACCTAAAGACCAGAAAAGATCATTTATAAATTATCTTTTTTAATTTTATCTTTAAAATATTCAGTTATTACAATAAGATAATACGGTGAGCATTGGTGCCACCCATATATATATATATATATATATATATATATATATATATATATATATATATATATATATATATATATATATATATATATATTTGGATTCAGCGCGACAAGACAAAAACTTTTTGTAATAATAATTAATTAATCCGAACATGTCACCGATACACGAACAAACACTATAGCTCACTTGTACGTACGATGTGCTGAAATGTTATAAATTAAAAAAAAAAAAAATCAAAAAAAAAAATTAAGAATATATTTAATATATAAATATATATTTTTAATTTATTTATTATTTTTGGAAAAAAAAAGAAAAATAGAATGTTGCCTGAACGTCCGTGAGCAATTTAAAATTCGGTGAAATCATAAAATATTTTATAATTTTGCACAAATTTAGGAAGACAGGTATATGAAATTTGGTGTTATGACAGTAACTATCATAAATAATATTAGTATTAAATGGTTTACACGCAAAATGTGAAATGAATTCAATTTCGTATACATTTATAAACGACTTCAAACAATATCAAATTATATTGCATTATTAAAGGCGCATGTTGCCCTTCCTAACCGGAAACGTTAAAAACCGCAACATTACCGACATTCCCTTTCCCTCTTACTCTTCCTCTGCCCAACAAACTCATATAATATATATCGCCATACAGAGAGCCTAATTGTGTGAATATTTTTTCATCCTTCAATGACAGAACCCTTCCGCGCCTTTTCTGAGAATGAAAATAAAATATGAATATATGAATTGATAGAATTCACCTAAGAGCTAAGATATAGGCAATTTCCGAACAATTATGATAAGCATTTTCAGAGATATAATTTTGTGAGCTTACTTACGGATTAACACATATTTTTACAATAGATGAATTTTTGTATAGAAAAAATAAATCTACCGTTATCCTATTGAAAAGTAAAAAGAAATGTTGAATATGTTTATATTTTTATATCGTTTGACTATAATATAAGGCGTGTTTCTTCGAACTCTGATTCACAATCAAAGTAATCATGTTTCTTCGTTCGTTATTAGTTATCTTTACTCTTCCATTGTGTGATTAGAAACTGACAGTCCCCTTCCCCTTGCGAATCATACTATTTCTACGATTACTTGAATTGAATCACAATACTGGCGAAGAAACTCGCCTAATGTACCAAGGCGTGTTTCTTCGCCAGTTTTGTGATTCAATCCAAGTAATCATAGAAATAGTATGATTCGCAAGGGGAAGGGGACTGTCAGTTTCTGATAACAAAATGGAAGAGTAGGGATAACTACCCATATTGCACAGAATGCCTTATAGACGTCCAATAGACGACATCTTAAAATATTTCATCTATTAGACGTCTTTATGGGTAATAACGAACGAAGAAACGTGCTTCTCATAATCATGATTACTTTGATTAGTTAGATTGTGAATCAGAGTTCGAAGAAACACGCCTATTGTAATACAAATTTCCACATCGCAAATAATAATAAAGGAAAAATCGAGTCCTTTTTTTGAACGCTATTTTGTTCTTAGATCTCTATGCCGAGATTAACTAATCGATCGCTTACCATTCCCTGTGTAACATCCGATAAATTTAAATTAAATTTTGTTTAACTTTGATTTTAACCTTGTATGGTGCAAATGTGTTGTATTATTTAGACAGTTTCCATGATTGTATATAAAAAATGGGTTGTGGCCAACGCGGGACTTTCTTTTACGTAGTTTTCATCAATATTTATTGATTAAAAAATATAATATTAGGAAATAATAATCCAACAGAAACAATATGAAAACCAAGCTTACCTTATATAAATGAATGGGTTGAAAATTATACCAATACCAATTTGTAATGGTTTCGAAGTACTAACTATCAAAACTAAACAATACTCTACAGAAATATTCTGAAATGTCATTTATCTAATTCAGACCATTTTGTTTTCTTATCGAAATATTGACAGGCGCAGATGATCCGATTAATTAAGCTACATTCAAATCCATGACAACGTAAACAAGATTCTTAAAATTTTCGGTAGCGGTTTTCTCGTAATTGGTACATTTATTGAAGAAACTTTTCAAACAAAAGTTGTGCGAAATATTAATATCCTTCATTATGAACCTAACTATTTTTGCCGTAAGTGCAGCCGTTCTAGTGATATTAGAGAGAGAACAAAAAATGCATAGAGTAAACATGCACTGCCGGTTAGAATATTCTTTTCAAAAATAGGAGGTGCACAACTAGACCATATATTAGTCATAAGTTTGAAGTCTCATAATTTTACGTTGGACAGTTTCGGCTCTAGAGCGTTCACATACACACGCACACACACACACACACTCACACACACACACACACACAGACGTCACTCCGAAAATAGTCACATTCGATTCAGGGAAGCTCAAAACGTGTATATCCGTTGAAATCTCGAGTTCAATTTTTTTGGTGATCCCTATACTTACTTATTACTCTGTAAAAGAAAGTAAAAACAGGATTATAAATTTACTTACGATTGCTGTTTATTATTTGAATCGATTATTCAAAAAATATGTATTACAAACCCTTTTTACACAAAATTTTTAATGATTTGGTATTTGATTCATTATTGTTTTTGAATTAAATAATCATGCTACATTCTGAATTTTGCAGTATTAAATTGCACTTTATTTCTCTAATCAGAATTATAAATTTACTTCCTTGCAGTTATTATAATTTGACGAACTATAAAATCTTTTAAAAGATTTTATTTCTCTAATAATCAGAATTATAAATTTACTTACTTTCAGTTATTATAATTTGACCGACTATAGAATCATACCGCAACTCACATTTTCAAAAATCACTGCTTCTTGGCCATTTTGAAGTGAAAATATTAACTATGAATTAAAATAAATGTAAGGAAACACGTATTTGCTAAAAATATATGCTAATTACGCAATAATATGCACTTATTTCATATTATATACTTAAAAATTGAAATTATAACATGCTACTCCCCTTAAACTTAAAATTAAACTTCAAACAATGTTTCCGTAACTCGTACGTTGAAATACTGTTCTTGACGCTCACGTGGTAGCACGTTTATATATATTTGTTCTTTCGTACGGTCATTTTAACATAAATGCTTAATAGCGACTTAAACTTCAAATTAAAATAAATAAAACTTAAGTTTATTAACTAATAATTATTTAAATTTCTCATTGACATACAATATCAATTTAATATAGCAGCTGCCACTCTGTGTAGTACACAACACACTTCAAATCATCAAATTAATTGAAGATTTATCACAAAAACTTTTTTGACATTTCATTCTGACGTTTGATTCGTTTTTGTCTATTTCAAAGCAGACTGAATTTCAGAAGAGTAGTGCTTGTTTTATTTCAGTATAAACTATTTGATTATTTATTATAAAATTATTGACAGTCGCCATGGTGCAGTGGCTAAGTTTCACCATGGAGGTCGTGAGTTCGATCCCCGTCTATACCAATCTGCATTTTTACATTAAAAAAAGCGGTCTACACATACATACATATATACATACATACATACATTTCTGGGTTATTATATTAATGAAGATATATAATATTATATATAATTATATATATATATATATATATATATATATATATATATATATATATATATATATATATATATATATATATATATATATATATATATTAGTCCTTCTGTATCTCCTAATAAAATATCTATTGTGGCCAACACAATACTATCTTATAAAAAGCAAGCTATAACTATAATTTATTTTAAATTCATGCAACGAATGTTCTAAAGCAAATCAATTCAAAAACAATTTCTTTGTTCCTATAAATGTCAATATCTATAACTTTTATAAAAATCACATTTTCTCTAACTGGTGTGGTTTTCGACCTATGGTCCCAAAAGTGTACAAGAGTATACTATTAATTCCGGTTAAGAACTTGTTAAAATTCGAGGTTTTCTTGCGGGAAATAGATAGAATTAATATTTGACGGGCTTCGATTCAGAGATATATCATAATTTCAGATAAAACTCATATTTGAAATTTTTCAAGATTATAATACTTCCTTACATATACATTCGTATAAGAAAGTGATAACTTATGTTTCTCAATAAATTACTAGAAATGATTCAACATCAGCTGAGTGAAATCTCAATTGTACATTTGCAAAATATTTGTGTTTAATCAATTCAAAACTTAAATTCCTTAAGGTATTTAATCTTTAAAGAATATCTTTCTTACAATACCTTTGGAAAAATTATTATTTGATTTGAAATATAAATTCTGAATGTTTCGGGCTGATTACAGTCCTGCATTTGAGCCATAAGCAATGCGTATAGAGCATGGCTGCATATTAATTAAATCTGTTGTATTAATTTATCGCCCAAGTGAATGTTACTGTGTCGTCTCATAAACATTTTTATTAGACGCGCGTTTAAGCTACTGACTTCCTGTAACACGGTTAAACGTAGCAAATTGGGGGGCGGTGGGGTTCGGCGGAAAGCTGGAGAGAGGAAGAAGCAGGGCAAAGTGAAGGGGTGGTTATAAACGACCAATCAACGCACGCGACTTAAACGATATACTAATGACTCGGTTATTTATAAAGAAGTTAACTGCACTACCACTACAGTGCACAGACACATTGACACTTACGTACGATAGTTTATTTCTTTTTTCAGTTTTAACCTATTTTGTCTACAATGTTAAGGCTCCCCTCGATAATCTCGGAACAGCACATATACGTAAGATTTCCATGATGAACAGATGTTCTCATCTTATTGTTAGATACTGTCTAATACTTATTTGCGAATAGTGAATTGGCGCAATGCATCAGACATTAGATGTTTATAACTTATAAACCCCAAATTTAATCGCTTTTCGCAATCGGGAAAACCGTTGGTGGCGCTGATGCATGGTGTAGCGGGCTTTGGCAACTTATATTTGTTGAAAATATTTGACGTGTGTTTATTATGTTATTATGAACGTGCAATTTTGTTTGCAATACATTCTAGCACACAATATTGATAAATCAATAGGGTTTCTATTCTGGAAGGATTAATACTCCACTAGATCACGGGCAATTATTCTCGATCGCGAATATTGGCCAATTACGTACTTTGTTCCTATTTACTATTTGCGAATAATTTAATGAGATACAGTGAGTCATAAAATTATTGAGCCAAATATAAAATATGTTTAAAATCGCATAATTCTGCAGTGAAATTAGCGTAATTCTTTTTTTTAATTTACTAGTTTTATGTGATACAATGTCTGCCAAATAAACAATTACTTATGACTCATAAATGCAAAACATACAGTTTTTATTGACATATTCATACAAGTTGATACAAATAGTGCGCCACAAAATTATTTGGCCAAGTGTTATTCTTTAAAGTGCGTCAGTTCGCGATAGCCATTATAGTGTAGTAGCGCTGATTGTAGAATAAATTTGGCATTTACGATGTTTAGTATAAACTTTAGCTATAGAAACAAGATTTGGTACGCGTAAAACGCACCAACGCGTAGAGCTCGCTCTTAGATTAGAAATGCGTTGCGAGCAGGGATTTTTAATTATTATGGCCTTTTGGTTAACAATTTGGAAAATGTTATAGATATAAAAAGTCTTACAATTTTTGTAGATTATATTGATAAAAATTATTTTTTTAAATGGAACGAAAAGGAGCAAATACCTCATTTGATCAGAGCTAATTGTTAATTTTTCACCATGCGAACGGAAATAGAGAGAGAAATATAGCTGAAATGTAGCATATACCTAAAAGTACAATTGGCACCATTGTTAGGTGCTTCAAAAAAAAAAAGAATTGCATTGATTCCAAGTCATATTCAGAACGACCATCTTTACTTGACAATCATAATAAGTGTTGGATCAAGCGAAAGGTGAAGCAAAATCCCTGTTTAAGTGCTCCTAATCTGGCCACTGAATCAGTCTATTGCCAAATAGAAGTTCATACAGAAACTATAAGACATTGTATAAGAGATAATGGATACAACAGTCAAATAGCTAAGAAGAAACCATTCGTAAATGAAATATATATATTTATTTATATATATATATATATATATATATATATATATATATATATATATATATATATATATATATATATATATATATATATAAAAGGAGTATATAGATGTAAGGAGAATAAACATGAACCACAATATAGGTTAGCCACTTTTCTAAGTTGAATTCTCCTTACATCTATATACTCCTTTTATATATATATATATATATATATATATATATATATATATATATATATATATATATATATATATATATATATATATATATGGTATATCTACTATTTCTAAGTTCAGAGAAAAAAATTCGAGAAAATGAGCAATCTTTTCGGCCATCACCGTGTTGTTCCTCCTTAAGGTAAAGGTAGAATAAATTTAATACAAAATATTCTACTTTTACCTTAAGGGGGAACAACACGGTGACGGCTGAAAAAAATGCTCATTTTTTCGAATTTTTTTCTCTGAACTTAGAAATAGTAGATTGATGGGGTTTTCTGCATTAAATAAGGAATATACCATAGTTCTTTCAGGATTTTTTATTGAAAAATAATAATAGCTTGATGCATTTCTTTGCGTTCTTCAGAGGCAGCTCAAAGACGAGGAAGCGTCATGGTTATGGATGTAGCGCAGGTTGTAATCATCTGAAACATTTTTTTTTAATCCAAATCTATATAGATGTAATTTTAGTTGTAGATTTGGAGGACATTATTGTTTTCTTTTGTCCTGTCATTGTCGTTTAGGGGTTAATCTACTACCTTTTCGATCCATTTTCATTTCAAAATTTCAACTAATCACACTTCAAATATTATGAACGACCATTGTCAGCAATGTGCGCGTAAAAGGAAAATGCGGTGTACCTTCATTATATGTACGAATGTCAGCATAATATTTTAAGTATATATTTTAAGTACATATATAAAAAACAAAAATCGATTTTTTTTAAACCGTCACATTGTTGTTCCCCCTTAAAACAATATCAATATGGTATATTAACTAGGGAAACATAAATGTAATACGTTATTTTCAAAGGCCATTTTTCAAGAAATAGTACATTTTTCGAAAATAAAAATCACTTTTTCTCTAATTCGGGTTCTTATCGAGATATGCAAAAATTACACTAGTAAACAAGAACTTCCGATTAAAATATCATTTTCAAAATTAGAATGCTTTCGTTCCCGAGAACTACAAATTATAAATGTCAAACCATCATATATAATTATGTTCAATACCTACACACACACCTACACCGACACACGCATACACACATACACAAAACACACACACTGTATAGTGACTATGTTGCGAATTTTATTAATTGAGTGATTAGATAATATTGATATATTTATTCATATACTCGTATTAAGAAATTACAAATTGAACCCTCCTTTTCATTTCGTTTCTCCATTATTTCCAGAAGAATCTAAACCTGTATCACTAATAATAAAATCAGTATCAGGAGTATCATCCGCATCGGAAGTTGGAATAAAATCTACAGATGGTAACGCAATGTTGTGTTTCTCAAAATTTGAAATGTTTCAACGGTGCTTGAACATTTTCCATACTTAAAATGAAGTTATAATGAAACTTTTCAGACTTACATCTCTACATATAAAAAATAAAACAGTAATTAGTTTAAATTTTGTTATCAAAAATAAGAGGTTTTCGTCCGGGCGATATATACAAATTATAAATTAAAAATTTGATATTTTTATTTTCAACAGTTTAGGATGTATAGTGCTCACAGACACACAAACTGACAGACAGATGTGATTTCGAAAAAAGTAATAGTAAATTCAGGAAAGGGGAAAATTAGTAAAATATCGACCTCGAAAATTTTCATGATCCCAATACTACTTTTTAGACTTCAGCCAAGAAAGTAAAAATAATGGCTGCTTGCAATAGTATTTGCAGATATACGCGATGCGGAAAGATATATGGAATGAGGTGATTTGCGGTGAGAGCAAGAAATGCGAATGAAGTAGCTGCAGGTAACATAATATCTCGCGCGCAGAAAAGCCAACGAACGTTCTTATACGTGCAGCGCACGGGCTGAGGGAAATATATGCTCATGCGAGTATTTAAGTTCACCCCAGGGGCCCTAATCGTGCTCATTTTTAACCCCTGCAACACACACCGCCCTGCCTGCACACACAGTGGCGCCACCTATAACTCCATAATACATCTCACTTCTTAACGCCGGCTTTTGTCTTATATTCACGTTAGCTTGTGTTTCCTTGTGTCAATTGAAAACTGCTTAAATTTGTCAACGTCCATTTTTCACTTTTAATAAAATGCGTTCTACTTAAATAAAATGCTCGAGATATTTCTCAACCTATGGCTTTAAAGAAAACAGCTACACTATTTCTGACTATGGAACTGGATATTTGGCCTATTGCAAAAATTCTATGAAGGCAGAAAGTTACATTAAACTTATTCAATCCATTTTGACTATTTTCTCTATAATGTCTGTGTGTGTGTGAACGCTCTACAGCCCATACCGTTCAACGTAAAAATATGTTGTTTTGTATTTAAGATTTGTGTATCTCACCTATTTTGAAAAAGTTATTTCAGCCGGATGTGCTCGCTTACTCGTATAATTTTATAACTATCTTGATAAAAGCTGCATTCACAGTAAAACTTATAGATATAAAAACTCAAGATATTATAATTTTAAACAATTTTTATTTTAAAAGTTTACTCCTAAAAAGAATAGTGCATTCTCTAAAATATTTCAATTTAAATAATTAATCTTCTTTTTCTAAATCAGTTATCTGTGACTGGTTATATTTTTGTCTATGTCAATCATAGATGAATTTTATGTTTTATTGATTCTTGGTATAAATCTTGGACAAAACTGAAATTTCGTGATGCTAAATTTGAATAATGGAACGAAAACACATTCCGTAAATCAATGCTCGAGAAATTTCGTTAAATCTCGAAAAATATATTTTTAAGAATTGGCTTTTATTAAATATGATTTATTTTACGATGGGTAAAAAGAAATCTCGAAACAAATGTAAAAAATGGGTTGTGGCCAACGCGGGACTTTCTTTTACGTAGTTTTCATCAATATTTATTGATTATAAAAATATAATATTAGGAAATATTAATCCAACAGAAACAATATGAAAACCAAGCTTATCTTATATAAATGAATGGGTTGAAAATTATACCAATAACAATTTGTAATGGTTTTGAAGTACTAACTATCAAAACTATCCAATACTCTATACATATTTTGTTCTATCTCCAATATCACTACAACGGCTAGACTTACGGCAAAAATAGTTATGTTCATAATGAAAGAGATTAATATTTTGCACAATTTTTGTTTGAAATATTTCATCAAAATATGTACCAGTTGCGTGAAAAATGCTACGAAACATTATAAATATCTTGTTTATGTTGCCATGGTTTCGCATGTACCTTTTAAAATCGAATCATCTGCAATTTTGACAGGAAAACAAAATAGACCCAATTAGATATATGACATTTCAGAATATTTCTGTAGAGTATTGGTTAGTTTTGATAGCTAGTACTTCAAAACCATTATAAATTGGTATTGGTATAATTTTCCACTTATTCATTTATATAAGGTAAGCTTGGTTTTCATATTGTATCGGTTGGATTATTATTTTCTAATTTTATATTTTTATAATCAATAATCAGTGAAAACTGCGTAAAAGAAAGTTAAGTGCAAGCCACTCAAGATTTTATATATATATACAAATAAGAAATTCATTTTATATCTTTCTGTAAATGTATATACCTCAAATAAACTTTGGTAGGTACACATGTAATATAAATACTCTTGCTACTTTCTTATCATTTCGAAAACGGTCCGAATTCTGCAAACACGACTAAATAATTTAGCGTTTTTGTACAGCATGTGTGACTAGCTATTTATTATGATTTTAATCTTAGTTAGGCGGAATATAAGGTTTACTAACCATAAAATTGTTATAAAACAAAAAAGTTATAAATAATTTTAAATCGAGTTTGTGTTGAATTTTAATATATAATAATAATAAGTTAGTAAATAATTTTTTTACTAGACAAAGCAGTTCTATGACTTACGTGCAAACTTTTCTCATAGATAACCTCTTCGCTATGCTGCGTTGTACATGTACCATCAGTACCAACTTGCGATACTACAAGTATCGCTGTTCCTTAGCTTGGTGTTACTAGTTTGGTACACCGACACCCGGACCAGGTAACTTGTTATATAAATTTCTGACTAAGTTTGTAGTTCCGGTTTTGAAGATGCAACTATGTTGCATTATTGATTATCTACTATTCGCACACGGTTCCAATATATTTTAATGCGATCAATATCGTATAATTAATGAAAATTCTTTAAAGACGCATTTGCCATATTTCCAGGCAAAATAAAACAAAGGATACATTATAATATAGCATAATCGTTTAGCTTTCCTATTGTAACTTTCTTGCTGAAAATGAAGAGTTAACACTGGAATAACCTTCACTCAACTTTCTGGTCTTTTCACAATCTTTTTATCATATAACATTATTTTGTTTCAAATTCACCCTAGGATTACTATGCAACAAAATCAATATGTAATATAACTTGGAAAACGTAAATATAACATAATCATTTTAAATGGCAATTTTTTAGTAAATTGTACATTTTTAATAAAAACTTTTCAAAAAAAGCTCCTAGAAATTTCAATATCTTCAACTCTTATGAGAATCACTTTCTCACTAATTCGTGTTAGGAGGTGTACACCTGAACTATATACAAGTCGTAGTAAATTAAAGTGTTATAATTTTTCCCTTCCACACATACCAACACAGACGTGACTTCCAAAATAATGATATTCGATTCAGGGATGGTCAAAACGTGTTTAAAATCTCGAGTCGAATATTTACATAATTACTACAATACTTAATTTAAGAATGTAAAAATTATAATGACGGAAATAAAATTAAATGAGGACATACAATGTACTAACTAAATAATATTTATGCGTGAAAATATGGTAAAAGAAGGGCTACAGCAAAAATATATAAAAACCGGTTAAGCCGAACGTGTATACATACATATATATATATATATATATATATATATATATATATATATATATATATATATATATATATATATATATTTATATATATATATATGCATATATATATATATATATATATATATATATATATATATATATATATATATATATATGTATATATATATATATATATATATATATATATATATATATATATATATATATATATGTATATATATATATATATATATATATATATATATATATATATATATATATATATATATATGTGTATAGGTATATACGAAAAGCTCTCACACTGAAGTAGTAGGAACTAGGAACACGAAGTAGCGCTTTTGCAGTTCCGTCGAGAAAGGATGGAACGATTCGTCTCCCCGTCGCACATAAATTATAATTCACGAACACATATTTCCTATTGCGGACTATATCAATTTGAGATCGACATACATTTCGCTTCGATACTACCCTCCAATGGTACTAGAGCCGTTTCTGGTCATAAGCGCAGAGTCACCAGGGGGCACACAGTCTTATTTTCAAACTATATATGATCTTACAATGTTTAACTTGCCCTGATTATTTGTACAAAAACGTGTGTCGGTATACAATAAATGGTGCTGCTTAGTCCTATTATAAAATTTAAGTGAACTAATTTTAAATAATGTAATAACAAGATTCGGTACGTATAACGCATCGATGCGTCCAGTTCGCCTTTAATAGGCATACTTGGCCTCACAAGAGCTCAAGGGATCATCATAAAACAATTATCTACCCAGGAAAACCTTCCAGACACACACACACACACAGACCGTAAGTCTTCTCGAACGGTACAAATTTCCAGGGCCAGATTTCTCAAGTATTATATTTTTGTCTTGTATATACAAACAGAACTAATCTAAATTTCTAGTATGAAGAGTATATTATGTTTATATTAGGGAGACGTTTTTAGGTACCTTCACATGTGTTTTGCACTCGTGCTAAAGACATTGTTCATTGTATTCATTGCTCTGTTATTGTGTACATTTTTGTTATTCAAAATTAAATAATGTGGCAACCGTGGCTTCTTGGTAGTGATGTTGCTAGTGTAAGTGACGATGCATTAGACAATAGTTAACTGGATCAATCGATTCATGATAACTACGATTAAGTTGAGCATGTTGAAGAAATTGTCTTGGATAATATTTATTTGCACGAAAATGCTCAGCAAATTGTGCCTAATGTGCATAAAAAGTGTGTCCTAGAGTTTGGTGAATTTCAAGCTGTAAAGAAAACCTCCGAATTTTGTAAAATTTCCCTTTATCGTGTTTTTTATTATTTATATTATTCGTGTAATTTTTAGAAAAGAGAAAACCATGAAGCGGAAACGGATACATAGGGAAAGTTTCTCAAAATTTGATAATTTTTTTGAGGGTGTTGTTAAACGTAAAATATATAAATTGTTCTCTGAAAATAAATCACCTAGTGTCAAATGCATCAATAGTTTAAAAGATGACGGAGTAGAAATAAATTACTCTTTAGTGACTTTTGAAAAATACATAAAATCTCTTTATTTCAAATATAAAATGAAAGAAGGATCATAATAGATTCGCCTCACAATATCGGCCACCAACACTGACACCATACAACACGCTGAAGAGGAAACATTCCCTAAAGCAGCGCATACGTATAAATAAAAAAAAAAAAAGCGAGATAGAGTTTGAGTATCTAACTCAAATTAGCAAATTTAGGGAAGCCAATAAAACAATTGTGTATTTAGATGAGACATGGTACGACACTCACGGTGTCGTCAAGAAAGGTTGGGTCGATATGCTTTACGTGGGAAACGTATCATTATTTTACACGCCGAGTGTGAACAGGGATTTATAAAAAAAAAAAATATTGTCAGCAAGAAAACATTGCTTCTTGCTATCATTCCGACATAAATTCTGAATTGTTCGAAAATTGGTTTGAAACACAATTAATTCCTAATATGCCTCCTGAATGTGTCATTGTTATGGACAACACAACTTATCATTCTCGACAATCTGCAAAAATACTATGCACCTCATCTAAAAAACAAGAAATCAACAGTTTTTATTAAAAATAAATATTAAATTTTCAGAAAAAAATACACAAAACAGATATTATTAGATATTATAAAATCAAAAAACTTTCAAAAACGACATTTTACAGACGAACTAGTTAGTGAACATGGACACATTTTATCATTGTATTTACAATTCTATTGAGTTAGTTTGAGCTACTCTCAAAAGTAATGCATAGAGCATGTTTCATTTACCAAAAATGCAATATAAGAAATGAAAGTTCGTTTAATTTACTTCAAAATAGGTACTCTTTATTTTATTTGTAAAATCAACAATTCACGTGGTACGTACGCGGAAGCTATGCGCGTCGAGCTTGTTCTTTGCGCGGCTTGTTTATTTAACAAAAACGGTGTTTATTAACTTTTTTGGAGATTTTTATATTATTTTAGTAAAAAGCACATCAGTTAATAGAATTAGTAGAGTATTTAATTTTTCCATGTCCTTTTTCAATTTGAAAAGGGCAATTTTGTTATCTCCATGAAATTATATACTCTACAATATGAATTAACGAGTCAAGTATATGCCGTGCATAATTTAATGAAATATTTACTCATTTTATTTTTATTTATTTTTTCAATTTGTAAATGTTGATTTTATTTGTAACTATGATTTACAAGAAAATTCTCCACCCGTTCAAACTGACCTATATTCAGTGTACCATGGTGCCCACGGGTGACCCTAGTTTAAATATAAAGAATAATTTAAAAGCTCCATTCTTAACCCAAAAAAACCAGAAAGACCCCTTATGAAATTATAACTACTCTTAATCAGATTCGGAATTAGAATCATTGTCGTTTACATGTCTAACAAATGATTCCTGAATTCCTGATGAAAATAAAATGAAGATCACTTTAGGTATAGTAACCTAAAGTGATCTTAATTTTTTTTATTATATATATTTCGTTTGGGCAAGACTTCCATTCGAAATAGGAGAAAAATTATTTATAATCATGACCATTTGGCGAGATGTGCATCGCCCGAAAAAAAATGTGGAGTGGCATATACTCGACATTCTTGTACTTTTATATTCAATATTTACTATAATGCTTAAATTTGCATGTATGGAAATTATAGGGAAGCATTGCATCTCCAAAAGCAATTTTCCGTTTAGGACCAATATTATAAACAAATTAATCATTCATTATAATTAACTTAGCAGCTAAATTAAAACATGACAGCAATATTATTTTTCCATAAGAAATGTTATTTTGATTCAATATTGTTTAATAAATAAATTTTTATCGAACATTAAATTGGTTATAATACCGGCTCTAAATGTGCAAATCGTGTATTTTCCGAAATTTTCTAATTTTATTGTAATTTTAATACTGCCTACAATTTACAATCATATTAATAGAAAAGAAAAGAGAATTAAACTTGTAGAAAACAAATTATTAGTAATATAAAAAAAAAAAAAGACGCGAAGTTACATGTACCTGTGCATTCAGGTTGCTTTATATGAATTGGAATTGCGAACTGCTCACTATACTACCCATTTTAAGATTACGAATCCCCCTTCCATTTTTTCAAAATTGAATACTAAAATATGTCTGCAGTAAGCTTGGTTCAAATCGCACCGGTACCTTCCAGGAGTGAGCGACGACTTATATACAAGTACAAGAGTTATATATATTTTTGGGTTTAGAACGACGAGACAAACACTTTTTGTTAAAAAATAATTTGATCCAAGAATGTTACAGACACACACACACACACACTTCGTGTAACAAGCCAAAAATTAAATTCTTGTGTCAATTATTTCGAAAATTGTTAAGTGATTTTATATACCTAACCAACTTGCTTAATAACTAACAGACATAATCCAGTATGTATGAATCATGTAAATCTCATTTAGATAAAATTAATGTGTTTGTTTAGGATTTATTAACAATAAACTCTGCGGTGCACAAACTAAAATTAAGCACATTGATTGGTGGAAGCACGATTTCTTCTATTGTATCTGTTATTATTGTGAAATACAGGGACAATTAAATATAACTAATCGAGAATATTGCGATTTGATTCTTTATAATGATACTGATTTTGAAATTATTATATATATATATATATATATATATATATATATATATATATATACATAAATATAAATATATAGTATAGTAGTCTGGATTATTGGTTGGTTTGACAGTTTATTTAGGAAATATAGTTCTAGTGAAAACTACGTATAAGAAAGTCGAATGCAGGCCACTTTTCATTATTTTTAATTAATATAAAATCTTTCTATTATATATATATATATATATATATATATATATATATATATATATATATATATATATATAAATTTACTGTCATCGAAATGTTTCCAGACACTGCCTAAATTTAAGTTCAATAGCACCAGTGCTTCCAGCAACAATCATATTAAATACAATAATGAAAACGATAGCAATTAATAGAGTATTAAATTTATAGTTGTAACCATACAACATTTAATTAATCAATAACATTTTAAATTTCAATATTATTATTATTAATAAATTTTTTTTGACTTTCAGGTTTATAATCTGTAAAAATGTTATAAATATAGAATGTCTTATAGTTTCTTCAAGATTTGTTTGATATATAAAGAAATAGAAAAATTATAGCCTCTGTGCTCACAATTTGAAAAAACATTGTCGGCAAAAAATAGATAATTTTTGAAAATCGATTAAGAGCAGTATTTAGGAGAGCTTTAAATACTCTGGACCTGTACAGAAAATTGGATTTGAAATGCGACGCGAACTTATAAGTATATCAAATTTCATTAAAATTGACCCGGTACCTTCAGAGGAGAAACGTCCACAAAGTTGGTCTTCCGACAAAGTGATCAAATGATATAAGTAATATACATTTTCGTAATCACTTTTTGTTAAGAAATTTTTTTGATCAGATAATGTTATAGACACATGAACAAACTCTATAGTTGTCTTGTACTATCGTACGACCTAAAAACATAAGATATTTTCATATATTTTT
Source organism: Leistus spinibarbis (assembly GCA_933228885.1). NCBI lineage: Eukaryota > Metazoa > Arthropoda > Insecta > Coleoptera > Carabidae > Leistus > Leistus spinibarbis. The sequence goes on from OW121791.1 coordinate 7,736,845, forward strand.
CTTTTTATTAAATATATTATACGAATAGTTTAGCACGATACCCTCCGATATCGGAAGTAGAATTTATTTTAATAGAACGATTTTATATTAATTAAAAATAATGAAAAGTGGCCTGCATTCGACTTTCTTATACGTAGTTTTCACTAGAACTATATTTCCTAAATAAACTGTCAAACCAACCAGACTACTATACTATATATTTATATTTATATGTATATATATATATATATATATATATATATATATATATATATATATATATATATATATATATATATATATGTTACGTAATGGAAGATACCGCAAGGTATAAACTCAAAAGAGGAAGTTCATAAATTCCGTTTGTCGGAGTGAAACCGAGCTATAGATATCCGGTTATACCCCATACGCTCTCCCTTACACACACATGCACACAGATATACACTTCAACTTGACCTTGTATAAAATGAGGAGAATTCTGCTTAAGATGTGTGTATGTGTGTGTGTACTACCCCTACAAGGACGTAAGCGTGAATTATTTATTTTAAGACGGTCGGTTTTTGGCCCACAGTATACGTATATAGCATATAATACCATGGTGGAGGAGCCAGCTCGCTAGTAGGTATATCTACCGCAAGAGGAGGCAGTGTCGCGTCGTATAAAACAATTTGCGACGTTCATTTTTATCAATAATACACTCGCTTCTGTTGTTTAATATGGAGTGGTTGGCCGACAAAGTGCCGTCTGCGAATTTATGGCCAGAGAAAACACACACACACACGTACAAGCACGCATACAACACGGATTCACGTATGTGTGTAATGTTATGGGTGACGCTGGCGGTACGTGACGTCTGATGTTGCCTTTTGTTAAATTATGACATCACTATGCCGAAAAGATGAACTAGCCTTCTATCTACAAGCTATATTTTATTTGGATATTACTTTAGCCTTTATTAGTATTAAGGGATGTTATGTTATACCTATAAATTATGCCTTTTGGACCATTTATATGTATGACCTAAATATTTGTATTTCAATATTGTATGCAATTTGTTTACGCTGGACACACAACCCAATAATTATGAATATTAATTAATATTCAATAAAACTGCATTACCTTCATTGATGCTTCTCCACCAATCATGTTTATGTCTTCAAAAATAATTTATTGAAAACTGTTTTCTGCATAAAGAACCTGGAGTGCGCTTCACTCGACTTTCTTATATTAAGTTTTCACGATATAGTATGTAATATGGATTTGTTGTATTTTAAATGCATTCTATCAATGCTATAAAATAATAGCAATTATTGTGTGGTAGCCAGGGCTTTGGGTATTTTCAATGGATATTATCCTGTAAACGATAATTTTTTCGAAATAACATTTAAAGCAAAAGTTGCTAAAAATGATATATCTTAAGCTTTTATAAGATTCAATTTCTTCTATAACTCGTGTGGTTTTCGAGATACTTAAGGCGTATGCATACCGTAGTCCCGGAAACTAATTCTGTAAAATGTTGCTAGTGATTCTTGCCCCCGACACATAGGCATCTCAAGTAACATGTTTTGTTGGGCCAAACTCTAGTCAAGAATCACACATTATAACGCGCAATAAATGAGACCCTGAATAGAATAAAATTATCTATGTTTTGAACACACCAAATTTTAATATTAGATATTTTAGTTATATTTTAAATTCACATATATTATGTAGAATCGCTGAGCTGTTGTCTTAGGGATTATTAAATTACAAGGATTATGATTAAAATTAGAAATACTATTGGCCAACACGATAATGTTAAATGGTTAACAACTCGACGAAATAGACTAATTGCAAATATGTTTTTGCAACGAGAATGGACTTCATGTCATTCAAGAGTAAAAAATATTTCGCATAAATGATCCGATATAAATACTCCCTCTATTATTTTTTATGTAGAATTAATGAAAAAAAAATGCATTACGACTGTATGAAGAAAAGCTTGGTTTAAAAGCAATTCTGTGTGGGTTTTTAGCTCGCCGTACGTAGTACCGAAGAAACTTAAGCATTCGGTCGTGTGTCTGTAACATTCTCGGATCAAAAAATTTCATTAAGAAAAAGTGTTAGTCTCGTCGCCCTGAATCCAAAAATGTATATAACTTATATACTTGGATGGTAGTCGTCGTTACATATAAGATAGTAAAAAAATGCAGTTCGCTACATTAGACTTTCTTGAACATCCGAGAATGTTCAAGTTCGAAATTTGTGTAAATTACAATACTGCCTTTTTGACTTCGTCCAAGAAAGTAAAGAACCAGTCGATAATAATATGGTTTCTTATTGATTTGAAAATATGTGATAATTGTATCTATTTTTTGAAGAGGATGTATAAGTATACAGGCATTAGAAATGCATGACTAAGATTGAGCAGTAACCCAAAGTAATGTTTATCAAGGTTTTCATGATAAACGAATGAAGAACCAAATTCGGTCAAACACGTCTTATACGCTCGTATTACAAACATGAACCACAATATAGGTTAGCCACTTTTCTAAGTTGAATTCTCCTTACATCTATATACTCCTTTTATATATATATATATATATATATATATATATATATATATATATATATATATATATATATATGTGTGTGTGTGTGTGTGCGTGTGTGTTGGTACTGTTTTTACTAGCGTATATCAGGTCAGTTTTATAGCGCCTCTCTTTCTCACTCTGTCTACCCAGCAGCGTTGCGTTGGTGCTTCTGTCCTTTCCGTTTTTACTCCCTTTTAACATTTTACTGTCAATAACATGCGACTATGTTATTGATATGTGTCTGTCTCTGTCTCGTTCTACAGCGAATGAGTCCGCTGAAAGGTTAGCAGCATCGCGAGTTATGTTACCCATCGACTGCACCGGTTATATGACCACACTTCAGTCGATCCATAGATATTATAGAACGTGGACATTCCGTATAGGTATTGCTGCTATACTAGTATACACATGTCGTAACAATTTTAGTAAGGTGATATTATTATTTTTATGATCTTGTATAGGTTTCGGTATTAGTACCGATGTCTTCGTTTCACCACGACCGCCCCTACTCGTATTAGGGCTTAAGAATTTCACTCAATTTTACTCTAGGAAAGTTAAATTGAAACTAGAATACATTTGCAGGGCTCTACACTAAACTTTCTTGTACGTAGATTCAAAATATGTTTATTGATTTTTGTGGTATTACATATTATTAATATAAATACCCAGATGTATATGTTTTTGAGTATGTGAGTCAGTATGAATTTGTAGAACGCTTTTCTTCTAAAATTGCAAATTGGCATAGACGGGAATCGAACTCACGACCTCTAGGGTAAGAGACGAGAGTCTTAACCAACATACCATAGCGACAGATAGGAATATTATATATATATATATATATATATATATATATATATATATATATATATATATATAAACAAATAGTCGATATTGAAAATAAAACACTACACAACAATTAAGTTATCTGCCCTACGTAACAATGAAAAATTATACGCCAGAATAATTCAAATGTCAATAAATATATATTATGTGAATCTTCAAAATTCATATCGAGATGTGTTTTTTTTTTCTTAATGGTTCGAGCCATTGTATTTAACATATGACCCATTATCACTTTTAAAATTGTAGTGACACTGCTTAATTCTGAATCAAACCTAAGTATTTGATTCAAAAACAATATCGAATCAAATGTCAAATCATTAAAAGTTTTGTAATACACATATTCTTAAATAATCGATTCATATAGAAAACAGAAACCGTAAGTAAATTTATAAACCCGATTATTTGGTAATAATACATTCATAGAAACTGTCTTAATGCACGCGTACAAATGTTTAAAATATTGTTTGAATTATTCAGTTCGCAGTAATACTACAGTTACAGCACTTAATAAAATCAATAGACAAATTATTATTTAATATTATTAGATTCTTGAAGAGGTAAAATTATAATGTTATTGATTGATAGACGAACAATACAAACTAGAATACTACAGTACAATTCACGAAAATTATGTTAAGGCCGTGACTGAACTTCTGCTAGCAGCAACATATTATATAACTAAGGTTACAGTACATCTGTCATTTTAGTTGTATCTATTTATTAAACCAACATCTTCAATATTTTTATGTATTAATACAAAATTTGTTATTTGATTCTGCAAATGAATACAGTCCACCAGTTGTATAACTATTTTTGATGTTGCATCATCATTCAGAAATTAGGATGACACAATGATCACAAGAAACGCTGCTACTAGACAATATGCCCACATGCTGCCCACAGGTGACCCTAGTATATGTAGTGCGAATGTTTACAAACACCAAATTTTTGCATTATTCCAATCAATAGGACGATCTCATTTTTGCGCACGCGCAGTAAGTTTGTATCTTTTAACAGATATTTAACATACAAAAGTTTTTTGGGCTGCCAAGATTAACATTGTAGCTCCCAAACATAAACACATTCATTACTGCTGCATCCTCATTAATTTTTATATTTACGAAAATAAATATACAATAAAATTTATATGATTCCTCTTTCAAACTAACCAAACATAAGTGAAGGTTCGTAAGATAATTCAAATACACTATTTCGCACTAATCATATGTGAACGTTGCTTATATTTATTATTCTATACTACTTTAGCACTGCAATAATAATTTGTCTACCAACTGCATTAATCTTATGTGAAAGTACCTTAAGGCTGGGTTTGAAGACAATATGGCGGCTACTTAAAGTAAAGAATTTTTAAACGTAATGCATTTGAAAACGCAAAAAGCAACACAAAAATTCTTTCAAATATTATAAACTAATTTTATAATGAGTGCAAATGACTGGTTTAGAATATTGTTTGATATTATTTATAAAAGAATATTTGCAAAATTGATGATATTTTAACTTTTATAATTTCAAAAACTAGTCATTTGCATAGAATATGCTGTAACAAATATGTCTATTCAGTATTTTTCTTATATTACCTTCTGAATTTAAATGCATTATGTTTTTAATTGAAGCAATTTGAGTAGCTAGATATGAGACATTTAGTTCAGCTATTGTCCGCTCTGGTGTGAGCTGCGATAAACATAAACCCAAATGATTTGGATTGTGCAATAACTAGATTCTAGAATCTAATGCGCCAACCAGATTACACGGTTTTTGGTAATGAGCACGGTTTTGAATTTTCGTTTTTTTTCGTGCAGTATTGTCCACATAAGATTAGTTTGGTTGCAGTGCAGAAATTGGTGCGGCAGTAAAAGTTTGTCTTTAATACGCTCTCAGTTCTGTCCTTCTCATCAAAACTTAGTGCAGTTGCTACCAAACAAGTGACAGTTCATAACTAATTCGCACTTATGTGAACGATGCCTATATTTACAATTCTACATTACCGCAGCACTGCACTCCTAACTGCACTATCAACTGCACTATCAACTGCACTATCAACTGCACTAATCAACGAAAATAACCACATGAAAGATTTGCTAATATATTTGTCTAGTGATGCCGCGAGAGTCGAGACTTGTCTCGTCTCGTCTCGTCTCGAGATTTCGAGACGAGAGTGTCTGAAAAGTCTCGTCTAGAAATTTCGGGACGAGAATGTTGCCGCGAGACTGCAACGAGACGAGACTTAATATTTCGAGACTCTCGAGTCTCAAGTTTCAAGTCTCGAAATCTCGAGTCTCGAAATCTCGAGTCTCGAAGTCTCGAGTCTCGAAGTCTCGAGTCTCGAAGTCTCGAGTCTCGAAAATTCTCGAGTCTCGAAGTCTCGAGTTTCAAAAAGTCTCGAGTTTCGAAAAGTCTCGTGTCTCGGAGTCTCGAGTCTCGAAAATTCGCAAAAATTCTCGAGTCTACAAGGTTACAAAGCCTCGAGTCTGGAAAATTTAACTATTTAGAAAATGACGTTTTCCCAACCCATAAAGGATTTTAAAGTGAATAATTTTATGAAAAAAATGCTTATTTTAACGTGATCACTGTGATTGCTCTCTAGCAAATACTGTTAATGAACATTTAAAAAAATAACTAGGAAAATGCTTCCTATTTTTGAAAATAATAACTTAACCAAAAGTAATAATTTACTCCTGCTACTTTTTCAATAATCCCGAAAATGGCATGAGTTAGCGAAAAAGTGAATATTTTAATAATTGAATATAATAAAATTTCGAATTGACATGATGTGTGTTCAAATAAGGAGATAAGATACAGACAAAAGATACATTGAAACTTATTATTTTTTCGACTTTAAATAAATAAATGACAGGTTGTTCTTTCTGGTGCAAAAACAACATACTCGCACTATTATCAATAGACTGAAATAGTAGTGACGTAAACAAAACCATTCTCTCTACCCCCTGCCCATAAGGTGCATGTCTTCTTTCATTATGATTTGTACCCCGTAAGAATAACATTAGCTAATTTTTTAATACAGTACTCATTTCAAGAAACTAGTTATTATTTGAAGATTTTTTTTTTCTTTTGTTATATAAGTGAATAGTTAAATTATTTTTCAAGTTTGAAATTAATAAAGTAATTATTTAAATAAAATTTATTTTGTAGTTATAAAATAGATTACCATACAAATATTACTCTGACTTAAAATTTAAGATTAATATGGCCCCGATGTACATCTTTTATTTTTGGAAATATTATATTAACCGGAAGTAACAGTTTAACCTTTTGCTCGGATATGGTATGAGAATGAAAAAAATAGGATTCATATAAAAGTTGAAAATAATAAAAGTTTTAGGAACTTTTGTACAAAAAGTTTTTTCGAACATACTATTTACTGAAACAACGCCTTTGAAAAGGATTATTTAACGTTTCCCTAGTAACAAAACATACTGATTAGGTTTCGTAGCAATCGACTTAAAGGATTGTTCACAGCTAAAGAATTAGAAATTAAGCTTAGAAATTATAAGTAATCATTTCAGTTTGTTGTATGACATACAAGGTTAACGTTCACAGCAACAAAATTAATCATACATTGTGTTAATTTTGTTGCTTGGAATGCTAGCATTGCTTGTCATAATACAAACTAGATTGTTATTTGTAATTTTCTAAGTTTAATTACTGATTGTTTCGCTGTGAACAATCCTTTACTGTTAATAGTTATGTATTTGGAGTAGTTAACTTTTGACAGAATATAAACATCACTTGAAACTTTTGAACCTACATATTGCTAATTGAAAGTGTCATGTATGAAAAATTGCTTGCAACAAATTCATGTTTTTATCTGTATTGCGTTTAACCCCCAAGGTTACACATCCCTTGCCGTAAGCGGCGCGGCGAAGAGAGGAGACAAGGTGGAGCGTGTAACGTCTGGTTATACCTGGCAGTATATAAGACACCTAGAGAGCAGGGCGCGGCGCGGCAGCCGACCGCACTAAAATATTGAGAGATCTGTTATATATGCAACATAGGTAGTGGATATAAAACCGGTCTTCTATTGGCCATATCTTAGTATTACGTCTCAACTTGAACTGAGCAACACTGAAATGGAACTTTCTAGCATCAACTCACCTCTGTGCTGTACTATATTCCGAACTTATCTTTTCTCCTTATATTTCTTTGGATTTCTTCCCACTTTTTCCATCTTTCTTTTTTATATTTTTAGCTAGGACTCTATCGCATTCTCAACTAAACATATGTTTCGAATGAAAAGTAGATCAATGACTACTCTATCTCGCCACTTCAACAAATTACTGTACCAATTCTATAGAAACCATCATCCGAAATATTTTTATGGCTCTTAAAATTATGTAGTTTAATGGAAGTTTTTATTTTTTTTCATAATAATGTTTCTTTATGAACTCGTTGAGATTTCATTGATCAATGCACGCTTTTAGGGGGAACGCTTTAATGGTAGCCTATTTTAATGAATTTTTTTTTGGTTCAAGGAAAAGGTTTATACAAATGAAACTTTTTGCAGTAAATAGAGCAAGTATTGCTCTTTAAAAAAAAAACTTCCCTGTAACTCTTTTATTCCGCCCCCTACACTCTTTTCCGTAGGTCATATTTAAAAAACAGAGGGGCATGGTTCCCAGAATTTTTCCGAGCTGGGTTAAATGAAACAAAAAACGAAACGGATTTTTGATGTCAAGTTAATTTCGCGTCGTTTGACGTATTTTTTTTTTCAAAATTCGAATATGTTATGAAATAGCGGCCTGTTAAGAGAATTTTTTTTCGTATTCATTTGTGTTAAAAAAATAGAAAAAACTAAAATTTCTAAAAGAAAATCCGTCAAACGATGACACATTTTATAAGCTACAAGGGAGTAAAAAAATTAAAACGATTGGATAAACCGTTCAAGAATTTTCCTGAGAACCGTAAATAAAAACATAGTTTTGTGAGAAACGCATTTAAAGTAGTCTCGGATTCCGATTCCAAGCTCCATCTTTGCGGCGGCTTACGTTTGTCCGGTCTATCGGTTCGAAATGTACCGATATTTTTTAATAACCGCAAACCATAACGCGTGCTCATCGTGATGCGTGTCTGAATTTCACTGATAGGTAACCTCAAAACAAAGTTAACAGCGCCAACTGGAGAGTTTCGAATTTCGATAAACGGCTTCGAAAATCGAATTTTTAAATAGTTTTTTTTAAATGAATATGAAAAAAGAGAAAAATCGATATTTTGAAAACGCAAAAGGCATATGCCCCTTTAATCACAACTCGATGACGATCTAGTCATTAAATCATCGTTAGACACTCATGATAAATGAATACCAAATTTAATTAAAACCGGTCCAATACTTTCAGTGAAGATGAGTGTTATAAGATAGCGATATACAGCCAAGCTCATTGTTCGAAGTACAGAAAAGCAGAAGCATTCGGTCGTGTATCTGTAACATTCTAGGAAAAAAGCATTATCTTAATAAAACGTTATAGTCTCGCCGCCCTGAATCCCAAAATATATATAACTCAAATACTTGGATGTTACTCGTTCCTCGTAAGGCCAAATTTGTGCCCTCTACTCCTCTGAAAGTACCGGAGCAATTTGAACCAAATTTACTGCACATAGTCTGTGGGTGCATTGTTGAATCAGCGCACGGTCATATTGTAAATCACATGATTTACACATGGCCGTCGAAATCTGTCGATTATTTGGCAAAAATATTTTAATAGGTAAAATGCATCTTAACTAGATTTTAGAAGACATTTTCACACTGAAAAGAAATGCCAATAAGAAAGATGTATATGAAAATAAATATGAAGAATTTCTTAAATTTTTTCATATTACTGTGGCTTCCATTTAAATCCGCTCACAGATTAAATCCAACAAAAAATCACAGCAAAATAAATTTTCCATAAGAAATATCTTTTTGATTAGATTTTGTATATTTTAATGAGCGAATAAAATTTAATGACATATTAAATTATTTATAATACTGGCCTTAAGTGTTCTAAACTTAGGTATACATTTAACAGTTTTTATTGTAGAGCCTTCACACAGTCAATACATGTATTTCCATTGAATTCTACATATTTTATGATTACAATACTAGCATTTAGACTTTGTGCATAAACGTGAAATATTCTTATTATTATTGTTTTTTTCTTCTTCAAAAAATTCTTAAAAACGCCTATGTTTGCATCAAACTTGAGACCAATTCCCAATTCCTATGGTGTACATATATATAGTAAATATACACTCCCCCTAAAGATATAAATACACTGGCGCTTATTAAAATCGCGTTGAGCCGATGTAAATCGTATGACTCCGTCCCTCCCGCCGCGCCGTATCCGTCTTCGTCGTCTTACTGAGTTCTTTCAATTGAATTAAAATTCTTGGCTGTTTCTATTCAGGCGTCATAAATCGCGAGTTCTGTCAGTGAGTAAACGTGACACGCTCGGGATAGAATTGTTGCCGTGTCGTCGTAAATACTATCACACACACAACTATACTTACTCGGCACCGTAAATTGATTCAAATTAAGCGATATTTAATTACAGAACGCGTGCACCACTTAAGCCAGCGTTCATTGTCGAAACATGCACGTTTTCGGTTTCACTCCTCTAATTCGCATTGCCCTTTAGAAGGAACCTTCGTATGTAGTTTCAGAAAACAAACGTTTGTCATTTGAGAGAATTAGTATTTTTAAATTCGGAAACTGTAGGAATTCCTGTTAAAACTTGAAGCACCATTTCTTGGCCGTAGTACAAAGTATAAATCCCAATAAAAGAATCTTCGTGGAAAAATAGTGTTTGTGATTAATATAAACGTCCGTCGTTGACTATATTACAGCTATTAGAATGAAAACTAAACAGTAATAGTAAAATTAATAAAAAATCAGTGCACTCGAGATAAAATAAACTTATTTCTGTTTCAATTCAAGTTTAATCATCTTACGAAAAAGGAAAACATATAATCGAATAAGGACGAAATAAAATAACTCTAATAGATGAATTGCAACTTTGAGCAGTTTCATTGCGTCACATTATGGATTATTATGCCTATTATATTTTATTATAGAAAGCATTGTAACCCGAAGAAAATCAACTACAAAAGTAAAATTTTAATTTAAGATTATTGAAGAAAAAATACAAAATGGTGACTTGTTAGATTCATATGCTAACAGTCTTTTCATTTTAAGGCGCTTAACGGGCGAAAACGTATCTCCGAAAGTATTGAACCAAGAACAATAAACTAAAAAGCACGTAAATTTACAACTTATAATCTATACGATGAAGGATTTTCGAGTGAAATTTTCGTGAAAAATCCCTTATAAATTCAACAATTTCAAGATATCGTAAGAAATTAATCAAAATCATCGTATAAATAAACTATCAAGGAATGTACAGTTAAAAGTTCAAGTCAATCCGTTAAAAATTGTATGAGTTCTGTTTTCGCCCGATTTAAAAAACATGGTTTCGAAATAAATAAGTTTAAAGTTGTAGTAAGCGAAGAAGTGTAATTTATTTCCAAAAGAAAATTCGCCTCTTCCTCTTCCTTTTTAGCCGATTTAAGGATTGTTCGGATAAATCAACACAATTGAGCGCTTTTTATATTTGCCATATACACCACGGATCATTACCAGGTGACAATAAGTTATCAAGTTGCGGTTTTCGTCGATAGATAAAATTTATGTTAAAACATTTTTTTTTGCATTCTCTAGATGTTATTACACAGTTTTATTGAAAAAAAGAAAAATGTATTTTCAAAGCGTTCTGGAGTGGCTTTACCCCTTAAACAAATGGATTGCTGGGGAGTGAATTGTATTCTGTATATAATATGGGCACACAGTGCTCACTGGTTAACTTAATTTTATATCTATTCTCAAAGGTTATAATTGAATATGTGGAGTGACCTGCATTTGACTGTCTTATACGTACACTGTAAAAAATACGTGTAAAATTACAATAATTATTTTTGTATTTTTCCTTAAAAATAAGCGTAATATTACATATCTGTGTAATTTTACATGTGTTCTTCAATTTTTATGTAATATTACCAACTATGAATATATTTTATGTGAACTTAAATAATTCACTGTAAAATTACATATTTTACAGTAAAATTAAATTTTCTATTGCAAAATTAAATATTCAATTGTAAAATTCCATATTCTCGCAGGCTGATCTGTAAAATTACGAAATTGATGTGACTTTACTTGGAAATAATCGGAAAAGTTGTGATATTACAAAAACGGAGTGCAAATTATTAGTTTTCATGTATTTTTACATTTTTATATCGCAATATTAAAGTATTATAGTATTAGGTACGCAATGATTTGAAGTTTTTATATATGCATAGTAAATTAAAATGGTATTGTTTATTCATGAATATCAAAATTTAAGGTAGGTATAATAAATTCTATAATCTATGATATAATATATATATATTATATATATATATATATATATATATATATATATATATATTATATATATATATTATATATATTATATATATATATATATATATATATATTATAATTGTGAATATACTAAATTTAATTGTAAAAATACCATCGATTATATATTTTATGTAAAGCTGCAACATTGTCATTTTCTTTTTTTTATTAATCATTGATATGAATTAAAATTACATATAATGTCTATATATATATATATATATATATATATATATATATATATATATATATATATATATATTATATATATATATATATATATAATATATATATATATAGACATTATATGTAATTTTAATTCATATCAATGATTAATAAAAAAAAGAAAATGACAATGTTGCAGCTTTACATAAAATATATAATCGATGGTATTTTTACAATTAAATTTAGTATTTTCACAATTATCTTGTGTTAAATTACATGTTTGTGTAAATTTGCGTTTGCGTTGTTTTATTGAACAGACGCATGTGTTCAGAGTTCAGACCTGTTTAGGCTATACATGCGTATGGTGCATCATATTGAGCAGGCCGTATATTTGTTTAATGTATAACTGTGAATATATTTATATATAAAGAAGAGGTGCTTCTAATATCTAATTGAACATTGAAAATAGAAGTTTCCTTTTTCAAGTAAGTTAAATGAAGTTATATATCAATTACCATTTAAATTTTTATTCCAATTATGCAAGTAAAATTAACAGAAACTTTCAACATATACATATGTTATTTAACACTTGTTTAAAAGCAATTTACGTTAAACATGTATAATATCTTGTATATTTAGGGTCATTAATTATCTTATTAGAACTTGATAGTTAATTTACAGAAGTGTTGAAATTTTAGGTTCAAACTGTAAATTTAGGATTGGAAAATTATATTTTACATTTTACATTAGAACAAACTGTTACATTTACAATATGCGAATTTTACATTTTTAAACTCTAAATTTTGTGTTTGAAACTGTTATTTTATATTTTATCAGAATTTGATGGTAAATTTACAGAAGTTAGAGGAATTTTATATTTTAAATGGTAAATATTTAGTTGAAATACGGATGATTTTTTTGATCAAAGTTTGTTTTAATTACAATTTTTTGTAAACAACTGACATAAATTAAGTTCGCATAAATGTTTTCAATTCTTTGTTATTTATATTTGTAATAAAAACAATTCAAAAAAATATAACTTGTTAAATTACCTATACTTTCTTCCTCAAATTACAATTGTAAAAGTAAATTTACATTTTTAAATGTAAATTTACACTTCCATTAAGAATACCATTACATTATTTAATGTAAAATATACTATATAATCACGGAATTTTACATCTTCAATTAGTAAAGTTACATTTGCAATAGTTAATTTTCACAGTTACACTTGTAAACGTTTTTCATTTACATATGTAAACATTACATCTCATATTAGTAAATTTACAATTTCAAAACTAATGTTACACATCATTAATGTAAAATTTACATTTAGCGATGTATTCCTTTACTACAACATCTGTAAAATTACATAACATAAATCTAGATATGTAAATATACTGTTCAATTTGTAATATTACATTTTATAAAATCAAAATAGTAAAGATACACTGCTATGTAAAATTACTATGATTATCGAGGGTCATGATTAAACCAATGATTATCATTGTAAAATTTTTTTACAGTGTAAGGATTCACTAGAAATATATATCCCAAGTAAACAGTTAAATCAACCAATACGCCTCGAAATAAAGTTACTTAAAATAAAGTTATAGTTACGTATTAGTGTTTCCGTTGCTCTGAACCCCATAGTTAAATTATTAATTAATTCAAATTTTAATTTAAGCATGCTAAATTTGAAGAACAGTAATAAATTGTATGTAGTTTTTTTTTGAAAACCATAAATCATACAAAACAAAAACTTGTAATTTTATTCAGAGTTCCCCTATTCATAAATGTGGAGAGTCCAAGCAAAGAAAAAAACGAAATCTAATTATATCTTAAATTGCTTGGCATCGCGTGTAAAAAGAAAACGAATATAAGTTATTTAAAAAAAGAATAAGTTGCAAATCAATAATTGAATGGTCGATATGGGGGTAAATACAGGAAAATATCTATCATTATACATGTATATAAAAGAAAAAGTTAATTGAAAATGTGAGAAATGGTGTTTCAGATAAGAAGCGAACAGAAAATGTTCAGTCATCTGAATTCATGCGATTGAAATGTATATATTTAGCCACCATTGTTTCTATATATGACGATGAAATATTCGAATAATAAATGTCATCACACATTTTCTCCATTTAAGTGGATAGCAAGATTCGCTAATCCAAAAATATATATAACTTGGATATTAGTCATCGCTCGCTCGTAAGACCAAATTTGTGCCCTCTTCTGAAGGTACCAGAGCGATTCACTACAAATTTAGTACACCTATTATTTGGCATCCCATTTGAATCCGCTCGCACAATTAATCACCCGTATACTTCCCGAGTTATAGGGCAACAAAATTTGGAGCCCCCCTTTATACTGCCCTTATAAAAATAATTAAAACGCCGAAAATTTTACTAAAAACTCTAAGATATTTTATGTTTACAATATTTTGAATTTAAAAATACGCACTAAAATTTATCTTTCTATAAAAATAATATCCAAAAGATTTTAAGAGTATTTGTATCTAACATTTCTTAAAATTGTTAACCAAATGGCCATTATAATTAAAAACTGCTGCTCGCATCGCATATCTTACCTAAAGGCGAGCTGGATGCATCGGTGCGTTGTACGTACCAAATCTTGTATTATATATAAAACAAGATTTGGTACGCGTAAAACGCACCAACGCGCAGAGCTCGCCTTTAGGTAAAATATGCGTTGCGAGCAGTGGTTTTTTATTATTATGGCCTTTTGGTTAACAATTTGAAAAAATGTTATAGAAATAAAAAGTCTTACATTTTTTAATTTTAGATTATAATGAAAAAAAATAAAAAATTAGTGCATATTTTAAAATTAAAAATTATAATATTTAATAATTTTTTCGGGCTTTGGGTTAACAATATGAAAAAATCTTGTAGACATAAAATATCTTAGAATTTTTTGTAAAATTTTTGAGTGTTTTAATTATTTTTATAAGGGCAGTATTAAGGGGGGCTCCAAATTTTGGGGCCTAATAACTCGGGAAGTATACAAGTGATTGGATTTAAACTGCGAGCGGATTCAAATGGGATGCCAAATAATATGTGTACCAAATTTGGTCTCGAGTCTCGAAAGTCTCGAGTCTCGACTGGTCTCGAGTCTCAAAAAGTCTCAAAAAGTCTCGAAAAGTCTCGAAAAGTCTCGAAAAGACTTGGGTCTCGAGTCTCGAAAAATCGCGAGTCTCGAAATGTGTTGAGTTCCGCTAAAATCTTGAGGTCTCGAATCTCGTGTATGGAATAATGTTGAATTTCGATAATTCTCGAATCGAATAAGACTTAAGTCACGAAAAAAAAAAAAATATTTCTCGATAAGTGTTGATGCTTGAAAGTCTTGAAACTCAAAATGTTCGAGTGTTGAAACAGTTTCGAAACTTAAATCTGATGATAAAGTTCCTATACGATTCAAGACAATTTTATGTTTATTAACACAGGATTATGAACTATTGAGGGCCTATAATTCCAGAAGCGCAGTACCTTTATATTATATTAATAAAAAAGCTAAAGTAGCCTTCATTCAACTTCCTTGTTTTTTCACTTTCTGTATAAATTCACCCTACGATTGCTACGAAACCTAATCAGTATTGTTACTAGGGAAACGTAAAATAATTATTTTCAATAGCGATTTTTCAGTAAATGGTATGTTGGAAAAAACTTTTTGTACAAAAGTTCCTAAAATTTTTATTATCTTCAACTTTTATATGAATCCTGTTTTTTTCATTCTCATACCGTATCCGAGCAAAAGGTTAAACTGTTACTTCCGGTTAATATAATATTTCCAAAAATAAAAGTAGAAGTAAAAATAAGAGTAATATTATAAATATATATATATATATATATATATATATATATATATATATATATATATATATATATATATATATATATATGTATATATATATATATATATATATATATATATATATATATATATATATATATATATATATTTATATATATATATATATATATATATATATATATATATATATATATATATATGTGTGTAATTTAAATTCATATCAATGATAAAATTAAGCAAAAAGAAAATGACAATGTTGCAGCTTTACATAAAATATATAATCGATGGTATATTTACAATTAAATCTAGTATTTTCACAATTATCTTGTGTGAAATTACATTTTTGTGTAAATTTGCATTTGCGTTGTTCTATTGAACAGACGCACGTGTTCAGAGTTCAGACCTGTTTAGGCTATACATGTGTATGGTGCATCATATTGAGCAGGCCGTATATTTGTTTAAGGTATAACCAAGGAACATAGATTTTAAAGATAAATCTATGTTCCTTGGTATAACAGTGAATATATTTATATATAAAGAAGAGGTGCTTCTGATCCCTAGATCACCAAAAAAATCGAACTCGAGATTTCAATGCATATACACGTTTTGAGTTTCCCTGAATCGAATGTGACTATTTTCGGAGTGACGTCTGTGTGTGTGTGTGGGTGTGTATGTGAACGCTCTAGAGTCAAAACTGTCAAACGAAAAATTATGAAACTTCAAACTTAAGACTTGTCTATGCCCTAGATGTGCAACTGCTATTTTTGAAAAGAATATTCAAACCGGAAGTCCATGTTTACTCTATACATTTTTTGTTCTATCTCCAATATCACTAGAACGGCTACACTTACGGCAAAAATATTTATGTTCATAATAAAAGATAATAATATTTTGCACAACTTTTGTTCGAAAAGTTTCTTCAATAAATGTACCAGTTACGAGAAAATCGCTACTAAGAATCATAAGTATCTTGTTTACGTTGCAACGTAAACAAGAACGCGTTGTCATGGATTCGAATGTAGTTTAATTAATCGGATCATCTGCGCCTGTCAATATTTCGATAAGAAAACAAAATGGCCTGAATTAGATGAATGACATTTCAGAATATTTCTGTAGAGTATTGATTAGTTTTGATAGCTACTACTTCAAAACCATTGCAAATTGGTATTGGTATAATTTTCCACCTATTCATTCATAAGGTAAGCTTAGATTTCATATTGTTTTTGTTGGAGTAATATATCCTAATAATATATTTTTATAATCAATAAATATTGTTGAAAACTACGTAAAAGAAAGTCCCGCGTTGGCCACATCCCATTTTTTCTTATATTATGATATTTTTCGAGAAATTGTATTTTGTAAATGGTTTTATTATTTTTGCAATTTTTTAGGTATGTTTTCAAAATGTACTGCTCGCTACAATGCTATTTACGTAATACTTTTTGCGAAGAATATCATAATTTAAGGAAACAAGATTTAGTACTCTTAAAACGCACAAACGCACAGTGGTTCCAAATGCCGAAAAGGTGGCCAAAATGTGAAGACGTTATTCAAATTGCGTGAAATTTCGTATGAAGGGTATTTTGAGGTCGCTGATAAAAAA
Source organism: Leistus spinibarbis (assembly GCA_933228885.1). Classification (NCBI taxonomy): domain Eukaryota; kingdom Metazoa; phylum Arthropoda; class Insecta; order Coleoptera; family Carabidae; genus Leistus; species Leistus spinibarbis. The sequence continues at coordinate 7,754,309 of OW121791.1, forward strand.
TCTGTACTCAAAATTTCAAAAAACAAAATGGCGGACATTTTTTTTAAAAATGGTCATATATTCATAAACCTTCGTATATAGGGTATTTTGAAGTCGGTGACGAAGAATCTTTATATAAAATTCCAAAAAAACAAAATGGCAGATCCAATATGGCGGACAACATTTTTAGAAATGGTCATATATTCATAAAACTTCGTATAGGGTATTTTGAGGTCGGTGACGAAGAATCTTTATATAAAATTTCAAAAAACAATATGGCGGATCCAATATGGCGGACAAAAATAAAAAAAAATGGGGCAAACTTGGGCAGCTCCCCTTATTTTCACATTATTAAAAAATAGTTAAATAATACGAAAAAAATGGTTAGATTGTGGGATGTCGTGGGACTTTTGAGTTATCTAATGTTAAACTTTACATTTGGAACTGGAACAACTAGTTCTACATGCTACATTAGTTAAATACGCATGACAATTTACTGTCAACACATTTTAACATTGAAAAGTATTCACTTTCGTTAGAAGAAGCCATTTCTTTTGATTCCAGGTCACTTTCACACGAAAAACTTGGTTCGCGGCTATAGAGCGCTCAGACCCTCTTGCGCGCTGCGTTCGGAAAACAATGCGTGTCGAGAGCTCCACATGCAAGTTTGAGGGTTATGAAACGCAGTTTCTAATAGACCAGGTACCAACCTACATAACTAGACCCCAAAAAGTCCACAGATCAAAGATTGATTTTGGGGACTTTGGGCCACCTTTTCGGCATTTGGAACCACTGTGAAACGCGCAGAGCTCGCCCTTAGGTAAAATATGCGTTGCGAGCAGTGGTTTTTAATTATTATGGCCTTTAGGTTAACAATTTGAAAAAAGGATATAGATATAAAAAGTCTTACAATTTTTTGTAGATTATATAGTTAAAAAAAAAAATTTAGTGCATATTTTAAAATTCAAAATTATAATATTTAATAATTTTTTTTGGGCTTTGGCTTAACAATATGAAAAAATCTTGTAGACATAAAATATCTTAAAAATCTTAGAAAAAGTTTTAGTGTTTTTAAATTATTTTTATAAGAGCAGTATTAAGGGGTCTCCAAATTTTGGGGGCATATAAGTCGGGAAATATACTAGCGATTGGGTATAAACTGCGAGCGGATTCAGATGGGATGCCAAATAATATGTGTACCAAATTTGGTGTGAATCGCTCCAGTACTTTCAGAGAAGTAGAGGGCACAAATTTAGTCTTACGAGCGAGCGAGCGAGCGACGATTAAAATCCAAGTATATAAGTTACATACATTTTTGGATTTTGGACGACGAGACTAACACTTTTTCTCAATGAAATTTATTGATCCGAATGCTTTAGCTTCTCCGGTACTTCGTACGGCGAGCTAAAAATACAGTACATCCCTGACAAGCCCGACATTTCTTTATAACCCTTGTTATGTGTTGATTATCGGTTTCGGCGAATGAACTCTGCGCCTACTATACATATCCATAACAGCTTCTAAATTAAAAGTTCAGGCAATATTAAAGTAAAAATATAAAATTGATATTCAAATAAATTTTTTTAGATTACAGCTTACATAAACCAGCCATAAACCGCTGCAGCTTAACTCAAATATTTAAAGGCGTGCAAAATTTTCCATATTCTGCAAATGCCCAGTCCGTCTCTGTTTTTAGTCTACTAAAATTGATATTAAGAAATTTCTAGATCACATCTACAGTAAAAACAGTAATAAGTTTCAAGAAACTTTCTGAATTTTTCCAAAGCATTATTATAGTTAGCTTGGTTTGACACAAAATAAAACAAAATAGTGTAATTTTGTGTCCAATGTGTCATGTGTCTAGTGTTTAGTTTTTTGGTTTTACAACTTTTGACAATTCTATTCAACATTCAAGCAGATCAAGGTTAGTTTAATTCGCATACATATTTTTAATTTAACAATCCATTAGTAAATACTTTTTCAACAAATGTCAAATAAGTAATTTCATTCAAATGTCACAGCTTAAGCAAAATGTTAAGACAAAGTATTGAGTTTAACCCTTCAGTGGTTACGTGTAAAGTTACAGGTAAATCAATAAGTCGCCATTCTCACCGGTCGTAGGTACCTAGTATATACAACTCGAGCTCAGCCGGTCTTCGACTCAACATGCTTCTGTGTACACACAGTAAACGTACCATACTAAGATATAATTTATAATTTTGTATTATTTCTTAGAATAATTCTTTACTTAAGGTTGCGTGCCGGATAATTTATTGTTAATAGATCATATACAAACAAATATATTTTATCCGAACGGGTCTTAATTGATTCGTGTACTTCATACACAGGTGTTCTATGTAAAGTTATTTGTATTAGTTATTAAGAAACCGGTTTGGTTACTAAATATTTTTAAGATATTCGAAATAATCGGGATAAGAATAATAGAAATTCAATTTTCATACACTCAATATCCATCAAAGTACCCGAAGTGTTTACCTTTAGCTGGCCGTAGGAAGTACCGAAGAAGCTAAAGCATTCGGTCGTGTGTCTGTAGCATTCTCGGATCAAAAAATTTCATTAACAAAAAGTGTTTGTCTCGTCGCCCTGAATCCAAAAATGTATATAACTTATATACTTGGATGTTAGTCATCGCTCGGTCGCTCGTAAGACCAAATTTGTGCCCTCTACTCCTCTGAAGGTACCAGAGCGATTCACACCAAATTTGATAAAAATATTATTTGGCATCCCATTTGAATCCACTCGCAGTTTAAATCCAATCGCCTGTATACTTCCCGAGTTATAAGGCCCCAAAATTTGGAGCCCCCTTAATACTGCCCTTATAAAAATAATTAAAACACGCAAAAATTTAACTAAAAATTATAAGATATTTTATCCCTACAATATTTTTTTTGATTACTAACCCAAAGTCCGAAAAAAATAATTTTGATGAATTTGCACATAAAAAAATTTTTTTTTACCAACGCGTAAAGCTCGCTTTTAGGTAAGATATGCGTTGCGAGCAGTGGATTTTAATTATTATGGCCTTTTGGTAAACAATTTGAAAAAATGTAATAGATATAAAAAGTCTTAAATTATGTTTAGATTATATTGATAAAAAAAAATTTTAGTGCATATTTTGGGTTAATAGTATGAAAAAATCTTGTTGATATAAAATATCTTATAATTTCTAGTAAAATTTTTGAGTGTTTTAATTATTTTTATAAGGGCAGTATTAAGGGGGCCTCTAAATTTTGGGGCCCTATAACTCACGAAGTATACGGGCGATTGGATATAAACTGCGAGCGGATTCAAATGCGATGCCAAATAATATGTGTACCAAATTTTGTGTTACGAGATACCGAGCGAGCGAGCGAGCGACGACTAACATCCAAGTATAGAGGTTATATATATTTTTGGATTCAGAGCGACGAGACAAACACATTTTGTTAATGAAATTCTTTGATCCGAGAATGCTACAGACACACGACCGAATGCTTTAGCTTCTTCGGTACTTCGTACGGCGAGCTAAAAATTTTTGCCTAAATACATTATTTTTTGCTCGCCGTACAAAGTACCGAAGAAGCTATAGCATTCTCGTCTAAAAAAATGTCATTAACAAAAAGTGTTTGTCTCTTTGCTCTGAATCCAAAAATATATATAACTTATATACTTTGATGTTAGTCGTAGCTCGCTCGTAAGACTAAATTTGTGCCCTCTACTCCTCTGAAAGTACCAAAGCGATTCACACCAAATTTGGTACACATATTATTTGGCATCTCATTTGAATCCGCTCGCAGTTCAAATCTAATCGCCCGTATACTTCCCGAGTTATAGGGTCCCAAAATTTAGAGCTCCCTTAATACTGCATTTATAAAAATAATTAAAACACTTAAAAATTCTACTAAAAATTATAAGATATTTTATGTTAACATGATTATTTCTAATTGTTAACCCAAAGCCCGAAAAAAAAAAAATTAAATGTTATAATTTTGAATTTCAAAATATGCACAATTTTTTTTTATCAATATAATCTTAAAAAAATTAAGACTTTTAATCTATAACCTTTTTTCAAATTGTTTACCAAAAGGCCATAATAATTAAAAACCACTGCTCGCAACCCTTACCTAAAGGCTAGCTCTACGCAAAGCTATTTGTATTAGTTATTAATAAAAACCGGTTTGGTTTCTACATTTCTTTAAGAAATTCGAAATAATTGGGATAAGAATAATAGAAATTCAATTTTCATACACTCAATGTCCATGAAAGTGCTCGGACGGTTTTGTTTTTTATTACAAATATGTATAACAAAAACTTTTACCTTAATACATAATTTTTTTGGACAAGCTAATTTTTTTTACATTCTTATATGCATTGCATTCCGTAGTTTGTTTGACCTTTCGCCTTTGTTAAAAGTCATTTGAAGGTCATTTTATTTTAAGGTCAAATCGACATATTTCGACCAAAATATCTGCAAAAAATTCATGCGTATGTTTTTAAGGTATCTGAGTACGATTCCGTAGTTTGTCTGAGCTTACGATTTTGAAGTTACAAAAATGAAGCATTACCGCGAGTTGGTGTCTCTGACCGAATAGCTCTTATGCGGTGGTCGCCTAAGACGTTATTATATCGTAACAAAGGCGAAAGGTCAAACAAACTACGGAATCGTACACAGGGACCTCGAAAACATACGCATGAATTTTTTCAGATTTTTTCGGTCGCATTAAGACACTTTGACCTTCAAATGACCTTGAACCTGATGTGATGAAGCTTAACCAACCCGCTCATCGTAATCAGCGACCCGAAAAACCCCCAAAGCACCATAGCACTCCGAGTGTTTCGTTTTATATCAAATGTTGACCTGTGTTATTAGTGCATATTTTAAAATTCAAAATTAAAATATATAATAATTTTTTCGGGCTTTGTGCTAACCATATTTAAAATTTTTTTAAGGGTTTTAATTATTTTTATAAGGGCAGTATTAAGGGGGGCTTGAAATTTTAGGGCTCTATAACTCAGGAAGTATACGAGCGATTGGATTTGAACTGCGAGCGAATTCAAATGGGATGCCAAATAATATGTGTGTCGAATTTGGTGTAAATCGCTCCGGTACTTTCAGAGGAGCAGAGGGCACAAACTTGGTCTTACGAGCGACTAATATCCAAGTATATAAGTTATATATATTTTTGGATTCAGGGCGACGAGACAAATTCTTTTTGATAATGAAATTTTTTGATCCGAGAATGCTACAGACAAGACCGAATGCTTTAGCTTCTCCGGTATTTCGTACGGCGAGCTAAAAAATGGGTTGTGGCCAACGCGGGACTTTCTTTTACGTAGTTTTCATCAATATTTATTGATTATAAAAATATAATATTAGGAAATAATAATCAAACAGAAACAATATGAAAACCAAGCTTACCTTATATAGATGAATGCGTTGAAAATTATACCAATACCAATTTGTAATGGTTTTGAAGTACTAACTATGAAAACTAAGCAATTCTCTACAGAAATATTCTGAAATGTCATTTATCTAATTCAGACCATTTTGTTTTCTTGTCGAAATATTGACAGGCGCAGATGATCCGATTAATTAAGCTACATTCGAATCCATGACAACGTAAACAAGATTCTCAAAATTTTCGGTAGCGGTTTTCTCGTAACTGGTACATTTATTGAAGAAACTTTTCAAACAAAAGTTGTGCGAAATATTAATATCTTTCATTATGAACATAACTATTTTTGCCGTAAGTGCAGCCGTTCTAGTGATATTGGAGATAGAACAAAAAATGCATAGAGTAAAGATGCACTGCCGGTTTAAATATTCTTTTCAAAAATAGGAGGTGCACAACTAGACCATATACAAGTCTTAAGTTTGAAATCTCATAATTTTACGTTGGACAGTTTCGGCTCTAGAGCGTTCACATACACACACACACACTCACACACGCACACACACACACACACACACAGACGTCACTCCGAAAATAGTCACATTCGATTCAGAGAAGCTCAAAACGTGTATATCCGTTGAAATCTCGAGTTCGATTTTTTTGGTGATCCCTATACTTACTTATTACTCTGTAAAAGAAAGTAAAAAGAAGAGTGACGTGTTTCCAAGATGACCCTAAACTGGGTAGCGGTATATAATAAAAACGTAACAGAAAAAAAATGGTTAAAGCAGAATATATTGTATACTCTAGGGGTGGACATTTCTAAAAATTTTATACCGATTATCGATATTAAAAAATTATCGATGTAACGAAACATCGATATTTATCGATATATCGTCAAACTTAAGACATGCATATGGTCTAGTTGTGCACCTCTTATTTTTGAAAAGAATATCCAAACCGGCAGTGCATGTTTACTCTATGCATTTTTTGTTCTATCTCAAATATCACTAGAACGGCTACACTTACGGCAATAATAGATATGTTCATAATGAAAGATATTAATATTGCGCACAATTTTTGGTTGAAATGTTTCTTCAATAAATGTACCAGTTACGAAAAATCATCTTGTTTACGTTGTCATGGATTCGAATTAATCGGATCATCTGCGCCTGTCAATATTTCGACAAGAAAACAAAATAGTCTGAATTAGATAAATGACATTTCAGAATATTTCAGTAGAGTATTGGTTAGTTTTGATAGTTAGTACCATTACACATTGGTATTGGTATAATTTTCCACCCATTTATTTATTTAAGGTTAGCTTGATTTTCATATTGTTTCTGTTGGATTATTATTTCCTAATATTATATTTTTATTATCAATAAAAATTGATGAAACAATATTTTATATCATAATAAAATAGTAAGATAATTGGTACAATTTCAGTGTATTACTGTAAAATATTGGTATATTTTAGCAGTTTGTTTGGAATATATGTATATATATATATATATATATATATATATATAAAATTATGAAACTTCAAACTTAAGACTTGTATATACCCTAGATGTGCACCTCTTATTTTTGAAAAGAATATTCCAACCGGTAGTGCATGTTTACTCTATACATTTTTTGTTCTATCTCCAATATCACTAGAACGGCTACACTTACGGCAAAGATAGTTATGTTCATAATGAAAGATATTAATATTTTGCACAATTTTTGTTTTAAACATTTCTTTATAAAATGAACCAGTTGCGAGAAAAATGCTACAATACATTATAAATATCTTGTTTACGTTGCCATGGATTCGCATCTAGCTTATAAAATCGGATCATCTGCTATTTTGACAGAAAGGCAAAATAGATCCAATTAGATAAATGACATTTCAGAATATTTCTGTCACATTCGATTCAGGGAAGGTTGTAACATGTATATTCGTTGAAATCTTGAGTTCGAAATTTTTCATGATTACAATACTTACTTATTACTTCGTAAAAGAAAGTAAAAATTAGCTTCTACAAAAAAATAATGTATTAAGAGGAATCCCTACCCAGTAGCATGAAAACAAAAATCATCGTTCCGCTCTTGACGTTTTCTGATCCTAAATTAAAATATAATCCTTCCAAAAAAATATATGTCGCTTAAGTATGATCTAATGCACGACTGTACGGACGAAATTTTACAAAATTTATATATTTTACATATAAAAATAAATGAAACATTTTCCAAAAATTGATGATTTTCATAAGAGGTTTATTATGAATTGAAGAACGATATTCACAATTTACGTCTGTACATGCCTAGATTGAACTATTAACTTGCAATTATTAACAGAAATATATTTTAAAAATACATTTTATAGTCATATTTTGAAAAACTGAAGGAGCATTTTCAAGGTAACTGTATTCTAATTTAGCTACTGCCTCTAGCGATAACATTTCTAAACACTGCGGTACAGTTGAAACGCAAGCATTTCAATATCTGGTTTTTATGTATTTTATATATTGTTATATTTGTGCTACTGAATAATGCTGATAGCGAAAAAAAAAACCACTTTGGATACTTTCATGGATATTGAGTGTTTGAAAATTGTATTACTATTATTCTTATCCCGATTATTCCGAATTTCTTAAAGAAATTTACAAACCAAACCGGTTTTCATAATAACTAATACAAATAACTTTGCCTAAAACACCTGTGTATGAAATGCACGAATCATTTAAAACCCATTCAGATAAAATATATTTGTTTGTATACGATATATTAACAATAAATTGTTCGACACGCAACCTTAAGTAAAGAATAATTTGTAGAAATAATACAAAATTATATCTCAGTATATAATATGGTACGTTTACTGTGTGTTCACAGAAGACCGGCTGAGTTTCCCCTAGATGTTTAATTTGCCTGTAGGGTTATATTCATATAATTGAAAATTAAAATATTTAAAATTATGATTTATAATACAATCACTAGCGTATTGCACATTTTTGTTTGCACTATAAAACCTTACAAAATGGCAACATAAACTGATAAAATATAGCAATAACAATTATTAACATGAATAAAAACATATACCATAACCATATTTTAGTATAATAAAGAGCAGTATATATCAAATAAATATTCTATTACTACGTGCAGCTGTGCTAGATTTTGTAATTATATACTATGATCATGGTATCCTTTGATTATTACAGGATATCATTATTTTAGCGTCTAGACCAGGGCACCAGGCATAACACTTGTCACGTTAACCGAGTCTCGTAGAAGCATGCGGAGCTGAAGATAGATTGAGCTATGCCTAAAGGATTGTTCACAGCAAAATAATCAGTAATTAAGCTTAAAAATTATAAATAATAATTCCGGTTTATAGTATGACATACAAAGTTAACGTTCACAGTAACAAAATATGCGATACATTATGTTAATTTTGTTGCTTGGAATGTTAGCATTGGTTGTCATAATACAAACTAGATTATTATTTGTAATTTTCTAATCTTAATTACAATTTGGATCGCTCTGAACACACCTTAAGTTGTGTGTGGATGTTAAGTGTAATTCTACGCAAAATGTATAGCAAATTTAAACCCAATTATATGAACGCAATTAGATGAATCGCCAAATAATGAAATACTTGAAATTAAACAATATTCTGGTCGCCGGACATTCAGTTACAAATAGTAGTTGTAAAATCATCAAATGAATAGTAACAATTAGTTAAGAGCGCATGAGTTGTAAGGTATGTAGCTAGAGTAATGGCAGTGCGGAGACAGTTGCACACTATAGCTGGCGGGTAGAGGGGGAGGTAAAGAAAGATAGAGTGATGATGCTTTTCTAGTCGTAGTCGAACAGCAATTCTGTTGGCAAATAATTACAGAACGCCGGCCGTGGGGCGACACGTCACTACTTGCCCCGCTAGCGACGGAATGAGTTGGCTTGCCCGGCAGAACCAACCCCTTCCACACGGAAGCTCTACAGGCTTCACCTACAACTAGAGCCTGCTGTAGCTGGCCGCCCTAGCTAAAGCTAGCAGCTACACCGTCTTATCTATTTCATTGTAATTCATGTGAACAACTAGCAGCGCCACAAGCCGAGCATTGTGTGAACGAACCAATTCCTCATAATACACATTTCATCCGTACTTCATTTAGAGCAGCAGTTCTTAACCTTAATGTTTCGTTTACGCATGGCTGTTCCATGCCAAATTACGCATATTCGCGCATATGCGCTCCGTCGACAAAAGTTGAACGCATAGACGACCAAGTAACCGTTTATGCATCCGACCAAGTTTTGCCTTGCCGTGGCGATTTTTGTGGCATGTAATTGAACTATATGCTCTTCCCTAACGTCAATATCTGGAACAACTATTAAAAATGAAACCTTATCAATTGTAATTATATCACGGACACTCACAGTTTACTACGTGAATTTGTCCTGTCAGCGTTGATCTTGTTTTCTTTGGTATTTTTGCATTTAAACTTTTAATTTTTTTTAAATACCATTTTTCTAATTTATTTGAATAATGGTCCAATCTATTCTAATAACTAAACTAAAATAATAAAGGTATTTGTATTATACGGTCTAGGCTGGCCATCTGTGTTCCTATGTTATAAGCTTCACCCATGCGCTATGCGTAAAGTTGAAATATTCACGGTCGACCATGCCTCGTCAAGTTGACGCGGCATGGTGGAATAATTAGCGTAAACACTAGATAGGTTTTCTGTATATTCAACTTTTGTCGACGGAGTGCATATGCGTAACTTGGCATGGAACGCATGGCTATGCGTAAACGAAGCATAAGATTCTGTTTACGCATGGCAGTTCCTCATGTCAAGTTACGCATAACCCAACTCTTATCTAAACTGCTATTTGGCTTGTACATGCTATTTTTGGCTTGTAATGCTATTTTAAGGCATGTAAATTTCATTTTATGGCATAATACAACATGTACATGCCAAAAATATGATGTACATGCGAAATTTCAGTTGGGCTAATGCTTCGTGTACGCATGGTTGTTCCATGCCAAGTAACGCATATGCGCTCCGCCGACAAAAGATGGATATACAGAAATCCTATCTAGTGTTTACGCTTACTTTTCCACCATGCCATGTCCACTGCCGACGCATAGTCGACCGTGAATATTTCAACTTTATGGCATAGCGCATGGGTGAAGCTTATAACATAGGAACACAGATGGCCAGCCTAGTCTGGGTAATACAGATACCTTTATTATTTTAGTTAATTTATTAGAATAGAGGGGACCAATATTAAAATAAATTAGAATAATGGTATTTTAAAGAAATTAAAAGTTTAAATGCATATATACCAAAGAATACAAGATCAAGGCTGACTGGACAAATTGACGTAGTAAACTGTGAGTGTCTGTGATATAATTACCATTGATTAGGTTTCATTTTTAATAGTAGTTCCAGATATTGACGTTAGGGAAGAGCATATAGTTCAGTTACATGCCACAAAAATTGCCACGACAAGGCAAAACTTGGTCGGATGCATAAACGGTTACTTTGTCGTCGACGTACCGCATATGCGTAACTTGGCATAGAACAGCCATGCGTAAACGAAGCATAAGAGTTGGGTTATGCATAACTTGGCATGAAACTGCCATGCGTAAGCAGACCTTAAACGCGACTAACTTAATTCTAAATGTGATTTACAATATGTTAAAAAAGAGAATGATGAAACGTATGTACAGTACATCTCACTTATCTGACCCAAAATCGCTCTCTTTTGCAAAGTAATCCAGCACATTAAGGCATACGGCAACATTTTAGATTAAAAACCTAACCTTACATCAAAACGTCAAACAACAGAAGATGTCATAATTTAATAACAAACTACTAATTTTACATAACATAATATACGCTTAACTAATTTATAGAACTAACTTTTATGTATAATTTGTTACATAGATTTATATTTTATTGCTATTATAATTATTTACATTAATTATTTGGCGACGTATGTATTTTTCTTTTTATATTTTATGTTTAACATAACTTTTTGAAGATCTCATGACGTTAAAAAACACCTCCCACTACCATTACTAGAATCAAACGATTTATAATTATGATGTAAGCTGAGAGATCCCCTCTAAGACTTAAAAATTTCAAAAGACCCCCCACAGAATGGGTATGTGTAGAAAAACATCCCGGAGAGTAGGTTAATTTTAATTATTCTGCGACCACCTACATATTTTTCGCGACCCCCACTTTGAAAATCACTGCTGTATATGATATATAAATAGAAATTTCTTCACTAATATACATAAATAAGTATCATAACGCTTTATTCACAATTAAGCTCGATATTTTATTAACCTTAATTAAATACAACTCGCATTTATATTTCTGTTAAGGTCAAAACAATAATGTCAAAAAGAAACACCGGCTTAGTCATTATAAAAACATATTTGGAGTGGCCTGCACTCGACTTTCGTTTACGCAGTTTTCACGAAATATATATATATATATATATATGTATATATATATATATATAAATAAATAAATAAATAAATATATATATATATATATATATATATATATATATATATATTTATTTATATATATATATCCAAAACCAGCTGTCAAACTAACCAATACTCTACAAAATATGCTGAAATATCATTTATCTAATTGAGTCTATTTTGATATCCTGTCAAAATCTTGACAAGCTCAGATTAAGCTACATGCGAATCCATGGCAACTTAAAGAAGATATTTATAATGTTTCGTAGTATTTTTCTCGCAACTGGTACATTTTTTGAAGAAACTTTTCAAACAAAAATTGTGCAAATTATTAATATCTTGCATTATGAACGTAACTATTTTTGCCATAAGTGCAGGCGTTCTAGTGATATTGGAGATAGAACAAAGGGACCATAGAGTAAACATGCACTTCCGGTTTGAATATTCATTTCAAAAATAGGAGGTGCACATCTAGGGTATATACAGTTTACGATAAATCGTTTATACACTTGGGCAACAGATCAAGGTTTTCTTTTTTCGCCAACTAAAACCGAATATATTCACTTCTGTCAGCGTCTAGCATTCTATTTTGATCCAACTTTGACACTGAACGGACCCAATTTGCCGTTTGTTGAAACTTGTCGTTTTCTAGAGCTTCTGTTCGACCGGAAGCTTAATTGGCGTGCTCATCTTGAGGCTCTGAAGAGAAAGTGTCGCCTTTTTCTAAATCTGTAGCGAGTTCTAAGTTGCAAATCGTGGGCGCGGATCGTGCGGCTATGCTTCGCTTGTACCGTTCTCTGGTACGTTCAAAGAAGAATATGGCAGTATTGTTTACGCGCAAAACCATAGACACAATACACCATACCGGAATACGTTTAGCCACAGGTGCTTTTCGAACTAGTCCCATTCCGAGTATACTATGTGAATCAGGCGAACCATCTTTATATGCTCGCCGTAAGCTTTTGACCATGCGCTACGTGACGACTATGAACTCTAAGCCATATCACCTAGTTTATGATACCGTCTTTGGCCAAAAGTTTGAGGATGTGTATGACAATAGAGTTCGGGCTGTGAAGTCCTTTTCCATTAGAGTTAGCGATATATTTAGAGAAATGAACTTCGAACTACCTATTACGCCTGTAACTTCTTTCAGCCCTTTCCCTCCGTAAATTTTTTCTCACCCGAAAATAAACTATTCACTTGCCAAGCTTAATCGAGCTGTTACGTTGACGTTGGAATACCAACGAGAGTTTGCCAAAATCCTATCTAAATATCGTCAATGCATTCATTTGTATACAGATAGGTCAAAGGCCGATGGCACAGTTGGTTGTGCCTTTATGGTAGCAAGGGATACTGTTGGTTTTGGCTTGCATGCACTCTCATCAGTATATACGGCGGAACTGTATGCTATCTACCAAGCTCTTGCTCATGCGAGCAGTCTAAAGCACAATTCATTTGTCATATTATCAGATTCGATGAGTGCATTTAACGCTATTGAAGTTTTGTATCCTAACCATCCCCTCATTCAGAAGATACAGTCTTCCTTGAAGACACTTGGTTCACGCGGGGTTATTGTTCACATTATTTGGTGTTCAAGGCAATGAAACTGCGGATCAGGCTGACAAATGTGCGCTTTCGAGAGCGAATGTTGATTATGATCCGGTGTTTGTTGATGACCTTAAAGGTTACTACAGGCATCTGGTCACAAATCGATGGCAGGAGGTGTGGAAACAAGTAGCAGCCAACAAGTTAAGACAAATAAAGGATGATGTAATGCCATGGGTTTCTTATCGTAGGGCTTCCCGAAGGGAAAAAGTGACTATTAGACGATTGCGTATTGGCCACTGCTGGTCGACCCATGCATATATTTTGCATCGAGAAGAGTTTCCAATATGTGAGACAAGCGACACAGCACTCACAGTGCCACATATTTTATTGGACTGTGTCCAAATTGTGGAGCAGAGAAACAGAGCTGGTCTGTCAAATGATTTATCGGTGGCCCTTGGTGACGCTCATTGACAAAGTCGTCTTGTTATTTCGATTAGCTGCTTCGTCTATTAGTAATAAGTCTTATTGTTTTGTCTAACATTGCACAACAGGAGGCGCTATACTACTTCTTGTCTTTTATATATATATATATATATATATATATATATATATATATATATATATATATATATATATATACAATTTATTCTAGAGCTAATTCGTGTTTCGTATTATCGTGTTTAGTTTGTAAGTGTTTCTAAGTCTTCTTTCCTGTTTCCGTAGCGTTATTTTAGTTTCTCGATTTCTCTGTAGATTATATTTTATTTTAGTTTAGGTGTGAATAGCCCATGAGGCTGATGCATCATTAATTTAAAATCCTAGCCTATCCTATTTTTGAAAAGAATATTCAAACCGGAAGTGCATGTTTACTCTATTCAATTTTTGTTCTATCTCCAATATCACTAAAACGGCTGCACTTATGGTAGAAATAGTTATGTTCATAATGAAAGATATTAATATTTTGCACAACTTTTGTTTGAAAAGTTTCTTCAATCAATGTACCAGTTACGAGAAAGCTGCTACGAAATATCACAAATATCTTGTTTACATAGTCATGGATTCGCATGTAGCTTAATAAATCGGATCATCTGCGCCTGTCAATATTTTGCCAGGAAAACAAAATAGACTCAATTAGATAAGTGACATTTCAGAGTATTCTTGTAGTTCTTAGTTAGACAGTTTGTTTAGGATATCAGCCTTGTTCCAATAAGTATTTATTTAAGCATCAATAATTAAATTTGGTATATCGAGAATTTATAGTTTTTAATAATTAAAGTTTTGCAAAATGTCCTGAATTTCTAGTACAATTTATTAACTAAGTATTTTAAAAATTTCTTAATAGGAACAATAATAATAATGCAATGGAGTTAAATTTAATTTATTTACATTACATTTTCAGGAATCCTTGAATCTATATAAAAAATTAAATGAATATATGTTATATTATATGTAATGTCGGGGTTCGATTCCCGCCTATGTCAGTTTGCATTTTTACAAAAATAGTGTTCTACACATATAAACTCACTTATAAATATACACACAAACAAATATATCTGGGTGTTCTCCCAATTTCGCCTATAGGCATATCTGAAGCACTTTGGTAACAATATTATAATACGTTTATTATATATATATATATATATATATATATATATATATATATATATATATATATATATATATATATATATCATAAGACAAAATACAAATGAAAATGTTAATTGTTATTTAATAATTTTCCTTGGTGTGCTGTTGTCTTTGTGTAAACTTTCACCTGATTAAGATTTCGAGAACTTGACTGTGCAACATAGTGCTTTCCATGTGAGAATACAGGCTCATCGAGATATATTTCTACATATTTAAACGTTTGTCCCTGGGGTTTGTTGATTGTCATGGCATATGCAGGAATTATTGGAAACTGGCGGCGCTTGAGGATGAATTGGAGATTTATATCACTCGGAGCCAATTCAATTCTTGGCATATAGTCCAGTAATTGATAGGCGAGTACCATTACAAAGACCTTGTTTGGGATTCTAAGCAACATCATAATGACTCCCTTCTTTAGCAACAACGTATGTTGCCATGCCTGATGGAGTTTGCTCATGCAAAATTTCAGGTGAATAATTAAGCACGTCATTTGAATCTTCAGACATAATAAAATCTGCGCTGTAATAAATATGAGGATCTCCTTGGAGTTTGGCGATAATTGCACGATTCATTTCCAGAGTCATCCAGTTCGTTGGAGCTAAAATAACTCGATTAGCTAGATCTTCGACTTGCATGTTGTTGAGCTGTTCACCATAAATGGCCTCAATCAAGTCTTATTCTGCAACCATTTTACGGGAAATTTCAATGAACCGACTTTAAACAGCCGCAAGTTGTAGTAGTTTTGTCCAACGCTGCGCATATTTGTCGTGAGTGTTAGTTGACTGAAAATACGCCAAAGAGGGCTTGATTTTATACAGTATTCAATGAAATCAGCTCGAGTAACTCTTGGAACTACTTTAAGTGTTTGTCTAAAGTCGCCTCCGTTTAAAATAACTTTTCCGCCAAAGGACATATCGTTGCTCATCACTTCGCGCAAAAGTAAATCAATACAGCGAAGACCATCCTTTGTGAGCATTGTAACTTCATCAATGATGATGAGGACAGCTTGGCGCAATTTCTCAGTTTCTGGGGATACTGCTCTCATTGTCGAAACTGATGTGTCAAGAAGAGGAATTGGTAGCTTGAATCCACTGTGAACAGTTCATTCACCTTTCAACAGTGTTGCGGCAATGTCAGTAGCTGCAAATGGAAGCGCAATTTCTCCTCTTTCTCGAATAAATGACAGTATTGTAGAATATAGATAAGTTTTCCCAGACCCTCTGGGCCATCCAAGTAAAAATATCTGTAAATTTCATTTGCGTTGTCAATAGCTGTGATAATTTTCGTAAAGGCGGTAAGTTGTTCTACATTCAGGGATGCGATTCGTCTTTCTGCTTCTTCATTTTTCTCAACTGGATTATAAAGCTGAACTACGATTGCATTTCCTGTTGCACGGGAAGACTAATTGATGCACATGGCAATCCATGTTGTTTCAAGTTCAACAATGTTTGTGCGTCAGAATCTATTAGATTTTACCGAAACAATGACTCGAACTTTGTTTGTCCTGTTCGTGCAGCATCTAAGGCGTCTTTTTCATGTCCGACTTTAAACATGATTCGTTGTCTATTTGGTAGATGAACTGGCAGACTCATTACTGCATGCGAGCGATCATGCATATTTGATTCAAGCAATCACCACATTTCTTCCGGTGCATTGACATATCGAGCGTCAATATAGTTTGCAATCTCGTTGGGTTGAAGTTGTCCTGCAGTCACAACTATGTTATCATAGTCAAATCCTTTGTAAATATATTTAAATGCACGCAGAGAAATGCAACCTTCAACGATGATGTGCGCACAGTATTTTCGCAACAAAATGGATTATAGGGCACAACGAATCTGTTGTCCATTATTGTTTTTCGTACTTCAGCTGTTACATCTAGGCGTCTACGATACAACGAATAACCATTCGCATTCAGTGTCGTTTCCAGTTGAAATTGCTTGGGAAACATTTTCTTGCACTTTCCACCTTCCATGCAAAGTTCTCCCGGGTTATTAGTGCCACATGGTCCATGCATCATGCATATAGTTACAATTGCATACAAATGTGGATTTTGATCAGCAGCTGGCATTTCAGCACACACAAATTGATCGATACGCTCAGCAATAGAGAAGTTGTTTTCGATTCGTAGAACAATTAAAAAGTGTGCATGTGGTAGACCTCGCTTTTGAAACTCAATCGTGTAAATATGAGCTGCCGATTTTCCTATAACACTATGAACTGTCAGATCTTCCATGAAGGATTTCAGCTTCAATTTGAAAACTCGTGTCACGAAAAAAATGCTGATGCGCACGAAGAATATTCAGGTTGTTTGCTTCAATTTCAAATTACGAATCTATAATCCATTGCTGAGTAAGTTTTCCCGCACTAATAGTCGGATTGAATTTGTCTCTCACGGCTGTATTTGCTGCTTTGTACTGAAGCATAGTCAGATTAACATTGCTGCAATTTTCTTGTGCTCCATCATAAGCTATAGATTGCCAGTTCGGTTGCCAACCAGGTTTACCGTAAAGAAACAAAATCAGATATGCCATTGGATCCAAGTTTGGACTAAGGATGTTAATATTGACGAATGCCTGCTGTGGATTTACCGGATTCAATGGATACACACGAATATCACGTTCAAAAGGAGGCTGTTTACAATACCATTGCAATTTCTTTGGCATTTGGTAGGTTGTATCGTCGGTTATCGGAATGGCGGTGTCGTCGAAATACCATATTAACTACAGGAACATCTTTACCTGCATTAATTGCGACTTCATTTGCTAGACCTTCAACCTCAAGAAACATGCGATAAGTATTAGACAATTGGTTATGCTGTCTAAAAAAGCGGTCAATTTGATCCAGAACACGTGTGACACATTGCTGGTTGGCTGGATGAATAAGTCGGATACCTGTAGCTTAAGTACTGTCAATCACGTAGAGTTGAGCATACTGAAGAGCTTGGCCGTTCACTGGTTGCATTTGATTCAACCGGTGAAAAATTTGACCATGAACTTTAAAAACTACTTTGGCTCCTATCGATGTGAATGAAACAGCACTGTTGTATGAGCGATTGTTTTCGCGAAAGTTCTTAAAATTCGGATTGTTTGCATTCATCATTAAGTCACTCAGAATTTTTTTATAATGCAACACATTACCATCAACATCTAAAGGTTTGTCCAAATTAACCTTACCTTTGCGACAGCAACTGGTGAATTTTCCATCAGACGGACGTTCGGCAGCAAAATTCCTTGAAGCACAGTATTGACAAAGAATGTTCATCGGTCCACAATTGTGTGCTTCTACTCGAGCTTTAATGAAATTAAACGCTTCGTTGCGAATTGCTTGGCTTTGGCTCTCGGGCTAAGCAACTGCCTGTGGAAATTTACATTTCGACGTGCGTGAGTTTGTTCAGGAGTTTCTTGTGCCACACGAAGTCAATTGGCCTCAACCGCTGCATTCCGACGTGCTTGAGATTGTTCAGGAGTTTCTTGTTCAATGCGAAGGCGACTGGCTTCGAGAACTGCATTTGGACGTGTTTGAGATTGTTCAGGAGTTTCTTATGCAATGCGAAGTGTGACCAGTCATTTTGCTGATTGTACTCGATGTTGCACGCTCGTACACATTCGCACTATTTGTAGTCTGATCACGGTCTTAAGGTAATTTTTGTGAATTGTATTGTAATATTCTAGTTTGTATTGTATTGTCAATCAAACAATAACATTATAATTTTACCTCTTCAAAAATCTAACATTATTTAATAATTATTCGTTTGATTTTATTAAGTGTGTAACTGTAGTATTACGGCAAACTGGATAATACAAACAATATTTTAAACATTTGTATGCAAACATTAGGACAGTTTCCATGAATGTATTATTACACAAAAATCAGTATTATAAATTTACTTACTGTTTCTGTTTTTTATTCAAAAAATATGTAAATTACAAACCTTTTTTACACAACACTTTGAATAATTTGACATTTGATTCGTTATTGTTTTTGAATCAAATAATCAGGCTAGTTTCTGAATTTAATTTGTTAAAGTTTTTATATAACATAAATATTTCACTTGTCAGATTCATCCATTTAAATTATATGTTAAGACACGACTATTTATTTGCATCAAATATGACAGTAACCCTGCTTAAATATTTCAGAGCGTGAGAGTCCAGCATTCGTATACTAGTGTCCCTCTTGCCCTATCCGATATTTGACGACGACTGTACACGTGCACTTAGCACCGCTTCGTATGTGCACACACACACATGCATCGGCGTGAGAGAGCATATGGCAACGCTGTCGACCGCTACTTACTTTTACCGGCTCTCACTGAAGGTAGTAGTCAGTAGTACATATGTATAGCGCAGCGTTGCCAAATTCACCATGTCGACCTACGCGCTTCGCACGCGCGAAAATATTGCAAGATTATACACTTTTATCTATCATATCTTGATAACGGAGAAGCTAGATTTTTGACATATTATTCTAATTGATTATTATTATGCATATTCGTTTTTTGAAGATTTTTGGGCTGTAGTTTTGGCGCTATGGACTAAAACGTTGTTTCAAAACGACTTCTCAAGACATCTCCCATAAGGCACCATGTTAAAATAATCAAGTTTGCGTATTAATATCTCGAAAACTGTGAAGCTAGGCTCATTGAAATTGCTATGATATAGGTAAAAGTGTCAATTGCATTTAGAGAAAATTTCAAGAAATTCTGGCTTATACGCAAAATCGGCAAGACCTTAACAGAGAATCACAATTATTGAATAAATTATATTCCAGTTCAAAATGTTGGGCTACATCGTCTCGTTTTTGAGTTTTGAAACAACACAAATTTAATTTATTTAAGTACGATTAAACTTATGGACGGGAGTGTATATGTAAATGCCAAAAACAACCTTATCTAATGTAGAGAATAACGTTTTATTTTACCAATCTAACAACTTCAAATTAGAATAAATAAAAACTTAGTTTTATTAACTAACAATTTAATTGTTTATATTTGTCATTGACATACAATCATTAATATAATTAACCAAAAATGTATGTATGTGAGTGTGTGAGTGTGTAAATGTGTATGTGTGTGTGTATATGTAGAACGTTTTGTCTTTTGTTTTTTTTATACAAATTGGCATAAACGGGGATCGAACTCACGACCTCCAGGGTGAAAGCCAAGGCTCTTAGCCACTGCGCCATGGCGACTTTTAATAATGTTATAAAAAACAATCAAATAGTTTATACTGAAATAAAACAATCACTACGATTCTGAAATTCAGTCTGCTTTGAAATAGACAAAAACGAATCAAACGTCAGAATGAAATGTCAAAAAAGTTTTTGTGATAAATCTTCAATTAATTTGATGATTTGAAGTGTATTCAGTGTGTTGTGTACTTTACACAGAGTGGCATCTGCTATATTATATTGATATTGTATGTCAATGAGAAATATAAATAATTGTTAGTTAATAAAATTAAGTTTTATTTATTCTAATTTGAAGTTTGTGAGTCGCTATTTTAAGCATTTATGTTAAAATGACCGACCAAAGAACAAATATAAATAAAAGTGCTACCACGTGAGCGGCAAAAACAGTATTTCAATGTGAATTAGTGACGTACGAGATACGGAAACATTGTTTGAATTGTAAATCTTAAGTTTAAGAGGATTAACATGTTATTATTCAATTTTTAAGTATTTAATATGAAATAAGTGCATATTATTGCCTAATTTGCATATATTTTTAGCAAATACGTGATTCCGTAAATTTATTTTAATTCATAGTTAATATTTTCACATCAAAATGGCCAAGAAGCAGTGATTTTTGAAAATATTTGTTGCGGTAGGATTCTATAGTTCGTCAAATTATAATAACTGCAAGTAAGTAAATTTATAATTCTGATTATTAGAGAAATAAAATCTTGAAGAGATAATTCAAACATATTTAGAAACATGATTGGTTGGCAATTTAATTTTTAATTTTTGATGGCACAATCCATTGTATTTTAGCATATAACTAATTATCACTTTTAAAACTGCCGTCACACTGCATCAGTTTAATACTGCAAAATTCAGAATCTAGCCTGATAATTTAATTCAAAAACAATAATCAATCAAATGTCAAATCATTAAAAATGTTTTGTAAAAAGGGTTTGTAATACATATTTTTTGAATAATCGAATCAAAAACAGCAATCGTAAGTAAATTTATAATCCTGTTTTTTATATACAATCATGGAAACTCTCTAAATGATACAACACTTATGGCCAGTTGCACCATACAAGATTAAAATCAAAGTTAAACTAAATTTAGTTTAAATAAATCTTAGTTTAAACTTATCGGATGTTACACAGTGCATGATAAGCGATCGATTAGCATGATCTAAGAACAAAATAGCGTTCCAAAAAAGGACTCGATTTTTTCTTTATTACTATTTGCAATGTGGAAATTTGTATTATTATTATAGTCAAACGATACAAACTGAAGAAAAACCGTGTTATTATTATTAAATTACATGAAATTTCGCCATCAGTCAATACTGACCTATGTTCTGTATACCATATGGGTACATGGTGCCCACGGGTGACCCTAGTATCAATATAATATATCAGATGCCACTATCTATAAACTACACAACACACTAAATAAACTTTAAATCTTCAACTTTATAGTAAGAGATTTTCGCCAAAGTATTATTTACTTTGATATTTCATTATGACGTTTGATTCGTTTTTGTCTTTTTATCAGTGTAGACTTTACATTTTGATAAATGTCTATATGTTAAAACACAATTGCTCAAGCCATTAAAAATAATAATTTTGATTATATAAAATATTTTAGTTCACCACTATCTCAAGATTGTTGGACAGTTTTCTTGAGTAAACACAAAAATTCAATTAACAAGTCAAAATGGTGTAATGGTTAAGAAACTCGCCTTTGACCCTGGGGGTTGGGAGTTCGAATCCCATCTATGGCAATTTGAATTTTTATAAAAAGAGAGCTTTCTATACATACAAACAAACATAAAAACAAACAAACATGAAAACATATAAATCTGGGTGTTTACATATATATTATATATATATATA
Organism: Leistus spinibarbis; assembly: GCA_933228885.1. Lineage (NCBI taxonomy): Eukaryota > Metazoa > Arthropoda > Insecta > Coleoptera > Carabidae > Leistus > Leistus spinibarbis. The sequence continues at coordinate 7,776,445 of OW121791.1, forward strand.
TATATATATATATATATATATATATATATATATATATATATAATTACGACTTCACCTTTTTTTTATAAAAACTGAGCTGGTGCTTTCTTCGTTATCGAGGTTTGTTTAATCATGATGAGTTTTGAGTAGTATTATGTAATTACGAAATATCAAAAGTGTAACAATGTGTCCGTAATGACTATATGCAATAAACAGTCATTATTCGATGGAATATATTTGAATGTAGCGTAAAAATATTTAATTTCTAATACTGTGCGCATGATTTCTTTCATTCGAAGTCGATGATAGCGCCACCATCTGAAATAGCCGACAACGGAGCGGCATTACTTTGAAGTAGATGAACCTGATGGTTTGTCTTAAGCATAATAAATATGTATAGCGTTCTAATAATGATTATAATTTTTAAGAATCTGCAGTACCATACACTGGAATTACTTGTACTTGTTATATACAAGATTTGGTACGTACAACGCACCAATATTGTTGCTTGAGACGTCGAAGGTTACGAAAGAAATAAAACACTCAGTTTGTTTGAAATGTTTTATTTAATGGCAATGGAAGAATGGCCAATAAAAGGCGCCAATTGTCCACAGAGCGTCGACTTTAGGCCGAAGATCAATACTATTTTTGTCACTGGCGTGCGACGGCATCACGATGATGACGACGGATTACTTTTTTTTAATTCTTTCGGCCCGTTACAATTCTTGCCGGTAGGCGTGGTGTGACACAAAGAAATACGCTACGCGCGGTGCGAAGTTTGAGGTTGGTGTCGCATGTTTGCCAACCTTCAGAAAGAAAAATAGACTAGTGTTAGTGATAAAATAATTTATCCCCAACACTCCTCCTTAATTATTTTACTACGTAGCATACCAAACACTTTTCGAGTTAAAGGTTTGGTCAAAATGTCAGCAAGCTGTTCAGAACTTTGTACGTTTTTGAGATTTACAGTCTTGCCGATGTGTTCTTGTATGAACTTTCGCGGAATCTCGACGTGCCTTTTCCCCTTAGTTGTTTTACCCTAATGGGTGTTCCGTAGCATATGAATGGCTGACGAGACTTTGTTTCTGTGTATACCAGATGATTGGTCCTCCCCTCATCACTGGAATATCCCGTTTTGCTGTCTCCCCCGTATTCTGAATCGATGACGGCCATCACCCGAGTGTCTCCGTTGAAGATGAACCCGAGATCTGATGTTCCCCTTAGGTATTGGTGTATTCTCTTTACCATCCTCCAGTGGCTTAGCATCGGTTTGCTGCACTGACGGCTCAAATAGTTCACAGCAGACTTCCTATGGCCTCATGATATGGGATGGTGGCACTGGCTTGTCATTTATTTAACTTTTGTCGTTCGTGATCATGCCCTTCTCGATGGGCGTAGAGACTGGATTGCATGTGCTACTGTCGAAGCGCTTGGGGGTTTTCTCGGTGTAGTTTACCTGACTCACAAAGATGCCCCTAGACTCAGTTTTAATGTCCATTCCAAGATATGAAATTTGACTCTGTACCTTGTGACTGAACGTGATCTCGAATTTTTGATTAATTTTCTGTAGAAGATTGAAGATTTCTGTCTCGTCCCGGCCTAAGATGAGCATCTCCCGTCTTCTACGAATAAAGTCATTAGTATGGTTCTCTGCTTGTTGTAGTACACGCACAGGTCGTCGTCTGTGCTTTCGAATTTCAGACCAAGAACTAGTGATCTTCTCGTTCCATTTCTTGGGTGCCTGCTTTAGACTGTACAGGCTTTTTTCTACTTGCAGACCTTGTCTATCCTGTTGTTGAATCCTTCTGGCTGCAACATGTAGATGTTCTCCTCCAAGTCTCAATACAGGAAGACAGTGGTGACATCGAAAGGTATGAGTTTCTACTTTTCCGACGAAGCCTGACTCAGGATTAGTCGAATGGAGGCATGACGAGGTACGGGACTGAACTTCTGAGTATAATCTACCCCTTTCTTTTGTTCAAATCCGCGAGCTACGAGTCTTGCCTTCAGTTTTCCGTCCGATTTCTGACAAAGTACCCAACCACATGTCAAAGACCTAACTGCCTTCTGGGCACTCAACGAGCTTCCAGGTTGACATTTTTGTAAATAACTTGAAGAACTTCGAGAGCTTCTGACACTATGATGTCCTCAACCTCGCCAATCATAGCCATGTTGGCGCTGCTTCCTTGAAAGTATCCCATGACGTAGTCCAAAAATTTTGCGGGTTGCTGGATATCACGACGGTTTCGTAGTCCTGGTCTTCCAACTCGCTGTTCAACTGGCTGGTCCACGTGTCCCGTCGCTTTAGCTTCACACTCCTGCTCTTCTTGTACGCGCTCGTTCCTCTATTGCGTTGTCTCTGATTTCAGTCTCGACTTCAGTTCGACTTACTTCTTTCTTCTCATTATTGCTGAATGTGACATTTTCCTAGCTAACAACGTCCCGTTCCTCTAGCAGATAGATCCGGTAGCACAGTGAATCTAGATCATTTCCGACGAGTATTCCTTTCTTGGACTTGCCATCTAACTTGGCTCGTTTGTGGTCAGGCGTGAGGACGTAGCAGTCGCATCCAAACGATTTCAATTTATGTGTCGCCCAAACCACATCTCAGCTGGTCTTCTGTTCTTTTCGGTGCTTGTCCCGTCTGATTTACCGTGAAAACTGCGTAATTCACGGCATTTGCCCACAAGCTCTCGTTCAAGTTTCTCGCATGAATGACAGCGGTTATTCGGCAATGGTTCTCATTTTTTTCTCGATTCGTCCATTAAGTAGTGGTGTGTAGGTGTTCGAGAAAATGTGGAACACTCCCAGCTCCTCCAGTAATGTCCTCGTGCTTGCGTTTTCAATTTCCGTCCCGTTGCCTGATTCCAGGCTCTTGACTCTCCTCCCGAATTGGTTCTCTACCAACTACAATGTATATCTCTAGTTTTCCGGCTGCTTGGTCTACTTCAAACAATATACTGTCCGAAAGTGTGAGTAGTCGTAATGAACTAAATTTAGCAGCTGCTCGGCTCAACTGGTCTTCCTCTAGTCTCAGTTGCTCGACCAACGTGTCGATAGTTTTGTCTGCTGCGCCGAGGTTATCCCATGGTTATATGGATGATTCGCATCATAATCCAGCTGTCCCGCATTTAGTCAAAAATCTGTAAAATCTCCATACAGTTCTGAACAGCTGTCTTCAACGTGCGTATACATACGCGAAAAATCGTCTTTGCAGACCCTCTACCGTAATATCAGACTTCTTACTATATAAGTTATTTTGTTTTTCTAACATTTCTTGTGCCGATTTACAATTTGCGATTTTTAAAGCGATGCTGCTACTTACATATAACCCTACAATTTGTACTTGTGATGACGTTGACTGGCCGTTTATGACCGGACTGGCTTACGACTTTGACTCCTTGGCTTACAAATTTCTTTTTGAATCCCAAGTTCCTCACTTCCCAGCATGTTCTAGGCCCATAGCCTGTTCAAACGAGGCTTGGGACGTCGATGGTTGCAAAAGAAATAAAACACTCAGTTTGTCTGAAATGTTATATTTAATGGCAATGGAAGAATGGCAAATAAAAGGCGCCTTTTGCCCAAAGTTTCTTTGTCACTTGCATTCGACGGGATCACAACGATGACAATGGATTACATATTTTGAATTCTTTCGGCCAGTTACAGTTCTTGCCGGCAGGCGTGGCATGACCCAAAAGAAAGGCTACGCACGGTGCGAAGTTTTAAATTCGTGTCGTATGTTCGCCAACCTCCAGAAAAAAAAATAGACTAGTGCTAGTGATAAAATAATTTATCCCGAACAGATATGAAATGCGACCAGCGGCTTTTAAGTATTATGGCCATTTGGTTAACAATAGAATGTTATAGATATAAAAATTCATACAATTTTTTGTATATTAATTTGATAAAAATAATTTAGTGCATATTTTGAAATTAAAATTATAATATTAAATAATTTCTTTTTGGACTTTGGGTTAACAATATGTACAAATCTTGTAGATATATCATAGATATTTTAGTAGAATATTTGGGTGTTTTAATTAATTTTATAAGGGTAGTATTAAGGAGGCTCCAAATTTCGAGGCCATATAACTCGAGAAGTATACGGTATTTAAACTGTCAGCGGATTCAAATGAAATGCCAAATATATGTACCAAATTTGGTGTGAATCGCTTCGGTACCTTCAAAGGAGTTTAGGGTACATTTTTTGTCTTACGAGCGAGCGACGACTAACATCCAAGTATATAAGTTATACATATTTTTGGATTCAGGGCGACGAGGTTTAGGATATTTCATGATTTTAATACTTCCTTTTAGACTTCAAAAAAGTAAAACTCTGAAACCATTTTGTTGTTAAATCCTTAACAGAAGATTGATGATAATTATACACTTCCAACACAGGTACTAAATAATAAGTAAGAAATTAGTTATTCGATGGTAGCAACTGTAGAGCACAGCACCCTCGGATAATAATTGTGAGACATTATTTTTCTCTTTGGGCCGCCGCAGAGCCCCATCTTAAATCAATGACGACGCGATGTGGCGGTGGTTAAGTTCTGGGGCTACGGCACGTCGACGTCTCACGGGACCGATTTCTTTAAATTTACCCACACTCCATCTTTTTCCTTAACGCGCTGCTACTTATTTCATTCCGCTGAACCCCTTTCACCCTCGCGATGTGTTGCATGCGATGTTAGTAATGCACGTCAGGTAGTGTACTGCCACAGAGATAAACATCTTTCAAAGGTTCTATATTGAAATTTCATGCATTTAATGTTGACTCATTTTGCTATATTTGTCTATTTTCAAAAAGAGTTTTAAGCTACGTTTATTATGGCACTTATATGTGTATTTTTGACAGCACCAGGATTGAACTAGTCATTCGAATCTTCGACACGAAACGAGAAAAACAAAAATTAAACTCTCGTCTCGATTTTTTTGACGAAACAAAATTATTTTTATATATTACGAAGCACTTAACTATATATTGTAATGTAAGTATGCTTTCGTAAATTACAGAGAAAGTTTTATATTCATTCAGTGCCCCTCAATGATTAATTTTACATAAAATAATATACACTTAGCTAATGTATGTATATAGCACTAACTTGTAAATATAATGATCTTAATTTCTTACTTAGATTTATATCATTGACATTTTAATTATTATTTTTTTTTTAAATGGCGAAGTATATATGATATTTAATATTGATAAAGCACAATATATTTATTTTGACGTTAAAGAACATAACTCTTGTTATTTACAATATAGATAGGGCCCAAGCCATAGGGCTAAATGGGCTTTTGCCTCGGGACTCCAGCCTGTTGGGGCGGTAATTTTGCTTGCAGTCAAATCGGCCCACGTTAAAAGATTATAATTTGATTGAAGAATGCCTTCATTTTAAACATGTTAGATTTGAGTAATAGTCTCTCGATTTATTGATTAAAATACAAAACGATATTTGAACATAGGAGTCACACTTTACGTGGATTACAATTTTCTTATAAATTTTACGGTAGGGGAGGGTGGGGCAAATAGTTACACCACACAATACAAAATATTGAAATATCTCAGGAGCTATGAATGGTCGGACCTATAAATAATTTCTGTACAAGGCTCTTATTGCCTACATCAAACGTTCATTGTTTTGTGACAATTGCGCACGTTCTTCCGCATCTTTTAAGTTAAGTTTGTTTTCAGTGTTCGCACATAAATAATTTTATTCTGAGAAGTTTCAACTTTTAGCATATTTTTTATCATTTAATTTATTTAAGATGAGTGTTCTAGGGTAATTAATATACGTTAAGAACGAATCAAATGTTTATTATTCCATATTTTGAGCAATTAATGCATTGGACAAAAAGTTGGAAATCGCTTGGGGCAAATAGTTTTAATCATTTTCTCTCTTTGTTTAAGTAAAGCATGTATTATTGTTGTTGTTTTTGTCGTTAATACATTTATTTGTATTATGTGTTCGTAATATTAGTGTTCAGGCCACCAACGCATTTTTTAAATGACACATGTCATGTAGATTATAACATAGATGGAAAGGTGTATCTTTTTATAGATTTAGATAGAAAATCTAAACCAAACCAATATCAAACCTGACAATAAAACGTGATGTAACTTTTTACCCCACCGTGGGGCAAAATGTTACAAAATTAACATTTCAGAAAAACTAATGAAATATTTATATCCCGTCGAGATAGCGGAATATTTTATAAAAATATGTTGTAGAGAATTTTATTTCCTATAGAGTAATTGCAACATTAACAATTTCGTGAGCTCTCAGAACTTAGGAAATCGATTCTGCATAAAATGTAACTCCCTCAACCCTCCACTACTATATTTATAATTATATATTACTTTTTAACACACGTACATTTATGTGAGGATAAAGAAAATATATTGACCGCGGAACTATTAGTCCAGTCAGTAGGGGATAAAAAAGGCATTTTACGTGCAAATGGTGGGTTAGAAATGGTTTTGAGATATGTTGTTCAAATAGTGACCTTGATGAAAAAATAAGTTTAATGAAAGGTACAAAAAATAGGTCTATACGAAATAATCTGAATCGAATGTGACAATTTTAAGAATAACATCTGTGTGCGTGTGTGTGTGTGCTAAACGTAAAATTATCAAACTTCAAACTTAAGGCCCAAATTCAGAGCGTTCCTTACTTATCACTCACCCTTACGTTACTGTACACTCAAGTCTCTCTCACTTGAGTGCGCCTTACAGTAGCACTCAATATTCGTATTCAGAAATACGACAAAGTGAGTCACTCAAGTGAGTGATCATTTAGGACGCAACGTCATTAGTCATTGCGTCACTAATGACGACAACGCATATGTCAAATGATTATCTAACCTAATAAATTTGAATGTACCGTCAATGTACATATAAGATGTTGTTTTTATAATTTAAATTATACATGTTCAATATGGGTGATACTACACCAAATACAAAAAAATAAATGACTGTGGTATGAGAAAATTTGTTTAACGGAAGTTCTGGAACGGTATAAAGATATAGTGGAATCCAAAAATACTGATTGTGTATCGGCTAAACAATATATAACTAATACACACACACACACATGGCTTTGCTGACACATGCGTACTCTTTTGGAAAAATTTGCATCAACATTATTGCATACATGTGGCGGTATTTCATTGATGGAGCATCTAATTTCGGCCTTCAATGCTTCGGTGGTCGCAGGCTTGTTGGCATAAACCTGTGAGTTCAGATAATCCTACAGTCAAAAGGTCCAAAGTTGTTAAATCGCAAGGGCGTGTTGGCCAATTCTGACACGACCAGGAGCAAACTCGTGCAAGACCGTCAATGTTTCACGGGCGGTATGACATGTGGCACGGTCCTGCTGAAACCACATGTCAAGAGCAATATCTTCCAAATGTTTACTTTCGATCTGTCACGTCATAATCATGTGACATTATGACTGTCAAACATAGCGTGCAATTCAAATCTTGCGCTCTTTTTGAAACACCATATGTTATATACGTATATATATATTAGGGTGACGCAGAAAAGAAATATATTTTTAGATAATTCTTTGGGCACTTGACTTTTATTCCTTCTATTACATCAAAAATGATATCCAGAAATTTTCAGGCAAAAATATTAACTCTTGCAACTTGCACGTCCACGTCCAATTTTCTTTCATTTTTAGATCTAATGGAAGGGAAAAAATCAAATGCCCAAAAAAAAATCGAAAAGGAAAATTCTTTTTCTGCGTCACAATTATATATATATATATATATATATATATATATATATATATATATTTGCCGTGGAACTGGTAAATAAGCTAAATCATCTTCAACGTAGGTTGTAGGCCATAAATTCAATAAAATAATTTTCCATAATAATTTTTTTTATAACAAATTTTAAATCTAAAATATGATGAATTTTGTGGTTATGTTACAATATGATGTCAAATGACGAATATAATAATACCAATACCCTACATACATATATTAAAATTGATGTGATTTATTTGATAAAATTAGGAAATGTTCTTCAAATCATTTTCAATATCCTTGGCTAATCACGAAACGGGATCATAATTGATTGGACTGGTTCAGCTGGCTCTGTGAGTATAATTTCGAAGATTTGGAATTATATAACGTAAACTCAGATATGCATATATTTTATATTAAATGCAGACGAAATGCTATCAAACTTTCAAGACAACATAAACAAAATTTTAAAGAATCGTCGTATATTAATACATTATTGTATAAATTAATAATTTGAATATTAGAAGAACTTGAATTTGGATATGTTCGTGAAATATATATTCCAATATTGAATTATGTCATAATTATCAAAATGTTTAAATACTGTCCCCGTTCAAATTTTACAAAGTTAAGAATTTTTCATGTCGGCAATGCTTTTCCATCTTGTGTGTCCAGGGGCTATAAAAAAATGTTAAATAGAAATCAATATCTATTTATTATATCAAAAATATCTGGAGTGGCCTGCACTTTAGATTCTTTTACGCAGTTTTGTCTAGATATATATATATATATATATATATATATATATATATATATATATATATATATATATACGTAAACAAGATATTTATAATATTTCGTATCATTTATCTCGCAACTGGCACATTTTTTGAATAAATTTTTCAAGCAAAAGTTGTGTGAAATATTAATATCTTTCATTTTCCCCGTAAGTGTAGCCGTTCTAGTGATATTGGAGATAGAACATAAAATGTATAGAGTAAACATGCACTACCGGTTTGAATATTATTTTCAAAATAGGAGGTGCACATCAGGCATATACAAGTCTTAAGTTTTAAGTTTCATAATTTTAGGTTCGACAGTTTTGGCTCTAGAGCGTTCACAGACACACACAGGCACACAGACAGACAGACGTCATTCCAAAAATAGTCACATTCGATTCAGGGAAGGTCAAAACATGTACAGGTATATCCGTTGAAATCTCGAGTTCGAAATTTTTCATGATTACAATACTTACTTATTACTTCGTAAAAGAAAGTAAAAATCTTCAAATTATAAGACATTTTATATTTATGTTATTACAGATTATGAACCTGAAGGAAATAATATAATTAATAATAATAATAATATTGAAATTTAAAATATTGTTGATTGATTGTTGGATGATTGCAACAATAAATTTTTTACTTAATCATTACTATCACTTTTAGTATTGTATTTATTGTTTTTTGACTCTCTGGTACGGCGAGCTGGAAGCACTGGTGCTTGCACTAATGCTTGTTTGTTTATTTAATTTGTTTTTGTTCCTATGGTATATTTGAATTTTGAATGAGTTTTATATTTTTATTGGTTTTTTGGCAATATATTAACTTATCCTACCTCTGAAACATTTGTAAATTTTTACTGGTCACCTCACTCCCGCTACCCCTCCCGTGTGTTTTCATATGAAGTGTGGCGCATTAATGTTAGTAGCCCACGGGTGCCAAATATCTTTGGACGACCTTGATAGTAGGCCTTGATTAAAAATGTTAGCATAATTTTTATTTTTTTTATAAGAGCTGTAGAGTCACTTTTCCTATTATACTTATGAAATGACCTGAGACAAAACCTATGCATTGTTGCGTCAGTATGTTTGATTATATTGCGTGTATGTACTGTGCGCTGGAGGAATACTGTACTGATCTTTGCATCTGTTTGGTTTGTGTTTCATCATTGAGTAAATAATTATTAATTTGTGAATTGAACAATAGTTTATTAATAACGACAATATTCGCTCAACTCTTTCTTCTATAAATAAACAAAGTATTGGTGAGTTTTGAGTCAATCTTCGAGTTTGCATTATTACGCTTGTAAAACATGACTATTGGCATAAGCCGAGCGACGCATTGAGTCAGATGTTTGATTTTATTGCATGTATGTACGTGTGCATATACTGTGCGCTGGATGAATACTGTCTCTTTGCTACCGAGAGGCAGATATGTCACTTCTCTGTATGATTTCCATTTTGTGTACCCCGCATGGACGAAACGCGATTTAATTCCACGAATTGGTCGCTGGTGGTTTCAACTACAAGAATATAATTGCCCTATTGAATATCGCGCAGGAAATCGAATGCCACATGTCGACGCATTAAGCAGAAACCCGATTTCAGATCAAGTACCACTGGATGTTTAAGGTGTATTCCACATAGAAGCAGCTGATTGGGTTTTAGCAGGTCAACTTACAGATGAGAAAATAAGACTTATCCAAGAAATTTTATCGAAATCTCCAACATCGGATTATGATAGAATAACTGCATCTGGAATTCAATGGGTGGTACCTCGTGGTCAGCGCTCACAAGTCGTTTGGGCTTCTCATGATGAGTTTGAACACTTTGGTTCGAGAAAACACTGCAGAAGCTATGTGAATCATATTGGTTTCCGAGCATGAAGCAGTACGTTCAAAAGTACATTGCGTGTTGTATTCAATATATATACCATAAACAACCGAGAGGATAACAACCCAGATTTCTTCATTCAATAGAATAATATGCAATTCCATTTCACACTATTCACATAGATCACATGGGACCATTTAAAAAATGTTCTTCTGGAAATACACAACTTCTTGTGATAATTGATCCATTCACTAAGTATTTAACATTAAAACCAGTTAGGAACACAAAATCGAAGTACTTTGTTAAAATATTGGAAAACCTACTCATTCTTTTTGGACTACTTACAAGACTTATTACTGATCGAGGAACTGCTTTTACTTCCAAAATATTTAAAACATTTTGTAGGAAATCAGGAACCAATTATATTTTAAATGCCGTAGCTACACCCCGTGCAAATGGGTGAATTGAACGAGCAAATTGGACTACACTTACTGCATTGGCAAGCACATCTGTAGACGATGAAACTTGGGATGTTCAAGTTAGCAATATACAATTTTCGATCAACAATACTGTCAGTTCAGCAACTGGAAAAACAACAGCTGTATTTCTTTTGGGATATCGACCTAGAGCAATATCAGATTCTGCACTGAATATTGAAATACAGCCTGAAAGACCAACTTTAGTAATTGTTGAAGAAAAAAAAGAGCAAGTAGCGTTACAAATAACAAATGACCAAGTAAAACAAAAGAATAGATTTGATAAAAAATGAAGACAAGCCAGCAATTACAAAACTGGAGACGTAGTTGTTATTAAGAAACAAAAAGTAAGCGTAAACTTTTACCAGTTTATGGAGGACTATTCAAGATCACTACGGTCCTAGTCAACGATCGTTATGTTGTCGAGGATATGAGTGGATCTATACGAAGTACACGTGCGAAGTACAATAATGTTGTTGCAGTCGATCAAATGAAACCGTGTACTTCACCTGGAGGTACTTCTGATTCGTCGGAAAATGAAAGTGCTTCAGACGATGACGCACTGGGTATTCTCGAATAACAACTTCGAAGAGGATGGTCGAATGTTAGCAATATTTTTCATATTTTATAAAACTGTTTTGGTATCACAGCGTGTGACGCTATACGCTAGAGTTTGACCGCCGCTGGTAGTTAACATATACAAGCGCTCTACCCTTAAAACACTTGACTTAGCAACTGGACCAATTATTAGCTTTATCTATAAAATAGGCTGTAATGTCGCTTTTCCTATAATACTTATGAAATGACCTGAGACAAAACATATGCATTTTTGCAGTCTGTACTGATCTTTGCATTTATTTGGTTTGTGTTTCATCATTGAGTAAATAATTATTAATTTGTTAATTGAACAATAGTTTATTAATAACGACAATATTCGCTCAACCCTTTCTTCTATAAATAAACAAAGTATTGGTGAGTTTTGAATCAATCTTTGAGTTTGCATTATTACGCTTGTAAAACATGACTATTGGCATAAGCCGAGCGACGCATTGAGTCAGATGTTTGATTTTATTGCGTGTATGTACGTGTGCATATACTGTGAGCTGGGTGAATACTGTCTCTTTGCTACCGAGAGGCAGATATATCACTTCTCTGTGTGATTTCCGATTTGTGTACCCAACAATATCCGTTTGTGGCCATCGGTGTTCTCAGTTCATGGCTGTGTAACCACCCTCCATTCCTGGAGAATATAATAACCGTTTGGGAGCAACAAGCTCACATACCATGAGTATGCGTTTGTGAGCCAACGATATTCCATTCCAGGAGGATGTAATAATCGTTTGATTGGCGAGTGTGGTAGCCGTCATAGGTGGTAACCCAACGATCTATTTATTTATACCAATAATCTTGAACCGTCTCTTCGTGGGCACATCATTAATTATCCAACAAAATGCATGGTTGTACCTCATGTGTGCAAGTTATATAGAAATTGATGCATGTGATTTATTGACTCCTCACTGAGTATTTCATACATTTTCAGGAAGTGAACGAGCCCTGAACATTTGCGAGTACAGCAACCCGTCAATCGTCTTCACCACCTCCATACCTAACCATTACAATGTAAATTATTATAATACACCCGCCACGCCCCATAAACACTATACTGAAAATAAATATCAGAATATATATATATATATATATATATATATATATATATATATATATATAATAACTCTAGACACGATAGCACGATGGACATTATGGTTTGAATCCCGGCCCATACCAGTTTACATTTTTACAAAAAAAAGTGTTCTACTAACATAAATATAAACACATACATCTGGGTGTTACAATTTCTAATAAATTTTCACATTGGAATAGGATATTCTTTTGACGGGAAACAACACATTCTGTATTGAAATGTAGGTAGCAATTAACTATGTAAGATTTTCATGATAAAAAGTGTTCTTGGTCTAGACACTATCATAAATTTAGTATATATGCCATTAAATTATTTTGGCACAGTAAATCGGAGCAATGTATTAGACAATAGTTGTTATAGCGCTTATATTTGGAGCTTAAATGCTATCTAATACATTGCTCTAATTTAGTATTGCCAAGTAATTTAATGAGATATGTTATGAGAATTAGATAGTATCTAGGACATCTAGAACACATTTTAATTATGGAAATCTGTATCTTTTCAACCTTAGAATTCTCGAAAGTAATTTTGAGAACCGAAACACTAGATTCCTAGCTTTCGTCTCGTTCTCAAATATTCAAATGTTTTCTTGTTCTCGGTCTCGTTTTGAAATTCAAGATTAGACGTGTCGAAACTCTCGAGAGGTCTAGTATCAAACGGATCTTTAGCATTGAACCATCTTTTTACTTTCTTTTACAGAGTAATAAGTAAGTATTGTAATCATGAAAAATTTCGACCTCGAGATTTCAAAGGATATACATGTTTTGACCTTCCCTGCATCGAATGTGACTATTTTCGGAATGACGTCTGTGTGTCTGCGTGTGTGTGTGTGTCTGTGAGCGCTCTAGGGCCAAAACTGTCGAACGTAAAATATTGAAAACAAACAAGCATTACATTGACAGTTATCTGTATGAATTATTATTTAAAATATTGATTTCTTATTAGAAAACATTGTATCAGGTAAATTATTATAGAATCAAATTATATTATGTTTGCTAACATAATTATTTAACAATTTCAGAGTTTTACTGTGGAGTTTGACTGTTTAAGAGTGAATACGATAAGTACTTCAAATTCAGATCCATTATAAATTGGTATAATTATTTTCATTAATTTATATATATATATATATATATATATATATATATATATATATATATATATATATATGTATATTAATATCTATCTATTGAAAACTACATAAAAGAAAGTTGAGTGTAGGCCACTCCAGATATTTGATGTTTGTTTGGAGATGTGATTGTCTGTCGTGTTTACAATTATTTTTGGATGTTATAGTTCAATATTGTTCACATACAGATACTTTTTACAATTTACATTATCAACGATAATTATAACCTCTAAAAGTAGAATATGCCACAGCAAATAAACAAGCAAAAGGAAGCTTTGGTTTGAAATTGGTGGCGTTTTGTTTATAAACTTTGTGAATCGCTTGTAAATGAGAATCATTTAGGAAAACGATTAATTTAATTCAATTAAATTCAAGTAATCATAGGAATTTATAAGTAGTATAAGATTTATGCATTGGTTGGGATACGTGAAGATAGGAGAGGTAAGAGAGAGAAAGAATGAGCGAGAGTCTGAACAAAGAGTCTTTAATCTGCGACTCAATCAACACAGACTTATATAACACACATAACATGTCTGCCGGCAAAATTAATATAAACCGAACGTCCTTCTCCTTTCACGGACATGGCTCTTCCCTGCTTGCAGCGCGGTGATGACGACAAGTCTTTGTTCAAACACAAACATACATACATACTATAATAATTGTGCGGGCTACATAAGGAAGTTGATATATATACAGACACACACACCCACATGCAGGAGGATTGATATAGAATGTACCGCACAACAAAAGAAGTTACGTGTATTATGCTTGGTTATTCTAAGACAGATGTGATAGGGTGCTGCTTGCTGTGGTTTGTTTGTTTGTTTGTTTGAGAAAACAAGAAATCATTTTAATTATTCTTTAACAATAAACTAGTCTTATGCATTCTCTGCCTCAAACAAAATTACATGATTGAGTCAGTATATTCCTTCTTACACGAATGCATATAAGAAAGTATTGTAACCATGAAAATATTAGAACTCGAAATATTTACGGAAATGCACGTTTTTGGAATCTGACTATTTTCGAAATGATGTCTGCGTGAGTGTGAATACTCTAGAGCTAACACAAATGAAAGTAAAGTTATATAACACTTTAACTTAAATCCTGGATGCCCATCTCCTATTTTTGAAAACAATGTCTCAACCGGAAGTTAAGATTTACTCTTGCAACTTTTTCAATATTTCGGAAACGGTATGAGTTAGAGAAAAAGTGATTCTTATAATAGTTGAAAGTATTAATATATCTAGCAACTTTTGTTTGAAAACATTTTTCGAAATATGTACCTATTCCTAAATGATCGCTTTTGAATATTGCAATTTTACATTTATCACTCCTTTGTTAGACAAAATAAAGCAAGTCGAGAGAAAATCACTACAGTTTTCTAAATGTATAAATTTTGACCTACATTTTTGAAAACATAATGATAACTAGAAGAAACAATTATTGAAATTTCAAGATATTTTTGTCTGAAAAATTGCCGTTGAAAATGTTTGTTATATATTTAATATCCCTAGTTACAATATATATTAATTTTGTTGTGAATTTAAAACAAAATAATAAATGATTATAACCGAGGTTAATCCGTGGGCACCTTGTGCCCATATTATCCAGTCCATTCTTCATCGATATAACTATAACAATAATGTACATATTTATATAACTAAATAATGCAAGCAATATTAAAAATATTTCGTACGCGTTTATTAAGACAGTATCCATGAATTGTGTTATTACATTCTATTCTGTATTGTCAATTTGAATGAAACAATAGGTTTGTTCGTTTGTCCTGCATTCCATGCTCAGATCATAATCTATCCTCTTTCTTTATTATAAGTGGAAGAAAGATAAATCATGAACTGAACAATCAGTGCAGAACAAGCGAACAAATCTTATAATATTATCATTTTAGATCTTCAAAAATCAGGATTATAATTTTACTTAAGCTTCTTTTGTTGTAATTGAATGGATTATTAAAATTTATTATGAATTTGTAATTGCATAAATAATACCTGGTAAAAATGTAAATTTTGTTGTATTTACTGTTTCGGAGATAAACAAGAACTGGCGCTAGCGCCAGTGCTATCAGCTCGCCGTTCCGGCGAGCGCGGTCACATCAATAAATACAAAACTAAAAGCGATAGCAATTATTATAGTACAAAATTTATTGTTATGATATTTCATCGGCATTTAATATGAAATGAATAAATTTCTAAGTTTACGTATATAATTCTTAATCATCGACATTATACTCACATAGCCCATTGAACCAATCTAACCAATTATGATCCCGACATTTATTTATTCCTGTATCATAACAGTTTTAATTTCCAAAAACCCCACATTTAAAATTGCACACATCCACATGGGTAACGTTAATATCGTTTGTTTCGTGATTTGCCAAGGATATTGATAATTATTTGATGAACATTTCCTAATTTTATTAATTAAAACACAGAAGCAAATGGTTTATACATTGGAAAATATAACCAAACAAATTACTGTCAAATAGACAACTTTTTCATTTCACTAACAGATGGCGATCAATGTCTGATATACTTCAAAATATATTTATATTATTTTTTTTAAGCCTATGGGCTCACAATTTGCAAAAACTTTAATCACATAAAATATCTTAGAATGTTGAGTAGAAAATTCTAAAATTTTTAAAAGTTGACTAAGGGCAGTATTTAGGAGGGTTCCAAATTTTGGGGGCCTATAACGCCGGTCCTGTACAGACGATTGGATTTAAAATGCGACGGGAACATCACGGGCATGGAAATTATATGTATACCAAATTTCATCAAAATTGGCCCGGTACCTTCAGACGAGTTGCGGTCACAAACTCAGGTCTTACGACGGACCGACCGAGCGAGCGAGCGAGCGAGCGAACGAGCGAGCGAGCGAGCGAGCGAGATACATACATCCAAGTATATGAGTTATATATATTTTTGGATTCAGGGCGAAAATACAAGAACTTTTTGTTAAGATTTTTTTTCGATCCGAGCATGTTACAGACACACGACCAATCACTATAGCTCTTTTGTACTTACTGTACGACGAGCTAAAAATGAAATCTATAATAATTGACCTATTTTGGAGGTTTTTATTTTATTACTCTGAAACTGTAAATACAAAAAAAACAACATTTTTACCAGGCAATATTTATGCAATTACAAATTCACTGTTTTTAACTTTCTTTTACAGAGTAATAAGTAAGTATTGTAATCATGAAAAATTTCGAACTCGAGATTTCAACGGATATACACGTTTTGACCTTCCCTGAATCGAATGTGACTATTTTCGGAATGACGTCTGCCTGTCTGTATGTGTGTGTGTGTGTGTGTGTGTGTGTGTGTGTCTGTGAACGCTCTAGGGCCAAAACTGTCGAACGAAAAATTATGAAACTTCAAACTTAAGACTTGTATATACCCTATACCCTATACATTTTTTGTTCTCCAATATCACTAGAACGGCTACACTTACGGCAAAAATAGTTATGTTCATAATGAAAGATATTAATATTTCGCACAACTTTTGTTTGAAAAATTTCTTCATAAATTGTACCAGTTATGAGTTAACTGCTACGAAAAAACTCAAATATCTTATTTACGTTGCCATAGTGATACCTACACTTGTGACAAATTTTATTATTTTTAAATCGAATCAACCATGAGTTACATCATTTGTTTCTTGTTTATTGAAAACAAACAAGCATTACATTGACAGTTATCTGTATGAATTAATATTTTAAATTTTGATTTCTTAATAGAATAAATTGTATCAGGTAAATTATTATAGAATCAATTTATATTATATATTTGCTAACATAATGAAATAACAATTTCAGAGTTTTACTGTGGAGTTTGACAGTTTAAGAGTGAGTATGTAGACAGTTTGTTATGGATATATATATATGTATATTAATATCTATCTATTGAAAACTACGTAAAAAAAGTTGAGTGCAGGCCACTCCAGATATTTTAGTAAAATGTTTTGCCAGACTCAGTTTAGTCACACACTAAAATAGTTACAAATTGTTTATAACAGTAAAAGGGCACCGATGATAAATCCATCCTGTGTGTGATGGATATTTTAGTATATACCTACATGAACCACTGGTTTTAAATCAGAAAGGGAATCAGCTCGCGTAGCGGGTCCACGCCAGCTGAAGTTTCGGAGTGTTCAAAGTGCAAGATGTAGTGTTTTACTTGTTCGATAGGAATTCATTTAAAATAATCGTTTGAGGATTGCAATCATGCATTAGGCATTGTTTATGAATTTTAATCTATATTTTGCTTTATTTATATCGTGCATATTTCTTTAATTCACTCAAAGACGCGAATTTTGTGAAGAGTAACCATCAGTTCGATGTTGAAATGCGAACATCCTACGTAAAAAGAGTTCGCATACTTACATTGCATTAAATATGTTTCTGTCATTTTTACCGTGTGGCAAATAGTATCTTTTTAATTTGAGAGTAATATTCATTACGGAACAAGAACTCAAAGCGACAACACTTATAAAAATTACATCTGAAACAGCAGTAATAATGTGCATACATACATAATTCTAATTTTTTTACATACACAAAAACGTAAAAGTGCAGAAAAAGACAGATGAGTTTAAAAAGAGATAAAAACAAGCGCACGGACATAGGATGATGCTCTTTTGATTTTCGCGTGATTGCTCAACAAACCCGCGTGGCGCACTGCATTCGCTTGGCGAAGGGCCGAATGCTCTTTTCATAATTATTTTCGCCGCAACCGTGTGTCTATCTCGCTCTGTCTCAAATGCGCACCTATCCTAGCGGCGACTCGTGTCTCATCAACAGCAGCAGGCTGTGAGCAGCATGTATACTACGTATTCAACATGCAATCTCTGACCGCTCTTCGTGCTTTTTAATTTAGATCTCTTTAACAATAGAACGGTGATGCTTGGATGTATTGTTTAAGAAATATGTACCTACATTATCATCACGAATGCTGGAATACAACACATAAGCGGCTCGCTATTACCAACGACTCTTGGCCTAACCACCACCACAATTAACAAACCTAGAAGCTACCATTTTTCCAAGGCGCACTTTCATTTCAATTTCTTCGGGACTGAATTAATGTTTGCAACAATTATGTTTCCCAGCTAAAATGTTCAATCGAGACAACAATTTTCCGTTTCTTATTTATATTTACTTCATTTGACATTCGTTACCAAGCATATTTAAAACACCACTATTGTCGAGTGTAAAATTTGAAGCGGTAATTAAAGTTAACTCCTGCTACTATTACATCCTTGGACAAAATCTAAAGAAAGTATTGTGATCATGAAAATTTATGAAATCGTGATTTTACTCTTACTACTTTTATTATTATCGAGGAAGCGGCATGAACATATAAATGTTAAAGATAATTAAAATTCTAGCAAATTTTGTTTAATACGTTTTTTTCGAAAAACATACCGTTTACTGAAAAGTCACCTTTGAAATTGGTTATACTATATTTACGTTTCCCTAGAATCTAGATAAAATACATATTGATTTTGTATTATAGCTATCGTTGGGTGAATTTTAAACAAAATTAATCATTATTATAAATACATATAGCAATAAAAAACTAAGTCAAACTAACAAAAGTGAAAGAAATATTGATAGATGAAAAGTAAAAAATATGGAAATTTCTTATAAATTCTAAATACATAAAATTGTATCGATTACCATGAAAATAAATTTTTAAATTGGTATCCATTGGTAAATATTTACTAAATGAAACTTGACAAATGCAATATCAACGAAAGTCAAAATTTTAAACAAAATTCAACCAATATACAACTCGAATTTATGTGGGGGATATTTGTGTATTCGGTATATCATTACATATTGCTTCTCCCTAAATAACGCAATAAATAATATTTAAAAAACAAGATTCGGTACGTACAACGCACTGTTGCGTCCAGCTCGCCTTATAAGTAATATATGCGTTGCGAGTAGGGTTTCTTTTTAATTAGTATGGCCCTTTGGCTAACAATTTGAAAATATAAAAAGTCTTACAATTCTAATTGAATTATTTTAATAAAAAAAGAAAATTAGTGCATATTTAAAAAATCAAAATTATAATATTTAATTATTATGACCTTCTTCGGTACTTCGCACGGCAGCTAAAAAACAAAGTACTTTTCATAAGAAATATATATCTCAAATAAATGTCAAAAATACCAACACTCCACAGTTATACCCTGAAATTGTTTCATTTAACTTATTATTTTATTACATTATCAAATACTGTTTCTTCAATATTCACCTTATCAAATATAATTTTTAATACGTACTGCTGTTCAATATATATTTCAATATTTATTTGCAATTACCATTACAAACACGTTCTCAGTCAATCTATTAGTGTTCACGGGGGGAAAATGACAAATACATTATTTCTATTTTGTTTCTGTCAACATATTTTTAGACATAGTTCATACGATTTAATAAAAAACTATTTCATAAATGCAGAAAACTGGTACATATTTTAAAGAAATTTTTTAAACAAAAGTTGTGCGAAATATTAAAGTTTTTCATTTTGAACTTAACCTTTTTTACCATTAGTGCTGCTGTTCTAATGATATTGGAGAAAGAACAAAAAATGCATAGAGTAAACATGCATACTTCCGGTTTGCATTTTTTTTTTTAAATAAAAGGCGCACATCTACAACATTAACCAGTCTTAAATTTGAAGTTTCACCATTTTACTATCGACAGTTTTGGCTCTAGAGTGTTCAGAGACACACAAACGTCATTCCGAAAATAGTCACATTCGATTCAAGGAAGGTTAAAACGAGTATATCTTGAATATTCGAGTTCGAAATTATTCATGATTACAAGACTTACTTATTACTTCGTTAAAGGAAGTTAACGGCTAACTTCATGTCTGACACCAACCTCACCAAACTAATTTAAAAACAAATTCAGACCAAATTAAATGTATACACCAGCAAGCACTGGCGCTTCTAGTAAATACAATACTAAAAGCGATAGCAACTTTTTGAGTACAAAATTTATTGTTGCATTCATCCAACAATTAATCAGCAACATTTTAAATATCAATATTACTATTCAGGTTCTCAATCTGTAAAAATATTACAAATTAGGGTCACCCGTGGGCACCACGTGCCCAAATGGTCTACACCAACGGAATATAGGTCAGTTTTGACGGGTGGCGAATTTTCTTGTAATTATTTTGTAAATCATAGTTACAATATATAAATAAGGGATTTCCCTTACATGGTTTTTCTTTCAGTTTGTATCGTTTGACAGATAACAAACCTACAAAAATTTAAATATTAATAATTTAAAATATTTTTTCCAGCCAATCAGGTGTCTAAATATGTTTGAATTAACTCTTCAAGATATTGTTAATTATATAAATTATAATTTTATTTACTGCATCTATTTGTAGTTAAATATGTTGTACAATGCACATTTAATATTATTTAATAATTTGATGCATGAAATTATTAATTCTTCAATGACTATAAATTATAGAATATATATAAAAAAAAGTTAAAGTTCCTGAAATTTGGACGGTTAATTAAAACAATTCATTCTGATAACAAAGTCAGCTAAAAGTGTGGTAATTTTGAAATACTACTAACTTAACTGCCATCAATGGCACTACATACAGTGGTGCGTTCAATGAAGTTAGCAAACTAACAAATTAAGTTAGCAGTCTTTGTCTAGCAGCAGCAAAATATAATACCCCATTGAACGCCTTTTTCCCGCCAATTTCAGAAATTTTTGAATATGACATCTGTCTTTGGTTGAAGTTTATAGTTTGAAGTTACGATATTTATCAACATAAATAAATAGGTTGTGTTATCTGAATGACGATGCAACGTCAAAATTAGTAGTACAACTGTATTCATTTGCAGAATCAAATAACAAATTCTGTATTAATACATATAAATAATGAAGATGTTTATGTTGGTTTAATAAATAGATTGGTTTTTTTCCATTTTAAATTATTTAAAAAAAAAACACAACACCTAAATTGACAGATGTACCTTAGTTATAAAATATTAGCTAGCTAGCAAAGCAAGCGCGGTAAATCAATGAAAAATATATGACACGTCACTTTTTTTGCTAAGTTTTACTAACCTCTTTGAATGCACCTAGTGTAACCGGAGTACATCGTTTTGCTTGATTGTACTTGGTACACAATCGCGCTATTTGTAGTTCGATCACGGCCTTAAGTTAATTTTCCTAAATTGTATTGTAGCAATCTAGTTTCTATTGTTCGTCAATCAAACAATAACATTCAAAAATCTAATATTATATATATAATTATCCAGAAATGTTTGTATGTGAGTGATTATGTATGTATGTGTAGAAATGCAAATTGGCATAGACGGGGATCGAACTCACGACCTCCACGGTGAAAGACAAGACTGTTAATAATGTTTTATAATATAATCAAACTAGGGTCACCCGTGGGCACCGTGTGCCCATATAGTACACAGATTATAGGTCAGTTTGACGGGTGGAGAATTTTCTTGTAATTTTCTTGTAAATCATAGTTACAATTTAAAAACAAGGGATTTCCTTCAGTTTGTATCGTTTAACGGATAATAAACCTAAAAAAAATTAAATATTCATAATTTGATATATTTTCCAGCCAATTAGGTATCTAAATATATTTGAATTAACTCTTCAAGATTTTGTTTATTAGTTAATTTATAAATTTATTTACTTCATCTATTTGTAGTTAAATATATTATACAATGCACATTTAATATTATTTAAATATTTGATTCTTGTTTTTATTAATTTTTAAATGACTATAAATTATAGAATAAAATAAAATAATTAAAGATTTTGAAATTTGGACAGTTAATTAAAATTGTTAATAATCATTATTTGCATAAATGTATGAAATTGAAACAATTCATTCTGATAACAAAGAATCTAATATTATTTCACAATTTGTCTATTGCTTTTATTAGATGTTGTAACTACGGTATTACTGCGAACTGAATAATTCAAACAATATTTTGAACATTTGTACACGTGCATTAAAACAGTCTCCATGCATGTATTATTACACAAAAATCGGGATTATAACTTTACTTACGGTTTCTGTTATCTAATTGAATCGATTATTCAAAAAATATGAGTACTACAAACCTTTTACACAACATTTTCAATGATTTGACATTTGATTCGTTATTATTTTTGAATCAAATAATCAGGCTAGATTCTGAATTTTGCAGTGCCACGGCAGTTTTAAAAGTGATAATGGGTCCTATGCTAAAACACAATGGCACAATGTACACAACTCGATATGCATTTTGAAGATTCGGAACCTTTAATTTTTACGTAGGGCAGATTACTTGATTAAAAATTTATGAATTGCTGTTGTGTATTCTTTTATTTCCGTATAAACTATTTGATTATTTTTTATAACATTATTAGTAGTCGCCATGGCGCAGTGGTTAAGAGTCATGCCTTTCACCCTGGATGTCGTGTGTTCGATCCCCGTGTATGCCAATTTGTATTTTTACAAAAAAGCGTTCTACACACACTTCCTCACTTACTCACATACATGCAAACATTTCTGGGTAATTATATTAATTGTAGTCTATACTGAAATAAAACAATCACTACTCTTCTGAAGTTGCTAGGTCAGCAAAACAAATCGAGTGTGACAATATGGATGAAAATCAAATATTATCAATTGACATTTATTTTCTGTCAATGTCAATAATTGTGAGTCGCTATTACGCATTTATGTTAAAATGATTGACCAAAGAACAAATATAAATAAAAGTGCTGCCACGTGAGCAAGGAATACGTCAAAATCAGTATTTCATTATGAATTAGTGACGTACGAGTTACGGAAACATTGTTTGAATTGTAAATCTTAAGTTTAAGGGTAGTAATATGTTATTATTCAATTTTGAAGTATTTAATATGAAGAAAGTGCATATTTTTGCCTAATTTACATATTTTTTTAGCAAATACGTGTTTCCGTTCATTTACTTGAATTCATAGTTAATATTTTCACTTCAGAATGGCCAAAAAGCAGTGATTTTTGAATATATGAGTTGCGGTAAGATTCTATAGTTGGTCAAATTATAATAACTGCAAGTAAGTAAATTTATAATTCTGTTTATTAAAGAAATAAAATCTTGAAGAGATAATTCAATTTTTTTTTGAATAATCGATTCAAATAATAAACAGCAATCGTAAGTAAATTTATAGTCCTGTTTTTTTATGTAATAATACAATCATGGAAACTGTCTTAATAATACAACACTTATGGCCAGTTGCACCATAACAAGGTTAAAATCAAAGTTTAACAAAACTTAGTTTAAATTTATCGGATGTTACACAGTGCATGATAAGTAATCGATTAGTTAATCTCAGCATTGTGATCTAAAAACAATATAGCGTTCAAAAATGGACTTGATATTTTCTTTATTATTATTTGTGATGTAGAAATTTGTATTACTATTATAGTCAAACGATACAAACTGAAGAAAAACCGTGTAGTTATTAGTAAATTACATGAAAATTCGCAACCAGTAAAAACTGACCTATGTTCTGTATAACATTATTATTTTTGAATAAAATAATAAGGCTAGATTCTAAATTTTGCAGTGTCAGGGCAGCTTTAAAAGTGATAATGAGTCATATGCTAAAACACATTTGCTCAAGCCATTAAATATTAAAAAAAATATGTACACAACTCGATATTCATATAATATATTTTTATTGACATTTGAATTTTTCTGATGTATAACCTTTTATTTTTACGTAGGGTGGGTTTTTTGACTAGAAATTTATTAATTGCTGTTGTGCAGTCTTTTATATTCAATATGGACTATTTGATTATATATATATATATATATATATATATATATATATATATATATATATATATATATATATATATATATATATATATAAATATATATAACATTCTTATCTGTCGCCATGGCATGGTGGTTAAAGCGTGCATTACATGATGAAATTTTTCTTTTTAAGTAACTTTATAAGTACAAGTTAATTTACACGATCAAGTTTAATGTGAAATAAAATGTCCAAGAGTTATACCAAGTTATACCAACATAAATTAAATTCATAGAATTTACATAATCTAACAGTGTTTTTAAAGGTATGTATTCTATTTTAATATATTAAAATAATTGTAAATAAAATATAACTATTTTGTATTATTCAGGGTTTATAACAAAATAGACATTGAAAATCGTTAAAAATAAAATGTTTGACAATTATTGGAATTGCTGCATTAGTAGAGGAATACGTAGCTGTTGGGTACGAAAGTGAATAGAAAGAAGATACTCCAAATATCTTGGATCATTTTCATTGGTACATGATGAATTGTTATCTGAAGATCGTATTTGTTCAAAAACTATTTACGAATGAATGAACACGTTTTATTTTTAACTTTTCTCCTTTGCCAAGCCGCGTATTGAAAAAGAAGATACTAACACGCGTTTAAGTATACCCGCGAGGGACAGATTAACAGTAACTCTAAGATATTTAGCTACGGGAGATAGTTACCAATGCATAATGTATTCAACAAGAATGCCAGCATGTACGATTTCGAAAATTATTCCTGAATGTTGCGAAGCTATTTATAATGTACTGAAAGATAAACATTTATAGGTAATTTGTTAAAATATAAAGTATGATACACAGTGGCGTATTTATGGCCTGGGCTCTTAGGAAATGATTATATTATTTTTGAAGTTAATAGGGGAAGCCCTATTAACTTCAAAAATCATTTCTTAAAATAATATACATACTGTGTTCACATTGCGAAAAGAAAAGGAATCGTTTTTCTTTTTAATTATGTTTTTTGATAGATTTATATGTCTAGAATATATTCCTAGAAGGTTTTGCGAAATTCGACTTAAAATAAATTTATATAACTTTTAAGCATAGCATCTCACTTTTTCGATTCTGTTTATTTTGATTATAAAGACGTATATTTATATAAAAATAATATATATAAAATAAAAAGAGTAGATAATTACTGGTAAATTACCAAATAAATTATTTTTCAATGAAAGAATCAAATTATAAAAATTAAAAATGTTAATAAAACTTTAAAAGCGTTTCTCTCGAATTAACGTTTTCAAAGTTGGTGGAAATGATTCAGAAAAAACTATAAGTCCAATTAGCTTCTAGATTTGAACATACTATTCGAAATTGTTTATCTTACTCATTGAACCTCTAAAAGTGCCGGAGTTATAGGGCCAAAAATTTGGAGACCTCCTAAATACTGCCCCTAGTCAAGTTTTAAAAGTTATAGAATTTTTTACTAAAAATTCTAAGATATTTTAGGTCAACATAGTTTTTCCAAATTGTGAGCTTAAAAAAAAAGAAAAATATTTTTAAGTAAATCAGACATTGAATGCCATCTATAGGTGAAACGAAGAAGCCATGTGACAGTTAAATGTTTGGTTACTAATATTATATTTTCCAATATATAAACTATTTGCTTCTGTGAGTCCCAGGCCCCCCTAGCCGATATTCCTAAATATGCCACTGATGCTACATGATATATAAAAATGTAATTCCAGGTTCCTAACAATGCAGATACATTCTTGAGAAAGTGGAATATACCAAATTGACTAGGTGCATTGGACGGAAAGCATGTGGAGTTTGAAGCTTCAACATAATCCGGCTCTATGTACTGGAATTACAAGCAGTACAACAGTCTTGCATTGTTAGCCCTTGTCGATGCAGACTATATATTTATATACATATGTGCATGCAGGGACAAATGGCAGGGTTAGTGATGGTAGAGTTTTTAGAGGTAGTGATTTAAGCACTGCATTACAAGCCAATACTCTGAATAATCCACCTGCAAAACCTTTACCTGGCTGTACAACTCCATTGCAATATGTTATAGTAGCCGATGCTGCGTTTCCTTTACAAAAGCATATAATGAAACCGTTTTCACAAAGAAACCTGACAACTGAACAACGAGTTTATAATTACAGAATTAGTAGAGCTCGCAGGGTAGTTGAGAACGGTTTCAGGATATTAGCTAAACGTTTTCGTATTTTTATAAAGGGGATTAAGTTAAATCCAGACAAGGTTAAAACTATAATTTTAGCATGCTGTGCTTTACATAATTCTTTGAAAAATGTAAATTCAACGTACGTTGCCTCCGAATTTGTAGATAGAGAAGATAATGACGGAAATATAGTATTAGGTTCGTGGCGGAATGATATTACACAAATGCGGAATATTGCATTTCAGGATGAAAGACCAAGTATTTCTGTATTGGATATTAGAAATGAATTTAAAAACTATTTCAATGGTATTAGGCAGGTACCATGGCAAAATAATTTTATTTAAAAATCAACAATATCAATATTATTTAATAAGACATAAATAAAAATTTCTTAATAAAATTTATGAAATAAATAAATATTAACAAAAATATAACAATATTTATTTTATTAAATACTTAGCACTCAACTTGATTTATATAAAAACGTATTTTTAATGTATGAAACAAAGCTTACGTACATAAAGTGTTACCGTGAAATTATAGAAAAACATAACAATCAAAATATTGCCTGCATAAAAACTATGTAAAATTTTGTTTTACTTCCAAAACATTTTTTTTTTTATATTCTTGTGCAGCAGTTTTTATATTTCTGGTTTCTGCTTTTAAATAGTTAAAAAAGTGATCCAGTTGGTCAACATCAATTGATGGGACATTCTTAGGTTCAGCTGTTAATTTTTGCACTGCTTGTCTGGCTGCTTTAATAAATTCATCGGTCTGAATACTCACTTTTCTTTTGATTGCTTGACGCTGCTCGTTTGATTGACTGGACCTACTGGACGTAGGTGTATCAGTATCTGCTCTCGTCTCCGGACCCTCTGTTCTGCTTCTATCTTCAATCGAAGAATCCGTGAATACCGGTGATGCAGGAAGCAATTGAATATATTCCTCGTTCATCAAATCGTTAAACTCCATCTTATATAAATATTAATTTTTATATTCTTTCTCAAAAGCAAAACTTAATAAATTATTGATTAATTACCTGTGATTGTGATTTTATAGATTCAGAAGCCAATTCCTATGTACGATACTCCATGCAAGATGAAGTTGCAGTTGTATTGTTCAAATTACTCTTTCTTTTCTTGTGTAT
Source organism: Leistus spinibarbis (assembly GCA_933228885.1). Taxonomy (NCBI): domain Eukaryota; kingdom Metazoa; phylum Arthropoda; class Insecta; order Coleoptera; family Carabidae; genus Leistus; species Leistus spinibarbis. Next base: position 7,804,290 of record OW121791.1, read on the forward strand.
AATGTGCGGAACAATTAATTGCAAGCGTTTGAACAGAAATCACGTAGGTTTGTACACATCATCAGCTCCAGCTGCACTTGCCTGGGAAGCTTCTATCCTCCATATTTTCTATAAATTGGGATCTTAATTTTATAAGTTTACTCTTCACTTCCTCTACATTGAATATTTTATTTAATCTGTGTGTGTGGGAATGTGAAATTATTTAAGTCTACGATCGAAATTTTCTTGGTGAGAAACTGTATTATTATGCAGGTAATAATTATACATGTAAGATATCTATTATAAAATGGTGTTCTCAAATAAAATTCTAACTAAAACTTACTAGATATACCACAAAATTATTTAAGAATGGTAAATGTATTAAACATTACATGTTTATAACGTTTAAACTCCAATTTAAAACTCTATATTGTCTCCAATTTACTATTCCCAAATAATTTTATGGCATATATAGTAAGTTCTAGTTAGTATTTAAGTCGAGAACAGCATTTGATCATGGATATCTTACATGTTTAATTATTATCTGTATTTTAATACAGAATGTGCTGTTTCCCAAACTTTGAACATATTACGTATATATTTTTTCTGATTGATAGATCTGATTAGATGTTGGGTATACTCTCTTGTCGTTGTTTTCAGTATTTCCAAAATGTCTGCATATACAGAAAAACTGTAAGTTAAAAGACAACAACTTTTGTTTGAATAGTTTTCTCAAATAGTGTGCCATTAGTAAGAGAAATGTATATATGCATTGAATCAGTATTCATAAAAAACTATAAGATTAAGAAAACCAACTTTTCAATGAAATTTTTTCCCAAAAAGTGTACGATTTGTAAAGTAAAGGCACCTATATGAATGTATTAAATCATGTTTTATTAGAATGTGTTATGCAGGCCACAACAGATATTTTGCCTTGTAAAATAATATGAATAAATATATATATATATATATATATATTTTACACCAAATTTGAATTCTACGTCCATGCTTGTATATATGCGTGAATGAGCAGTTTTGAGTTGAATGGCAAGTCAACGTACATACGTGGGTATTAGGTACTTCGGGAACTATGAGTACTAGAATTACGGTACAGTTAAAATTATGTCCTGCTTCAAGGGAGCATATAGTTACCAGCGGGTCAGCATAAATAGTGAGATAGAGAGAGCAGAAACAAGAAGGGAGAAATGTTTGACACACGAGAACTAAACTCATAAACTATAGCAGCGTGCAACACGCGCGCTCCAAACTTATAACTCTAATATTAATATTTATTGAAAATGTGTTTCATAACACATTTATTGATTATAAGTATCAACATAGCTAATAGCGCTGCCACCAAATAATACATGCATATAGCAATTCATTACGATTTTGATACTAAATTATTCTCGCCTAGTAACACCTATACTAATATTACTCATTACTTAGGACAGACCATCAGATCCATTTGAGCAAGACCACTCCGTTCATGGTTACTGTTGAAATATATAAAATATATTTCATAAACAAATATTATAAAATCAATTAATATATATATATATATATATATATATATATATATATATATATATATATATCTAGTAGCAATTGAATGTTTTTAGCTCGCCGTACAGTAAGTACAAAAGAGCTATAGTGATTGTGCGTGTGTCTGTAACATGCTCCGATCAAAAAAAAATGCTAATTACACTATTAGTGTGTTATAAATGGTATCATTTATTTGGTACTGGATATATTTCAATATAATAATTATTACAATATATATTATGTAATTGATTATCTAAGAAAATGTATTATATTCATTAAAAATGTTATATTACAATTTAGTAAGTAAAATTTACCGATTAAAATATATTTGTTACTCAAAAAGATGTAAAGTTGCATTAAGTCAAGTACAATTTTCCAAAAAAATGTATATTTTCAAAGCGTGATGTAAAATTACAGATATATTCTGCACAATGCATAAGAGAAAGTAATAATTACATATTATTCTATATATTACATTTTACTTTTGTATATTCCATTGCAAAGGAAGTCTTACATTCATAATCATATGTAATATTACATAGTGCACAGTTGGTTACATTATGACCCAGTATGATCTTGTGTAATTTAACATGAATTATTTTTACAGTGTATTTTTGTATCCGGCACCACATATCAACTTCAAATATTCATATAAACTATTATTAGGAACTAGATCAACCCGTAACCTAGTGCCCATATCACAGTCTATTCTACATCGATATAATAATAATAATAATGTAAATTTTGACAAGACTAAATAATACAAACAATATTTAAAATATTTCATACGCGTTCATGACAGTTTCCATGAATTGTATTGATACATTTCATTTTGTATTGTTTATCAATGAATCAATAGCATTATCATTTTACCTCTTCAAAAATCAGAATTATAAATGTACTTAGTGATGACCACTCCAGCTTTTACATCTTTTTGACAGATAATGTTTGTTGTCATTGCAAATTCATTCCATAGCTACTTAACAAAATCACTTCTCAATCATAATGCGAATAGTATGATCCTTGTATTTCTTCAATTATTGTTTAGCTCGTGCAAAATATAGTATTTAGAATATAATTGAATACTTTTATTTAACAAAGAAAATGCTATTACAAAAACAATATTAATAATAACATTAATAATTTTTATCTTTAGTATAGATAAATAATTTTAACTTTCTTTTAAAGTCCTTAATAGTTAATAAATTCAACACAGCACATGGTAACTTATTAAAGCAATCAATCAGAAGTACTTATTTAATTTTTCTTCTTTATATAGAACTGATCAACTTGTTTAGTAACATAACTGTGAATACTATTTGCACATTGCAATTTAGCTGTCAAATAATCAGGATATTTACCATTTACCATCTTAACAAGATTTGGTACGCGTAAAAAGCACCAATGCGTAAAGCTCGCCTTAAGTAAGATATGCGTTGCGAGCAGTGGTTTTTAATTATTATGACCATTTGGTTAACAATTTGAAAAAAATGTTATGGATATAAAAAGTCTTACAATTTGTTGTAGATTATATTGATAAAAAATATTTAGTGTATATTTTAAAATTCAAAATTATAATATTTAATAATTTTCTTCGGGCTTAACAATATGAAAAAATCTTGTAGATATAAAATATCTTAGAATTATTAGTAAAATTTTTGAGTGTTTTAATTATTTTTAAAAGGGCAGTATTAAAGGGGGCTCTAAATTTGGGGGCTCTATAAATCGGGAAGTATACGGGCGATTGGATTTGACTTCAAATCCAATCGCCCGTTGCGAGCGTATTCAAATGGGATGCTAAATAATATGTACCAAATTTGGTGTGAATCGCTCAGATACCTTCAGAGGAGTAGAGGGAACACATTTGGTCTTACGAGCAAGCGACGACTAACATCCAAGTATATAAGTTATATATATTCTTGGATTCAGGGCGACGAGGCAAAGAGTTTTTGTTAGTAAAATGTTTTGATCCGGAAATGTTACAGCCACACGACCAAATGCTTTAGCTTCTTCTATATTTTGTACGGTGAGCTAGAAATAAATACCATGGCACTATATTCAACAAACTGCATGACATCTAACCAATTAAGTGCGCAATGCATATCTGAGATTCTAGTGTATTTATTATTATGTACAACAATTCTCATCGCTCTGTTCTGCAACCTTTGTAACTTTCTCACATGTAGAGAATTGTACTGCAGTAAGTATAATGGGGTAAAACTATAATATTATAAACTAAACGTCTAGTCCAAAGGGATAACTGTTGACCAATTTTATATAAACGATTTTTTTTTTTTTTGCAATTTTGTTCAATTAATAATAATTCCTAAGTATTTAATTTCATGCAATTATACTAATTCTATATTCACACATAAATTATTATTCATTTTAACATATACACCCCGAGTGTGAAATATAATTTTACCTTCGAGGCTTTGAGCGCTTGCGCTACAAATTACTCTTAAAAAACATGTCTCCTTTGGTATACAATGTACTATTTAATGATAATGTGATTTTTTATTTCAGATTTTATGGCAATTTGCTTCTTACTAAATGATCAAGTCGTATTCGTTTTCATTGTCATAATAACTATAGTAAGAAGCGTTCATTTCACTCAGGTAAGACATAAATTTATGAAATTTTGTATTAACGGTCAATTATGATTGGAGAATATATTTTGTTAACTATGTCGACATATCAGCCATTGATTTTATGACAATTTCGGTTAGAAATCAGAATGCAACCGATGCATATAAAATCTATGCAGATGACAACGGACCCACCGAGCAATGAACAACTTTGTGCTCCAATATAGCACAAAACAAAAACGCTGACAGCGACGCAGCGTGAGACAGAGCGAACAAAAGCATAATAATAAGATAGCAGCTTTCGCAAGAACACTTATTAGATGGTGCAACTTTGTTGCTTTCAAAGTTTTAAAATAATAAAAACTGTGCACTTGTCAATAAGAGCCCTCTGAACATTAGCGGCACACGAGGCCTAAGCACGGCTTTCAAAGGCAAAATGAGCACATCAGAGATTGTTAATGCATCTGCAACAAATATTTTTAATTAAATGATTATCCAGTTATAAATCCTTGAAAATCACTATTAGGATTTGGTTATTTAATAAACTAATGCATAGTTCTCGACAAATTTCGTGAAAATAATACTGAAAATAAATAATTTTTACATGATCAATTTTTAAAATGGTTTTTATTGTGTCCGTACCATACTTGACCAACAATTGTCGTTATTATAAATTCGTGTTTCTTCAGCATGAATCCAAATATATATATTCATTTCTTCATAACTTATTATTTTTTTTTATATATATTTATATATATGTATATATGTATATATATATATATATATATATATATATATATATATAAAATATGTATATATATATATATATATATATATATATATATATATATATATACATAGTGTGAAGTGCTTTGCTGCCCGAGCAAGTGGAAGGTGCTTCTCTAAGCAGGTCAAGCTATTCTCACTTACAGGCACATATTTTTCGAATGTTTCGTTGCTCGGGTGTGGAGGAAATAGGGTAAACATAGAATATTATGGTAATATTAATATAATAAATTAAATACCCGGATATAGCGCTGGTAGTAATTTAATGCCAGGTTATAGCGCTGGTATGCGGAGGTAATCACACCCTGGGATATATCGCCGGGGGTGATTATTTACCAGGATATAGCGGTGGTATGCGAAGACGTTCTGTCACTGCGATACAGAGCCGGTGGCGATTAAGTACCAGGATATAGCGCTGGTATTCGGAGACGGTCACGCATTGGGATATAGCGCCAGCGGTGATTGAATACCCGGATATAGCGCGGGTATTCGGAAATGGTCTTCTTGAAAGGTCGGCGGCAAACTGGTATTTTTACACGATAAATAGACAAAATACGAAATGCAAGTTTAAACCACGTTTTTACTTCGTTTGTTTACCTTCGAAAGTTGGTTTGAGCTAGTATTTTGGGTCCGTAAAGTTGGCACGTCATTGTCAGTACAAACATTTTTGATGGTATCCCTTATTTGAACCTCGTTTGCACTGGTTTGTGACTATCATAAAATTGCAGCACCCTTAACCCTTCACTTGTTATTCGTTTCGGCGAATGACGTGCCAACTTCACACCTAGCACGTCATTTGAAGGCACAAGCGAAATTATCTAATGGAAAAGTTTGAACTACTATAATAATCGTTTGTGACCATAGTCATAGTCATTTGTACTTGCAAATTACGTGCTAGATGCGAAGTTGTCACATTAATCGCCGAATCGAATATCTAGTGAACGGTTAAGGGTGCTGAAGATGACCATTTCCGAATACCCGCGCTATATCCGGGTATTCAATCACCGCTGGCGCTATATCCCAATACGTGACCGTCTCCGAGTACCAGCGCTATATCCTGGTACTTAATAAGGGATACCATCAAAAATGTTTGTACTGACAATGACGTGCCAACTTCACGGACCCTAGTATTTTCTGGTAATTGCAATTTTTGTTGCGATAAAAAAACATAATATTATTATCGTCGAGCGGATTCGATCGCTCAACCTCTAGCGTATAGGCCAGGCACGTTACCCTAGACCCTCAGCTAGACCAATGCGGTTGTAGGTACACAATAAAACTATATTATATACTATATAGTGAAAATTAAATATAAAAAAGACGAATGAAGGACACTACAGAGTTCTTTTATTTTTTTATATCAAAAATGATAAACCATATTATATTTTATACGAAATACATGGAAAAACACGTTTTATTAATCCCTGAATCGTTTCTGAATATTTTCAAAATAATGTATGTGGGCGTGTCTCTATGTCTACGATCACTCTACAGAGAAAACTGTAGAGTACTCTGAAGAAAAAGATTATCTTAACCGGAGGTAGTGGTGTACTCTTGTAGCTTTTACAAAATCTCCAAAACGATATGAGTTAGAGAAATAGTGGATCTTATAAAACTTTAAGATATTAATATTTTTAGCCCCTATTGTTCGAAAAGTTTTTGAAAAATGTGTGATATACTGGAAAATCACTTATAAATATAAGTAGATACATAAAATTTAAAATACATATTATATATTATTTATAATCGACACTACGTATACTAAAGTCGAGTGAAATATACTCCAGCTTTTTACTTTCTTTTACGAAGTAATGAGTAAGTCTTGTAATCATGAAAAATTTCGAAATCGAGATTTCCACGGATATACATGTTTTGACCTTCCCTGAATCGAATGTGACTATTTTCGGAATGATGTCTGCGTGTGTCTGTGTGTCTGTGTGTTCTATCTCCAATATCACTAGAACGGCTACAGTTACGGCAAATATAGTTATGCTTATAATGAAAGAAATTAATATTTCGCACAACTTTTGTTTGAAACATTTCCTCAATAAATTTACCAGTTGCGACAAAAATGCTACGAAACATTATAAATATCTTGTTTACGTTGCCATGGAGTCGAATGTAGCTTATAAAATCGGATCATCTGTTATTTTGACAGGAATACAAAATAGACTCAATTAGATAAATGACATTTCAGAATATTTCTGTAGACTATTGGTTAGTTTGATAGCTGGTTTGGTTATATATATATATATATATATATATATATATATATATATATATATATATATATACATATATATATATATATATATATATATATATATATATATATATATATATATACACATATATATATATATATATATATATATATATATATATATATATATATATATATATATATATACATTTATCTATATCTAGTGAAAACTGCATAAATGAAAGTCGAGTGCAGGCCACTCCAGATATTAAAAAGTGTGAACACAGAGTCCAGGAATTTATTAGAAATAATAGTTTAATTTTTAAAATATAGCGCCCATACACATGTATTACGTTGTGTTGTAAATACGATTTTCTGTAAAAGTATTATGACCGTGTAAATCGGGCTTGAGAGAGAGTAAAACGAATTCAATAATTGAACTTTATAGACTCTTTGTCTACTATTATAATAATTATGATAATAGACACATGAAACGTGACATTCTAAATTGTTGAAGAAAGGCACTTGTTTGATTTGATTAGGAACAACGTTATTGCACAGAGAATTTTTTTTACTAGATGCAAGTGAAATTTATTGAATTAATCACGAGTCTATCCATTAATATCGTAAAGACACGCGCCATTTAGTGCTTCCGTTGCTTGACTGGCCTGTACCTTGCTGCTCTGTCGTAATCGTAACCTAAATATTATTCCATTTCACGAAAAGAAAATCTTGCATTCATTAAATCAATTTGAACAACGAATTAAAGTGTCGCTACTAGCGAATGCACACTTGTGCTCGCTCGCTCGTTCGGTCGCCCGCTCTACCATCAGTGTCGTACGTCACTGAATGGACTTGGGACCAGGAAATTAAAGTGTTACATCAAAAGAATACGGAAAGAAGTGTTGCTGAATACTAACTGCCCCTAGAGATTCTATCTGCGTTGATATATTTCAATAAAGGGTTACTTTTTGCTTCCGCATAGGTACGTCTGACTGCATTTCTCTTATAACGTTTTACTAACAAATTTTTTAAAACTTGTCAGATCTATACATACGTGAGAAACCATAGTTTCTCTATTTATTTTATGAGTATTATATATTATATCGTGTGTAATTTAGTTAAAGATGTGTCTTTGTAGTAGAAACGAAATATTTGTGTACTGTCGGATTATTCTTTTTTTAATTCTTGTTTCTATAGGTTTGTTTGCTTGTCCTGCATTTCTTGTTCAGAACATAATTTGTCCTATCATGAACTGAACAGTTAGTGCCGGACAAACAAACAAAGCTATTATTTGGATCCGGATTCACCTCAGAATCGTACACTATATATATATATATATATATATATATATATATATATATATATATATATATATATATATATATATATATATATATATATATATATATATATATCTATCTTCAAATAATATTATCTATTTTGAAATTATAAATTTCCCAAATCCGACAAATCTAAGTAAAGCTGAAAAAAATTATTATTTTCATGCATTTCGGAAATTGTGAGCATTTTTCTCATCACGAGAGTAAACCTGTATGCATGAAAAATTTACTTTCGGTAGTGGTCGGGCTTGATCGTGCATCTTCGTTTGCCTCCGGATGTTCGGCTACATTCGCTATAGCGCATTAGTTTTAAAACTCACCCGTTACAAGTGCAATATACATTGTATAGACTGTGAAACTAAACTAAAAAAACACGACGAGGATTGCCAATTCAACTAGCTTTATGTGTTAAATTATTTTATAAAAATTACACTTAATTTTAATATTTAAAATGAATAAATAAAATTTTAAATACAAATATACTGACACCAATTAATAATCTGGGTTATGATTAAATGAAATTTTAATTATTGCCTTCTACAATATTTTACCTTTTGAAGATCACATAATAATCAGATAAGTATAATATTTTGAATTTGTTAATCATACATTAAAAAAAACTATCTAAAAATATGTTGAGGTTATGATTTATAAATTTAAATAAAAACTAAGCTATTTGGCGCATGCGCACATAGTGTGAGCAAATCTCTCATCACGCGAGTAAAGATTACCGAAAAGTTCACGTGAGTTCTGACGGGTTAATGTGCATTAAAATTTGTTTTAAGGGGGAACAACACTGTGACGGTTTAAGAAAAATCGATTTTTCTTTTTTATATAATTTTAATGAATGTATCTTTTAGAATATTTTCCTAAAATATTATGCTGAAATTCTTACAAATAACGAAGGTACACCGCATTTTCTTTTGACGTGCACATTGCCGACAATGGTCGTTCATAATATTTTTAGTGTGATTAGTTGAAATTTTGAAGTGAAAATGGATCGAAAAGGTAGTAGATTAACCCCTAAACGACAATGACAGGACAAAAGAAAACAACATTGGCCTTCAAATCGTTTTGAAATCGAACAGGACGATACGACACCAAACGCTGCGGTGCTTTGAACGCGTTTCTCTCGAAACCCTGTTTTTTGTTATGGTGCTGCATGCCCACGCTACAATTTACATCGGTTATTCTTTTTTTGATTTAACTTGAAGCTTGTAGAATTGACTTCAATTGTACGTAGGAGTTATTTTTCTTCTTTTGATATTTCGGACAAAAAAGTGGAGCAAAAAATAGTTTTTTTTTCAAATATCCACAATTTCGCGAAATATATATATTTTTTTTTGCAAAATCCTGCGTTCAACTGAAATTGCATCTATATAGTTTAAGATAAAAAAATATTGTATCAGATGATTACAACCTGCGCTACATCCATAACCATGACGCTACCTCATCTTTGAGCTGCCTATGGGGAACCCAAAGAAAGGCATCAAGAAAAAATCCTAAAAGAACTTTGATATATACCTTATTTAATGCAGCAAACCCCATCAATCTACTATTCCTAAGTTCAGAGAAAAAAAATTGAGAAAATGAAAATGAGCAAATTTCATACAAATGCATTTCCATAATAAAATCAATAAGAATTTTATGATTTTATATAGCGGTTTTCTCGTAACTGGTACGTTTTTTGAAGTTGTGCAAAATAAATAATATCTTTCAATATATACATTACTATTTTTGCCATAAGTGCAGCCGTTCTAGTGATATTGGAGATAGGACAAAAATGCATAAAGTAAACATGCATTTTCGGTTTGAATATTCTTTTAATAAATAAAAGGAGCACATCTAGACCATATACAAGTCTTAAGTTTAAAGTTTCACAATTTTACGTTGCACAGTTTCCTCTCTAGAGCGTTCACACACACACACACACACACACACATACAGACGTCATTCCGAAAATAGTCACATTCGATTCAGGGAAGGTGAGAATGTATATATCCGTTAAAATCTCGAGTGCGATTTTTTTGGTGATCCCTATACTTAGAATTTCGTAAATGAAAGTAAAGACACACACACAAGCAAATATTTATACATTCTACAAACAGCAAGGGAAAATTAATTCTAGAGAGAGAATTGCAATCGCCGGCTTTATAGTTATTAAAAATCGTTATTATTAACAGGTTCCGTTATTATTTATTTTATACTGGATATTTAAGCTCAAAGTTTATAGGATAGAAATTTACGAAAAATAGCAATCAATTTTAAGTGGCGTTATAAGCATAACCCACAATATACTATTTCTATCTGAAGTTTTTAGATAAATATATAATATCAGAAACTTATGCATCTTGTTTCTTGGCAATGATCAAGTGCTTTACACGTGTTTTATAAATCATGTAAATCCTAGCTGGCGCATTCTCGCGTGCGGGTGCGAGAGTGTAATTTTCGTATCGTTATGGCGTTTAAATATATTCAAATGTATTTACAATGAAAATTCGAGTGTAATCCGTGTTTGGTAATTGGATTACCCGACGACAACACCGCAAATTCTTCGCAGATTATCGCTCAGCTTAAAGCATTCTCGCTTTCCTTTCACACGCCTTAAGTAGATTTTCTTAAGACCCACACCGATTGCTGTTGCGAATGCCTCACCCTTACATTTCAAATTCTTGCATTGATTCGTATCATATGTCAAATAGCTGTCGGTTACCTAATTTTGGTAGGATACAGTTTCATGTTTATTACTTTCTCGATTCTTTTGCAAAAACATAATATATGACTGATGTAAATGAAGTAAGAATAAAGGGTTGCCCCCGAAATAACTGGTTGAATATGATTGATAATGAATTTGACAAATCGTGAGCAAGAGAAACAAATGGGCTTATATGGAATGCATTATGAGTGTTAATTAACAATAACGAACAAATTTAAACAAGTAACAAGTGGGTAACTGATAGTTCAAGCGATTTCATTAATCTCACTGCGCATGTAACTTTTCTGGTCTCACTACCTACCGAGGTATGAGATACATTTACGAATTGATTGAGATCCATGACGTCATATCATGTTTACGCAATTAATCCAATAGATGGCAACAGCGTTTTTGAGTGAGATTTCATTTCAATATATTGAGTTGTGACACTCAGAATAGGTACCCACAGTCCGATGCCTGTCGCCTGTGACGTCGTTTTCTTTTCTTCTTGTATTTCTTCAATTCTCGTTCCATTATGCGCAATCTTTTACCAATTTCTTTGTCTTGATAGTGGTCGTCACTAGTGTTATCGTAAGTTCTTTTATGACTCATCTTTATTAAAATAAACTGGTTAAACTTGCAGTGAATGTGGCTTTGTTCCTTTGACACAAAAAGAAAGAATGAAGTTAGCAGCGATAACACACAGGGATGTCCAGCACCTATTTTTTAGTTATAGACTATAAATATTATGGCAGCACTGACAGAAAGAAAGTACTACATTTGATCTCGAGGAAGAGGCGCGAAATACAGTAGCTAATCTATCGTATGTTCCTTTATAGAATACATAATTCATACAAAAAAAAACAAACTACGACAAAGTTTACACAAGGATATGATTAATTTATAAGGTGTAACCAAGATTAGGTCTGCATTTACAAAAAAAAAAAAAATTCGCCACCCGTCAAATTATAGATATAACTGCAAAAGCGTTTCTAGTGGACTTTGAACCTCTCGTAATCTGTTAATAACAATCCTAATATCTTTATAAAATTTGTAACCATAATGAGATTAACAACACATTCCTAAGCGTACGAATAATTTCATAAAATATATAATATATAAATAAATATTAGGGTGACGTAGATAAAGAATTTTTTTTTCGAATTTTCTTTATGCGCTTGACATTTTTCTTCCATTACAACTAAAATTGATGTCCAGAAATTTTCAGCCAAAAATATAAACCCTTACAACTCGCACATCCACCCTTTTTAAATATGCCATGCTTTCTTGAGGCGCAATTCTGCGAGAACCGCAATTTCTACTTATGAGGTGCTTGAATTTAGGAGTTCAAATAAAGTCTTATAAAGTATTTTTTGGGTCGCTGAAGAAGATTAAACAGGTTTCAAGACGCTGGAACTTATATTTTCCCTAATATTTTCAAATTAATACAAGAAAGGGTAAAAACAAATGACAATTAACATAAACATAACATGTACCGGATCATGCTGCTGATATATTTGGTCAATTTATATGTATTTGGGTCCGCTGAATCCAATGGTGATATTAATGGCCATTCATTTTTTCCTCTTTGCCCGGTGTAATAAGTAAAATAAAGTAGGATGAACAGGGAAAATTTAGGGTTTTATCTGTTTTACTCACCAAAACCAAACCTAACCAGTTGGAGTCAGTTGGGTATCGCTTAAAAATTAATGTTTTAGCTAGGATTTTTTTTTTAATATTAAAATTATTTAAATGGTTCTGTTTACCCAAATATGTGTAAAAGAGATGCAAAAATGAAGAATACATTTCTTTACCGAAATATCTTGTTCTGCACCAAAATAGGCTGACCCCAGACCCTCTGCTAATACTATCCTAACCTGAGCGTTTGACGTGTAATCGAGGATTTTAATTAAATTTAACCCCGTTATTTCGTAAATTAGTAAATATAGCCTAGGAAGTTAAACCTAACCTGACCTAGCGCCTAACCTACTTTATATTTCCAGCTAGAACTATCAAAACATTAATTTTAAAGCGATTCTTTATAATATCCATCGGGTTAGATTGTGATTTGGTAGGTAAAACAAAAAAGACCATTTTTATTTTACCGGGTAAAAATGAAATAACTAATGGCTGCGGAGCAAAACTAATAGCACAATTAGATTCAGCGGACACAAAGAAATAGGAATTGACCAAATATATCAGCAGCATGATCCGGTTGAAGTCAATGTACATTGTATATTTATGAAAATTGTATTTTTTTACCGTTTCCTGTATTATTTTTAAATATTAGGGAAATTATAAGTCTTGGAACCTTTTTAATCTTTTTCAGCGAACCAAAAAATACTTCATAAAGACTTTAAACTCCTAAATTCAAGCACCTCATAGGTAGAAATTGCGGTTCCCGCAGACTTGAGCCTCAGGAAAGCATGGCATGTTAAAAATGGGTGGACGTGCGAGTTGTAAGGGTTAATATTTTTGACTGATAATTTCTGGACATCATTGTTAGATGTAATGGAAAGGAAAAAGTTAAGAGCCCAAAGATAAATTGAAACAAGGCTTAGCAGGTTTCGTTGTCATTTACAAGGCTACAAGACGGCTATTATAGAAAAATTTAAAAGAAAATGATCATTTAGAATAATTAAAACCAATTTATCACTATTTTCACGATTTATTTATATTCTTAATATCTAGAGATACGTCGATCGTAGAGCCAAAATGCCGACGGGTTCGTCTTCAAGGAGGAGAAAATTATGAGATAAGAGCTAAAAATTATGACCGCTTTGATTGATAATACATAAAAAAGAAACGTGTCATATTCTTTTCAAAAATAGGCACATCTAGAGCATATACAAGTCTTAAGTTTGAAGTTTCATAATTTTACGTTCGACAACTTTTACTCTAGAGCGTTCACAAACACACAGACAGACAGACACACACACAGACGTCATTCCGAAAATAGTCACATTCGATTCAGGGAAGGTCAAAACATGAATATCCGTTGAAATCGCGAGTTCGAAGTTTTTCATAATTACAAGACTTACTTATTACTTCGTATAAGAAACTAAAAACAATATGTCATCAAGAAAAACCGTGGCTTCTTTTATTTTTTGATGAAATTGGCATATTTAATTTATATATATATAATTTATATAAGTGTTATACTAAATGTATTTAATCAATGAAATTAATCTTAGTCGATGCAGCTTAAAACCTTGTTGCAAGTTTATTTATGGTAATTTTATTTCATGAAATAAAAATTTTCGAGAATTTCATGCAATAATTTTGCAGCGTGTCTTATATGAAATTGCTTTATGAAACAATGAAATTCTTTTTAGCTAGTAGGTTGACATAAGTTAAAATATTGGAGCGAATGAAATATTTAATCCATTCTTAAAGTTAATAAAATTTAAATAAATCCGTGCAAAACTTTGAGCAATAACACTTAACCGTAACAAAAGAAGCGACCTGGACGCTAGCTGGGCTCATCTGTTCGGCCATGTTTACGTACGCTCATATTGATAATCCTCGTGCGCTAGTCTATTTTTGTATGTTTTAGTAACTTTTCGCTAAACGAAAAAAACAAGAACTGGCCTTTCTTTTTTTATTTCGCTATTAACCGGATGAGATGTAAGTTATTGTTCTACTTAAAACCGTAGCGTTGTTTAATAATTGATAAGATTGCGCGGGACTGTGCAAGATGGTATACGCCGGAATAAACACAAGGGATTATTATAAACACTGCTACCCCTCTTCTCTGCAACCACCGCGAAAAGCGTGTACAAGAATACACGCGTTACTTGTGCCCCACGTACCTCCTTTTACCTTCTCCTTTACCACTTACCTTACCCAGTCATATACCCCCGTGGAATATTAAAATCGAAATATATACTACATAATTTATACATACGTGTATCGATCCATGTTATATCTCCCAATAGGAACATTTTATAAGCTGCGTTGGGTTATTTGATATGGTTTAGGCCCGTCGCATATTGAATATAGCACAAAACAGCGTAACCTAGGTGATTAGCTTGGCGTTCGACAGAACAAGGCAGGTTATAGTGTTTGGTTGTGTGTCTGTAACATGCTCGGATTAAAAATTTCTTTAACAAATTGATCTTGTCTCGTCAACTTGTATCCTAAATATATATAACTCATAATGTGTACTTGGATGTATGTATCTCGCACGCCAGGTCGGTCGGTCGTAAAACATGAAAGTAAAATCTAAAAGTCATATAGGCGCAGATACCAACTTCATCAGGGTAAGGGCTATTAGATTTGAAATGTGATGGGATCATATAAGACACTTTATTATACTAGGGTCACCCGTCCAACAATCTTGAGATAGTGGCGAACTAAAATATTTTATATAATCAAAATTATTATTTTTAATGGCTTGAGCAATTTTATTTTAACATATAGACATTTATCAAAATGTAAAGTCTACACTGATAAAAAGACAAAAACTAATCAAACGTCATAATGAAATATCAAAGTAAATAATACTTTGGCGAAAATCTCTTACTATAAAGTTGTAGATTTAAAGTTTATTTAGTGTGTTGTGTACTTTACCGATAGTGGCATCTGATATAATATGGTATACAGAACATAGGTCAGTTTTGACTGATAGCGAATCTTCATGTAATTTAATAATAATTACACAATACAAATTTCCACATCGCAAATAATAATAAAGAAAAAATCGAGTCCTTTTTTTGAACGCTATTTTGTTTATAGATCACTATGCTGAGATTAACTAATCGATCGCTTATCATGCACTGTGTAACATCCGATAAATTTAAACTAAGATTTGTTTAAACTAAGTTTTGTTAAACTTTGATTATAACCTTATATGGTGCAACTGGCCATAAGTATCATTAAGACAGTTTCCATGATTGTATTATTACACAAAAAATAGGATTATAAATTTAATTACGATTGCTGTTTATTATTTGTTTCGATGATATTATACAAACCCTTATTACCCAACATTTTTAATGATTTAACATTTGATTAATTATTGTTTTTGAATTAAATAATCAGGCTAGATTCTGAATTTTGCAGTATTAAACTGCAGTGTATACGTATATGAACCTTCGCAGTGAACAGACGTGTTAGCTATTCTCTCTCTGTGTACTACTACATAACACTTAATCATTTAAATTAATTGTGTACAACAAAGTTAAAAGTTATATCATATTGTGAGCGATGCTAGACGGCCCGCCTATTTGGTGGCCGCCAAGTTAACACAATGGTAAATAATCCACCACAAATAAGTAGCCCATGGGGCTCACTAAACAATCAATCGAATATACAGACACCAACATACCAACAACCTATGCTAGAGGGCATACTAAAGGAACTCAAGTTTTGAGGAACGAAAACCAAGCAATAAAAGAAGAAAATCAGGAGATGAGAAAAATAATCTCCTCCCTCCAACCAAAGAAGAACAACATACCAGAAATCGTTGAACAACAAGAAAATGATTTAACAGAGGAAACAGCATGGATTGTGCAGACATAAAAAGAGGAAACTCTTAGAGACACCAGTGAAGAATAACACTAACCAAAACCAGAAACAAGTAGAAGCAAAGCAGCACAAACCACCGCCTGTGGTTGTCAGCAATATTAACGACTACAACCTTTTAAATCAGGAAATAGAAAACTTGAAACTAAACCACAAAACAACATTGATGAACAATAATCAAGTAAAAATCAATGTAGACACCGAGCTAGAATACAGATCATTAACAAAGTTAACGAATGAAAAGAATCAACAATGGCACACGTATGAAAACAAACTACTACGGCTAATAAGAGTAATGACTAGACACTTACATCCGTCCTGCCAACCAGAAGAAATAAAAAGCGAAATACAACAGATGGGCTACAATATCTTGGATGTGGTAAACAAATACAAAAAAGAAACCAATAAAGAATCAAAAATAGTCCTGAAGCCACTACCGCTTTTTATGTTAACTTTTCACAATGAGGAAGATATTAACAAAATCTATGAAATCCGCTACCTTTGTCACATGAAAGTACAAATAGAAGCTCTGCGGAACAATAAGCTGATTCCACAATGCAAAAAATGCCAAAGATTCGGACACACCCAAAAATTCTGCGCGCATACACCGAAATGCGTTAAATGCGCAGGAGAACATCTCACTGTTAGCTGCCAGAAAAAGTCAGAAGAAAAACCAAAATGCTCTAACTGTGGAAAAGATCATCCAGCTAGTTACCGTGGATGTATTGTTGCTAAAGAACTTCAAAAAAGAAGACAACTATTAACCAAATCCAAAAATAATCAAAATAGACAACCAAGACAATTTACTTCGAAACAAATTACAGAAGGAACATCCTATGCTCAAGCATCTCAAACAACAAACAACTATGTTCAACAGAACCAGGAAGAACCACAATCATTAACTCACATGATGCAACTACTTCTAACCAAGTTCGAAACACAAGCAAATATGATGAAATCTCTAGCTGATAGAGTAAATAGACTCGAAAACAGAAACAATGAAGCAAGTGCTTCTAAAAATATGCAATGATACAAAAAGATTTAAGAATAGCCACATGGAACGCAAATGGCCTCCTAAATAGACGAGAAGAGCTACAAGTATTTCTTGACATGCAAAAAATTGACATATGTCTTATCTCTGAGACACATTTTATAACACAAACTTACTTCAAAATAAGAAATTATAAAATATACCATACGATACACCCACAAAATCAAGCAAGAGGGGGTAGTGCAGTTATAATTAAAGAAAGCATTAGCCATTATGAAGAACAACACCTCCGAAGCGAAGAAATACAATTAACCGTGGTTGGAATTAAGACCACCAAACAAAAAATAATAATTGGAGCATTATATTGTCCTCCAAGACACAACCTAAAAAAGGAATGTTATAAAAATTTTCTCCGTTTCCTTGGAGATAGATTTATTATAGGCGGAGACATTAACGCCAAGCACACAGACTGGGGAGCAAGACTCATAACTACTAAAGGAAGAGAACTTAGACAAGCAATAAGAGAAATGGGATGCAACTTTCATTCTACTGGTAAACCAACATATTGGCCGACTGACCCGAACAAACTACCGGACTTACTGGATTTTTTCATATCAAGAAAAGTATCACCAAACTTCATAGACACTGAAGAAAATTTTGATCTAAGTTCTGACCATTCAGCAGTTATCATGACGCTGAGTGAAAGAATAATAAAGAAAGAAAACACACCAACTCTAACTAATAAAACGACTGATTGGGAAAGTTTTAGAATACACTTGCAGAATAATATTAACCTGAATATTCAAATTAAAAGCAAACAGCAACTAGAAGAAGCAACGGAAAACTTAATTCTCCAAATTCAGAATGCAGCCTGGAGCAACACCAAAGAACATACTCACAGAACACTAGGAAACAACTACCCAGTAGAAATTAGACAACTCGTTAATGAAAAAAGAAGAGCTAGGAGAAAATGGCAAATGACCAGAGACCCAGCTGATAAAACAGTTCTGAATAACAAAACGCAACAACTAAAAAGAGAAATACTAAAAATAAAAGATAATTCAATTAACAATTATCTGAACAACTTAACAGCAGATAGAGAAACTGCTTACTCCCTATGTAAGGCGACTAAAAGAATAAAAAGACCGATTATCCAAACCCCACCAGTAAGAAAGGCAGATGGAGATTGGGCAAGGGACAACAAGCAGAAAGCCGAGGCCTTCGCCGAACATCTTGAGGAGACATTCAAGCCAAATGACACAGACAATAATGACGTGGTTAATGAAATAGAAAATCAGGAAAGAAAAGAAATAACATTAGTAACGCCAAGAGAAGTAGCTAATGAAATACTAACCAACCTTAACCCAAAAAAATCCCCAGGATTTGACCTTATTACCGGAGAAATACTCAAGCAATTGCCAAGAAAAGGCATAGTCATGCTAACGTATCTGATAAACGCAGCATTTAGATTGAAACATGTACCTAGCGCCTGGAAAGTTGCCGAAGTAATTATGATCCAAAAACCAGGAAAACCCCCAAACGAAGTTAAATCCTACAGACCAATTTCGTTACTACCCATAATCTCAAAATTATTTGAGAAATTACTATTAAAAAGAATAAAACCCATAATAGAAAGTAAAAATCTAATCCCAAATCACCAATTTGGATTCAGATGTAAACATTCCACCATAGACCAGGTACATCGAATTACTAACATTATTGAGAAATCGTTAGAAGAAAAAAAGGTCTGTGCAGCCATCTTTTTGGATGTAGCACAGGCCTTTGATAAAGTGTGGCACAAAGGTCTTATCCGCAAACTCGATACTATATTACCTAAACAATACGTACAACTACTGGAATCTTATATATCGAACAGATTATTTAGAATAAAACAGGAAGATGAATTTTCTGAATTAAAAGAGATTAAAGCGGGTGTTCCGCAAGGTAGTGTTTTGGGTCCTATACTTTACCTCTTATACACAAGCGATCTACCGGAAACTGATGGCGTCAATATAGCCACGTTTGCAGACGATACTGCTATTATAGCTGTAGAAGAAAACGTAGAAACAGCCACTACTAAACTACAAAGAGCGTGCGATCAAGTTACTACCTGGACCAAAAAGTGGAGGATCAAACTTAATGAACAGAAATCTATACACATAAATTTCACTAATAAAAAAAGTGCAAACCAGCCTACATTAACAATAAATGGCAGTATCATACCTTATGCAAATAACGCTAAGTATCCTAGGCATGACTCTGGATGCAAAATTAAAATGGGTGGAACATGTGAAAAAGAAACGAAAAGAACATGATATAAAGTACAGAAAAATGTATTGGCTTTTGGGAAGACACTCCCCATTATCAATACACAACAAAATCTTAATTTATAAACAGATACTAAAACCCGTCTGGACCTATGGTATTCAGCTTTGGGGATGTACCAAACAGTGCCATAAAGAAAAAATTCAAAGGTTCCAAAATAAAGTTCTGCGAAACATAGTAGATGCCCCGCGATTTGCTCGCAACAGCGACATCTGTCGAGACCTCAACATCGACGACATTAATACGGTGATCAAAGGATTTGCTGCCAAACATGAAGCAAGACTTCACCGACACATCAACGTTGAAGCAATCCAACTCCTGGATAACAACGGGCTAGAGAGAAGACTTAAAAGAATCAAGCCGTACGAGCTGGTGAGCTGAAACTATAGAACACCGAAGGGCGAACTATAGATTTAATGAATTAAGTAGATATGTAAGATCAGAATAAAATTAATGGTTGGTCTAACAGACCAGTTTTAATCTAATGAATGTAATTAAATGTATTCATTCAGTTTGGTAAAAAAAAAAAAAAAAACTGCAGTGTGAAGGCAGTTTTAAAAGTGATGATAATTAGTTATATGCTAGAATACAATGGATTGTGCCATCAAAAATGAAAGAGTAAAATTGCCAACCAATCATGTTTCTAAATATGTTTGAATTATCTCTTCAAGATTTTATTTCTCTAATAATCAGAATTATAAATTTACTTACTTGCAGTTATTATAATTTGACGAACTATAGAATCTTACAGCAACTCATATTTTCAAAAATCACTGCTTGTTGGTCATTTTGAAGTAAAAATATTAACTATGAATTACTAAAAATATATGCAAATTAGACAATAATATGCACTTATTTCATATTAAATACTTAAAAATTGAATAATAACATGTTACTCCCCTTAAACTTAAGATTAAACTTCAAACAATGTTTCTGTAACTTGTACGTCACTAATTCACATTGAAATACTGTATACGCTCAAGTGGTAGCACTTTTATTTATATTTGTTCTTTAGTCGGTCATTTTAACAAATACTTAATAGCGACTCCCAAACTTCAAATTATAATTAAATAAGGCTTAATTTTATTAAATAATAATTATTTATATTTCTCATTGACGTACAATATCAATATAATATAGCAGATGCCACTCTGTGTAAAGTACACAACACACTGAATACACTTCAAATCATCAAATTAATTGAAGATTTATCACAAAAACTTTTTTGACCTTTCATTCTGACTTTTGATTCGCTTTTGTCTATTTCAAAGCAGACTGAACTTCAAAAGAGTAGTGCTTGTTTTATTTCACTATAAACTATTTGATTATTTTTTATAACATTATTAACAGTCGCCAGGCTCAGTGGTTAAGGGTCTTGCCTTTCACCCTGGAGGTCGTGAGTACGATCCTCGTCTATGCCAATTTGTATTATTACAAAAAATAGCGGTCTACACATACACACTCACTTACTTACATGCATACAAACATTTCTGGGTTATTATATTAATGATGTATACCAAGTCTACCTCAATTCGACCCGGTCCTTCAGATGCGGCCATCGCAAAGTCGGGTTTTATGATCGACCCATGAGCAAGTACATATATAAGATAAACATGTTCAGAATTAGATAGGCGTAAAACACATGTCTATGTTTAATTGCAAAATGTTCACAATTACTATAAATATTTGTTTGTATATATCGTACTGTAGGTACGACGAGCGAAGAACATGTTCTTTCGTCGAAAATCGAGTTCGAACATTTTCATGAATACAATTAGCCATATTATTTTTCTTCTAGATATTACCGTCTTTAAAAGAAGATACTAAGAATTCTGTCGAAACGAATTCGTTCATATCAAACGTCTTAAAATATAAACCTGATTTAGAATGGATCGAACGATTGCATGACATTTACAAAGCTAATAAAATCTCAGAAATAAAGGGCGAAAAGGTACTGTATTTTCATTAAGGCTGAGATGGTGATATTTGCAACAATCATATTTGTACATAATAATATATCTTTAATATTTATTAATGTTGGTTTAATTTTATGTGAAAATAATTAACTTCGGAAATTTCCTCATCCAATAGTAATTGCGCATTCTAATTATTTAATACGTCGGTGGTTTTGAAATTACTTCCAATGAATGAAATTATAACTTAAGAGGAATCCCCATACCCGCTGCAAACAGCAAAACATAGCTAAACAAGGTTTCGTCGAACCCTTAAAACTCCTTTATTACAACATTAAAATGAATGAAATTTTTATTTTTCAGATAGCCAATACTTCGCTCTAGGCTTCTCTAGTTTTTGATTTTCGGTATTTTGCTTAGATTTTATATTATTCTATATTTACCCTATTTTCAAATGTCCATAGTTTTTATTGAGATAATATTCTAAAAATTTTATTCAAAAATATGTATTAAAAAGTATTTTAAGGATCAAACGAACGCTTCAACTAGAACGCTTCAAGTAGTAAATAGCATTGGCTCTTATGGCACTACGATATTCGTGCGCTTCCCCCTTTACACCGACCTGTAACGACGGGCAACCATGGGGATTCCTCTTAATACGGATATGTCAAAGATCAAAATTTAAAATCAGTTGGTGGAAGGGACAACAGATCAATATAAATGCAGGGAGAAATGAATACAAAAATTACATCAATTTATATAGTTGATAGAAAGCAGATAGAGCAGCGGTACCCAAACTGAGCGACGCGGCACCCTGGGTTACAGGGGCGCCGCGAAAATATTCCAAATTCGTACTGCAACCGCGTTAGTTAGACCAATGTTTTTACTAGGGACACCGTGAAAAAATTGTGATGCATTAAGGGAGGGGGGGGGGGGGGGATAATGGGATCAGCACTTTGAAAAATCCGTTTTTGTGATATTTTTTTATATAAAAGTACATCATCTTAAAAATATTTTCCCAAAACCTCTGGTCATTAGGAGTAAAACTCATTAAGATAATGAGCCTGATACTTCCTCTCTTTTGAACCGGCCGAGAGCGGCAGGCACGTAGCCGAAGCTCAGTTGTATCCTAGATATTCAGTGGATCGGTCGAATACTTCGTAATTTTGAGCAGTTATTCTTATAATTTCAAAATTATATTTTCCAAAAAAAAAAAAAAATAGCCAAAAAAGTTACGAGGGAGGATACAAAAGAAGATTAAGCTAACATATGCAGTTCAAAAAAAATTTATAGTTTAAAACTTTAAGCGTGTTTTTCTCGAAACGACTTTTTTGAAGTCGGTGAGCACGATATCTCAATAACTTCTGTACCGATCCGATTCATCTTGAACATAGTTTTATAATACATATTTTTACAGATCACAACGTTTTTCTTTCTTTTTTTTCTTGAGACCAACTTTACAGCTACATAATGGTGCCATTCTTAGGTTAAATATTGTGGCTTTGACTTCAAACAACCTCCAAAAATTGAAGAAAAAAAAATTAAAAGGACAACGCTGCGACCTAGATTTACTTCTAAATTAATGATTTTTGCCAAATATTTGTGTTTCAGATGATTTTGTGACGAGTTATCGTGTTCACCGCAAAAGGGATTTTTTTTACATGGCCTCCGTCAATTTGCACTCACTGGCTTGCTTATAATATTTTTTAACAAAAAAATTTCTGAATGTTCTTCAAATGTTATGTAACTATATGCAACAACTTGTAATAAAATTACTTTAATAGTCTCTCAAAAAAGTGCCTTTTTTAGACCCGTTATCCCATTTGCATAGGTGGCTGAAAATACGACTCAATTTCATTTCCTTAAATTTCTTTTCGAAAAATGTCGAGTCTATATTATTGGAACATTGTAGAATTAAGAGACTTTTCTAACACCCTTTCTAAAGTTAATAGTTTGGATGCATATAAGTTTAGCAGGATCTCTGTAAATTACAGATATTTGTAAATATCTCCATATTGTTAAAATCAATTTTGATAGCTAATAGCTCCACCTCAATGCATATTAATAACAAAAATTTTAGACACCTGGTTTACCACAGCGGTTAATCCGAAATTCTCCATATTATCCGAACAATAACCGTAACCCTAGCCAACTTAATTTTGAGAAAACTCGAAAAAAGTACTCACCGTATATTGAACCATACAATTCTGATGATATCAATTCTGACAGAAATAAAAGAGCAATATTAAACAATCGTCAACATTTCAATATTGGTAAAAATGGTGTAAGAAGTTTTGGTAAATTATATAATGGTTTGGAACGCAGAAAATTCAAACGGAAACAACGATCAGATGACACTGAAAACGAAAAAACAGTTATAAATATTGCTCATGAGAAAAAACTGCAGCAAGAATCACAAGACGCGAGTGAAGATCATTATATCCTTGGTTTGCAAAATTTTATAAGCAGTTCTAATGTAGATTGTAAAAAAAGTACTTATGGTCAGCACCGTGAAAGTAGTTTGAATCTTGTTTATCCCAAACATTCAGAATATTCTTTAAGCAGATTTAATTCAAATCAAAATATTAACGACGTTCAAGGAGATTCATCTACAGTCGTAGTACCAAATGATAAAGTGTTTCAACAATTTCCTACTGTTATGTATACTACGAATAAATATGATTTCGGCACAACTTCTGACTCATGGAAAAATTGTCAATCTAGTCAAACTAATGTGGGACAAATTGAACAGAACCATTTGCCCCAAGAATCAACAAAACTTGATCCTTCCTCAGCATTAGAACAGAATAGTGACACAGGTTTGGATTCAAAATTAAATGGAATAATTGAAAAGAACAAATTATCAGTTCACACTAAAACTGGTCCTTCCTTAAACGGTCAAAATATTCAAAATCAACTAGATACAAAAGTAAAAGAGGATATTGATCTATCCTTGAAGCTGTCAGACCAATCAACTTATGCAAACTCAATACAAAATGATAAACATCATAATCTATGGTCAGTTCATACAAATGGTGATCCACCTTTGACTGAATTTAATCAAGAGGGCACAAAAAATGTGGAAACAAAAACTGTTGCATTAATAGATAATTCATTTGAGAAATCTATAAGTGACCCTTCCTCAGCATTAGAACAAAACAGTGACACAAGTTTGGATTCAAAATCAAATAAAATAATTAAAAAGAACAAATTCTCAGTTAACACTAAATATAATCCATCCTTTAACGGTGAAAATAATCAAAATCAACTAGAAACAAAATTAAATGAACCTATTGATCCATCCTTCAAGCAGTTAGGTCAATTAACATCTAACTCAAACTCAATACAAAATGATCAACATCAGTTCGATGATAATTTATGGTCACTTCATACAAATGGTGATCCATCTTTGAATAATTTTAATCACGAAGGCACAAAAAATGTGGAAACAAAAACTGTTTCATTAAAAGATAATTCATTTGAATCTTCTATAAATGAATTAAATAAAAAAAATGAACAATTACTTCACCTTACATCTGCTTCAGAAACTGATCGAAATGGTATTCAAACTAATTCAAATGCTCTGGAGTCAAAAGATAAATACCATAATAATAATCAACACGATGCAAAATCTGTAGAAAATAACAAAGATACTTCAAAATTTTTCCAATTAGCAAATTTAGCCCCATCAAATTCAGATTCTCACCAATTTCCAATAATCCGAATCCACCCATCTTTCAATTCAGATGCACCAAATCATTTAATCCAACTGCATACAAAATTCACTCGAGACTCAACAAGCAAAACTCATCCACGTTTCAATCCAGAAGCACCTCGAAATATGATACACTCAAAAAACTACCCTTACACTAAGGAAGTATCAGGAATCTACTTTAACGATACGCCCGAATCAGAAGATATCCACACACCTTCCCTGTCAAAAGACGTTGAGACTTATGTTGCGGAGAAAGGACCACCATACCTCACCCATATACCTCACCCTTCCAAGAATGGACCTGTTCTGAAATTTGAATTCAATCCTCAAAAATCGATGGAAGATAAAGCAGCGGAAAAAGGAATGACAGAGGCAGAAATGAGAAGAGCCGAAAAAGAAGCCCATAAGCTAATGGCAGTAGATACCGAGTTTCATGAACGAAATGAGCCCGAATCTGTAAAGATTAATTTGGAGAATGCTACTAAATGGGAGGAAAAGAAATCTGTTTTGATTGATGCTAATTTTGATAATTCTCCGCAAGATGATCCAAATTTAATCCAAGAAGGCGACACTTTCAAAGAATCTCTGAAAGAAAGTGAAGAAAATAGTTCTTTGGATGATAATAAACAAAATTTAAATACTCAAAATTTGAACGAAATGGATGCCGTACAAGATCAGTCTTTAAATGAATCTGAAACAGATAGTAATTTTAATGATTCAAATATGAATCGGTATGATAATATTGAACAAGAACCTTCGAAGGGCTCTGGAGAAGATAGTATTTTAGAAGAAAATAAACAAGATTCTTCTGAACCTAATTTAAAAGAAATTAAAAAAATTTTGAACGTTCATAGGCCGAAGCAAAATGTAGATGGTAAACAAAAGTCTTCTAAAAAATCTAAAGAAAATAAAATTTACAATGATAATAAACAAAATTGGGAAGAAACTAAAAAAATTTTGAATCGGTATGATATTATTGAACAAGAACCTTCGAAAAGCTCTGGAGAAGATAGTAATTTAGAAGAAAATATACAAGATTCTTCTGAACCTAATTTGGAAGAAATTAAAAAAATTTTGAACGTTCCTAGGCTGAAGCAAAAACTAGATAGTAAACAAATATCTTCTACATCATCTAAAGGAAATGAAATTTTCGTTGATATTAAAGAAAATTTAAATTTGCCACCAAAATATGTTATTAATAATTCAATGTCATACCAGGATTTAAATTGTTCGATCTCACCTGATTACGCTAAAATTCCGAATGATAATGAGGAAAATTTTAATTCAGAACCAGAAAATGAGAATGTGAAAACCAAAATATCTGACGGAATTATGTTCAAACGAAGATCTCTCAATTTTTATTTAGATTCATTACTAGATCATGCAAAGAAATCAAAATTCAAGATCTTGCCGAACTATTCAAGAGAATTACCAAAAAGTAGTTACAAAACACGATTTTTACAATTCTACAATACAGGAGAAGAATATGAGAGAAATGATTTCAAAAGATCTATCAAAAATTACGACGACTCAGACTTTGATATAGAAAATAAAGTAGTAGCAGGTTTAGACTATGAAAATGGAATCTTTAAACCATTGAAAAAAACAGTCCAGGACAACGTAAAAAAACTAAAACATGCTTTGGGAATTGGTGACGAAAAGAATTATAATGAAGAAGTAGAAGATATTTATCCATTCGGTAACACACAAGAGAATATACCAGACTTTGATTATATTCAAACAGAACCAATACGCAAGTCAAGAAACCAACCAAAACTGCTCGAAAAAATAGACGAAAATCATCTTCTACCAAATGTAAATTTAAACAAACAAGTTTCCAAATCAAGCGTTCAAAAACGAAATGAAGGTGGAGCAAAAGATCCATGTAGTAATAGAGATTATGATGACGATGATGATTGTTATGTAAAACAAAGTAAACGAAAACGAACAGAAGGTGGTGCAAAAGATCCATGTAGTAATAGAGATTATGATGACGACGATGATTGTTATGTAAAACGAAGTAAACAAAAACGAACAGAAGGTGGTGCAAAAGATCCATGTAGTAATAGAGATTATGATGACGACGATGATTGTTATGTAAAACGAAGTAAACATAAACGAACTGAAGGTAGTGCAAAAAATCCATGTAGTAATAGCGATTATGATGACGACGATGACTGTTATGTAAAACAAAGTAAACAAAAACGAACAGATGGTGGTGCAAAAGATCCATGTAGTAATAGAGATTATGATGACGACGATGATTGTTATGTAAAACGAAGTAAACATAAAAAAATAAAAAATAAAAGAGATGACATTGTTGAGGTTACTACAACTCCAATACCAACGCCGTCTATATCTTCGACTGTAGTAAATGATGTGTCGACAGACGATGAACTAAAAAAGACGAAGTCTAATGAAACAGGCACAACGGGTTCACCTGGTGGCACCAATATAATTGAAAATCAAAATGGAACAGGTGCAACTTCGAATATTTCTTCAGGTGAAGAAAGTGTTTGTGATGAACAAAAGTCTAAAAATACGAAGTCTAATGAAACAGACACAACGGTCTCAGCTGGTGACACCAATATAATTGAGAAGAAAAATGAAACAGTTGCAACTTCGAATATTTCTTCAGGCGAAGAAGGTGTTTGTGATCAACATAAGTCTAAGAAGACGACGTTTAATGAAACAGACACAACGGTCTCAGCTGGTAACACCAATATAATTGAGAAGCAAAATGGAACAGGTGCAACTTCGAATATATTTTCAGACGAAGAAGAAGATTGTGATGTACTAAAGTCTAAAAAGAATAAGTCTATTGAAACAGACACAACGGTCTCAGCTGGTGACACCAATATAATTGAGAATCAAAATGGAACAGGTGCAACTTCGAATATATCTTCAGGCGAAGAAAATGTTTGTGATGAACAAAAGTCTAAAAAGACGAAGTCTAATGAAACAGACACAACGGTATCAGCTGGTGACACCAATATAACTGAAAAGCAAAATGGAACAGTTGCAACTTCGAATATTTCTTCAGGTGAAGACGGTGCTTGTGATCAACAAAAGTCTAATAAGCCGAAGTCTAATGAAACAGACACAACGGTATCAGCTGGTGACACCAATATAACTGAAAAGCAAAATGGAACAGTTGCAACTTCGAATATTTCTTCAGGTGAAGACGGTGCTTGTGATCAACAAAATTCTAATAAGACGAAGTCTAATGAAACAGACACAACGGTCTCGGCTGGTGACACCAATACAATTGAGAAGCAAAATGAAACAGTTGGAACTTCGAATATTTTTTCAGACGAAGAAGAAGATTGTACTGCTTGCCCTTCAACAGTAGTAGGAAATAAAATGGAAAAAAAAGAAAGTAGTAGTGAATCAATAATTACAACTCATGTAACAACTAATACTGAGCCTACAACTACCACTAATAATATAACTACTACCAAACTAGAAACAAATACTGAGCCTACAACTACCACTTATAATACAATTACTACCAAACTAGCAACTACTATTGGGCCAACTGATTCTACTACACCAACTAATACTCCAGCCCCAATAACTGCTACTGAAGGAACAATACTTACTACTGCTGAGCAAATAATTACTACTGATAAATGTACAAAATTACAGCCTACGTTAGAAATAGGGTCAACTAGTTCACATATCAATCAAATGTCATCACTTGTTCCACAAGACATTACACAAGTGCCTGTACAGAGCACAAATGTGCCAGAATACAGTACACCTGAACTAGAACAGAAAATCAATACAGTTGGTACACATGCACCTGGATACACATCTTCGCATATCACTACTACCACATCTCAAAGTAGTAATTCGCCTTCTCCAGAACCAGTAACTAAAGTTGATCCAGTTACATTTTCACCAATTTTAACAACAAAACCAATTAACACTGCAAAAAATCTAGCTGGTATAACAGTCATGGCAAGTAACACAACAGTTGCAACTATTCTAGCAAAAGGAAAAACTAAACATCGCTTAGATATAGTTGCAATGAATGCAACAGAATGTATGGTTGAAGAAACAACAGTGAAAGAAGAAGTAGCAGAAGTCGAAACAATCGGCGAAGATCTAAAAAAGGCTAACGAGGGTTCTAAACTAGCCCCAGGAAAACGGGTAGCACCTACGAGTACAACAAAAATAAACGCACCTGATTTCAAAGAATGTAGCACAGCGCCAATATGTGATAATTGTTTAACAACTCCAAAACTGTTAGTAAAGAATAATTTTGATAAAAATAATAGATACTTTTCCTCCCAAAACCAGAACTTAGGAATTTTTACACGGAAATATAACCGAAATATACAAATTCCTTTGGATAAACAGAAAAGATATTTGTATCCCAAAATGTATACAAATTCAAAACATCCTGATTCAAGATTGCATGCAAAATCAAATAGAAAACTATTAAATCATTCAAGAAGTCGTTATTATCAAGAAAGTAATCCTAGATTCAAAAGGTTTTCAGCGGGCAGACATCATCCAAGTCCTTCCATTAAAAGAATTCATAATTTGTTTCAAACCCCAGTAAATAATGACAATACCAACCCTATGCCTCTAATACGTTATAACTACAAGCATCAACATCAAAAGCCAAGGCAACATCATAATAGTTTCAGATTCCGAACGTTAGACAACGTTGACGGCCAGAAATATAAACGTTATAAAATTACGAAACATTTTACACCATTATCTAGAAGAATGAATGTTAAGCATTTGAGATCGGCGAATTCAGATTTGCCTAAGCATATGGATGAGGCGTCGTTGGTAGCAAAGAAGGTATTCATTAATAGGAATCATATGATTGAACTTGTTATTACAACAAAATTTATAGGTTTTGGTTAGATCTGATGAACCATGTGAAGAATCACATGATATTTCTTCGGCAATTGTTGATCACATTTTTGCAGCAGTTCACAGCAATAATGAGATGCAAAACAATTTTGGAAAAAGTCTAAAGAAAAACCTAATGCCTGGTAAACCACTAGTAAGTTTTGTTTCCTGGGCTATAATTTTATTAATAAAATGTGATATTTATTATATATATATATATATATATATATATATATATATATATATATATATATATATACAGGATAGTGAATTGAAGTCAAGTATATAGGAATTTACAAGAAATTAAACTTCATCGACGCATTTTAAAATTCTTTACAAGCTTTGTCTGTAAAATGTACAATGGAGATAATATTTGCATATGTTAAAAATAGCATGTAAATTCCTATGTATTCGATTTCAATTCAACCTGAATATATATATATATGTATATATATATATATATATATATATATATATATATGTATATATATATATATATATATATATATACATATATATATATATATATATATATATATATATATATATATATATATATATATATATATCTCAGTATGTCTCAATTGCGTTCACCTTGAATGTCAAAGTAACATATATTATAACTAAATTAACGAATTGGTATGTTTGAGTATCACTAAGATTTCATTAGCAAAATGACCCTGCAACAAAATTTTAAATGTCTAGGGTGCATCTTCTTCTAAAACTGCGGATAATGCTTCGGGATTAGACTGCGTGATGGCAGAAGTAAGACAAAGTGTAAGTAAATTAATTAGCGGAAGAACATCTGGTGGTGGTAGTAGTAGTAGTACGACCTGTCAAGCATTGGATGTAGCGACTTCAAATTTTCTAAAAGAATTAACAAAGAATCAGCCATTTAATACTATATCTGGTAACTCGGGACCAGGAGATGATACAATACCGGGACAAGATACGTACTTGTTTCAAGATAATACATCGCAAGGCGATAAAACGTGTGAAGAAGATCATTCGAAAGGCAGTGCTTCTCTAACTGCTTCTGGGCATTTGGCGGCAAATAACAATATTGAAGTAGGTATAGGATTCGTCTTAAATAATTTTGTAATAGCTTTATCTTGAAAGGAGTTACAATTGATGAAATGATTATCAAAGAATACAGTTTTCATTTATTCTCTTAAGCGAATATATATATATATATATATATATATATATATATATATATATATATATATATATATATATATATATATATTTATATATATATATATATATATATATATATATATATATATATATGATATATCATCCAGCTTTTATGTTATGTCTTAATCGGATGTAATGGTTTACGCTTGCTACTTTCTTGAATATCTCGAAAACGACACGAGTTAGAGAAAAAATATTCTGATAAAAATTTTAAAGACAATTTATTTTAGTAACTTTTATTTAAGTTTTATTGGAAAATGTACCGTTAACATATACCTTTCTGTTTTCAAAGTATCGTTTTTTCTTCTTATTTTACATATTCTTTTAGAAAAACTATTTAAGAATTCGATTTTCGAAGCCGTTCATCGAAATTCGAATTATTACAAAAGTTACAGCAGTATAGGTTGAACAACCTCCGAGCGCCACCTACGCGCGCTCTCCAGTTGTCGCTGTTTGCTTTGTTTTGAGGTTACCTATCAGTGAAATTCAGAAACGCATCGCATCTACACATCCATCATACGCCCAATCATGACCTATGCAGCTCCAGTCTGGTGCAACGCATCAAACTCCGCTTTACTACCCCTCAGAGACTCCAAAACAAGTGTCTCAGACTAGCTACAAACGCCGACAAATACACTAGAATAACGCACCTCCACCGAAAAACCAACATACCGTACATACGAGCCTACATTGACAAAATATCACAAAAAATGTAAAAACTATACAAAACAATAAAGATATATTAAAAAAAAAAAATGAAACATCTCTTCTTTATATATAAATATATTTACAGTTATACATTAAACAAATATACGGCCTGCTCAATATGATGCACCATACGCATGTATAGCCTAAACAGGTCTGAACTCTGAACACGTGCGTCTGTTCAATAGAACAACGCAAACGCAAATTTACACAAACATGTAATTTAACACAAGTTAATTGTGAAAATACTAGATTTAATTGTAAAAATATCATCGATTATATATTTTATGTAAAGCTGCAACATTGTCATTTTCTTTTTTTATTAATCATTGATATGAATTAAAATTACATATAATGTCTACATCATGTTATCAATTTCGTATTTTTACAGATCAGCCTGCGAGAATATAGAATTTTACAATTGAATATTTAATTTTGCAATAGAAAATTTAATTTTACTGTAGAATATGTCATTTTACAGTGAATTATTTAAGTTCACATAAAATATATTCATAGTTGGTAATATTACATAAAAATTGAAGAACACATGTAAAATTACACAGATATGTAATATTACGCTTATTTTTAAGGAAAAATACAAAAATAATGATTGTAATTTTACACGTATTTTTTACAGTGAAGTTTATAGTTTGAATTTACGATATTTGTCAACATGTATAAAAAGGTTGTGTTATCCGAATTTCTGAATGACGATGCAACGTCAAAAATAGTTGTACAACTGGCGGACAGTATTTATTTGCAGAAATAAATAACAAATTCTGTATTAATACATAAAAATAATCAAGATATTTACGTTGATTTAATAAATCCATGCGTGTATTATTACACAAAAATCGGGAATATAAATTTACTTACGGATTCTGTTTACTAATTGAATCGATTATTCAAAAAATATGTGTATTACTAACCATTTTACTTTTGATTCGTTATTATTTTTGAATCAAATAATCAGGCTAGATTCTGAATATTGCAGTGCCACGGCAGTTTAAAAGTGATAATGGATCCTATGCTAAAACACAATGGCATAATGTACACAACTCGATATGCATTTTGAAGATTCGGAATATATTTAAAATTGACATTTGAATTATTCTGACGTATAACTTGATTAGAAATTTATTCATTGCTGTTGTGTAGTCTTTTATTTCAGTACAAACTATTTGATATTATATAAAACATTCTTATCTGTCGCCATGGTATAGTGGCTAAGACTCTCGCCTCTTACCCTGGAGGTCGTGAGTTCAATCCCCGTCTATGCCAATCTGCATTTTTACAAAAAAAAGCGTTCTACACATACACACTTACTCACACTTACTCACATACAAACATTTCTGGGTTATTATATTAATGAGATATATATATATATATATATATATATATATATATATATATATATATATATATATATATATATATATGTATATAATATTTGAATATATAATAATTATTCAAGATACAATCTATATTTTATATTGAAGAAACAGTTAGCAAAATGGTACAATTTCAGAGTATTACTGTGGAGTATTTGTTGGTTTGACAGTTTATTTGGTAAATATACATCTAGTGAAAACTTCGTATAAGAATGTCGAGTGTAGGCCACTCTAAATTTTTATGTTTATCAAATTATTGTGACAATTTTTATAAATTTCACTACAAGTTACGATAAACACTAAAATTATCATATTTTGCTTTCATATTCTGCGGAATCACGGGTGATAGAGCATTTTGAGTGGCCCTTTCGATATCACTTGGTATATTTAAACTTGAATCAGTTGTTTTTCGAATATTTTCAAATTACAAAGCTCAAATCACAAATGTCCACACACATCTGTATAAGCAAGCGAACCTACTTGATTATGAATTCAATTCATGAAATTAATAATTTCATCAATTTGGAACCCTTTATTTTGACAAAATTGTAATTT
Source organism: Leistus spinibarbis (assembly GCA_933228885.1). Taxonomy (NCBI): domain Eukaryota; kingdom Metazoa; phylum Arthropoda; class Insecta; order Coleoptera; family Carabidae; genus Leistus; species Leistus spinibarbis. Next base: position 7,838,622 of record OW121791.1, read on the forward strand.
TGTGTAACTTGTGTGTAACATCCCACTAGTACTAGTTACACAACATGAGATGCGATATGATTATTTGTCAAAAACATATTATAATCATATCATAAATCAATCTCTGAATACTAAGGCAGATATATGTTGAAAAGGTTAATTTTCCAGACACTATCCCAAGACATTACAAGCAAAAACGGCATCGTCAAAGATCTAATGCGCCAGTACAGTAATCTCATAAAGCACGATCAAGAAAACTTGAGTGCCGTCTACAAATATTTGGAAAATCAAAGTAGCCTATTAGATAGTATAAAACGAGGTGCCAGGCGAATATCTAGGGAGCCACATTCATTTATGAGTCGCCATCAACATTCAAAGGAATCTTTGCCGCCAATTTACCGACGACCAATCTTCACGTTGCCCAGTAAATTCAACAACAATCAGCACATTGTATGGGCCCAAGATGACACATCCAGATCGTCTGGCAGACTGGTAAAAAGAGCTTTAGCTGATAGGCGAAAAAAAGACGTGGATAAAATTTTTTATAATTTCGATAGGAATATAAATAAATTGGATGAATTTATGAGTTTACCCAGTGATGGAGTTGAGAAGAGTTTAATATTTAATTTTGAATCAGTATAAATATTATCTTCACTATTTTTTGAACAAATATTATATTATAATTTTTATTTTTTTTATTATTGTTTATTTAATTTATATGTAATAATTTTATGTTTATGTACTGTGTATTTTTACAATTATAGTTTTAAATATATTTTGATATTTATTTTATTATTTCTCAACCTTATAATGATTGTGAGAAACCGTCTTAAAGCTGTCGATTAGCTAACATTAATTTCTGTATATAAAAGTTTAATTTATATTTTACAATCAAATACGGAACTTATAAGTATAATGGAAAAAAAAATGCATGTATTTAATTAATATAACCGTTTTGAGGTCCCTTGAGCACGATGTTTGTCTGTAGAAGTGTATGTGTGTTCGTGTGGGCATGTGTCATAATACTCAAAAACTACTAAGCGCAGAACAGCAAGATATCGTATTTGAAGTTAAGATATATTTGTGAGTAGTTAATTAAATATTGGGCATAATCGCACAGTTGGAAGAAATTTCTGTTCATTTCTTCAGTATCTCCAAAATGGCTCACGTCATAGTTATATATTATACACTTATTAGACACAGAAATTATACACTCAATATTTTAAATATACACTCTCTTATTTAGACACCTTTATCATACAACGCCAATATATAAACTAAAACCTAAACAGTTGCCTCGGCATTACGCCCTGTAAGGAGGATGTTGCGTAACATATATTCAAAATTTACGACATTATAAATTTGAACAACTATAGTTTGAAAAGTTTTCTTGAAAAGTGTACATTTGCAATGCCCGCTTTAGATTATATAATTTCTTGAAGCAAGAATTTCATGTAATGGGGCCAATTTAATTTGTTATACTTGTCAGGAAGTGTTTTAATTATACATGTTTTATAACTATATCCGTTTATTAAATAGGATATTATGTAAGCACCAGTCTTTCTTAGTTCTTTATTCAGGACGTGTAGACAGTATGTAGTGATTCTTCAGTGAAATAGGTCGTGTATTGAGAGGCAGGTTTAGAGTGTGATAAAAGTGCTGCGTACAATTAATTAATGTGGGGTTGATAACTGATCTCTAACACGTTGTGATTTAGGAGCATCATCTTAGCGAACTGCCTGTATAGTTCAACTGTGTCTATTTTGTATATAAGATCTGTTGCAGATGCAGTTCGATTGTCTGCGCTCAACGAAAGACCGTCAGGTATCGAGATGTGGTGCATGGTTTTATTTGTGTACATATATATGTTTATGTATATTCGTTAGTATATTTATATGTATGTATTCGTCATTGGTATGCCATTATATATAAATATATATATATATATATATATATATATATATATATATATATATATATATATAAATATATATATATATATATATATATATATATATATATATATATATATATCCCCAAAATATCTATGCTATTATGTATATTATTCATGTATTAACCAAAGCTCTTTCTAAGCGCATTCCGGTTGGGAGACGTTCCATACCGTGAGGTCTCTTCGGAGCGCTTAGGGAACGCATTCGGGCCAGAGTGCATTCCGTGTGTGTCACCTAGAGTCTACGGGCGGTCATCTGGTTCGCTACCAGGTGCTACTGCGCGCAATGAGGTCTGTTCAACCTCGCAAGTTGACTCCTGGGTATTGTCCGTTAGCTACGAAGCCCCAGTAAAGAGAAAAGCTTTAGGCGTTGGGATCCTTCCGGGTATCGTCCGTAGGCCACGGAGGCCCAGGGAGAAGAAAGCTATAGGCATTGCGCTTTGGATTTGTGGACTCAGTGGAAGAAGAAATCATTAGGCATTGGTTCCCTCCTGGGTGTCGTCCGTTACGCGGAGCCCCAGTTGAGAAGGAAACTATGCTTCGGGATTATGAAAAGGATAAGAAACCTTTAGGCTCTAGTTCCCTCCTGTGTGTCGTCCCATTCGAGAAGGAAGCTATATGCTTTGCGCATTGAAATTGTGAACTGCGTTTACAAAATTTTGTCAGAGCTCTGTGTGTGAAGAACCTCCGGTAGAGGGGGGAGGTGAAGTGACCTTTTGGACGTAATATATATTTACAGGTCAAATCCGTTCAGCCAGTTGGACTTGCTACATCATGGTACGCAAGGGTTGAAGCAATGTCGTCAAAAACTATGGAGTCCAAGAGTCGAGTCACAGGGACGGTTTCCATGAGCCGAGACCAGCCGTTCCTGCATGTCAATGGTGCTATGCTGTCAGAGTGTGCCGTGGCCAATACGAGTCGTTGGAGGGTCATTGGCGAAGACGGGGGTGCATCGCCCCTCTATAAGTATCGTAAATAATAAATTGATAAAGCTACCATAAATTAATTGAGTAATATGTTTTATATGTATCTGCAGGGCCGAATTCGACGAGTCCGTGCTCCTAATATTTGTATGGCGATATTATGATGTAAATTACTATATGTTTTCTTAGGGCAAGTCTTAAAGTATTGTGCATCAAATGTAAACAGAGGTTTTATAATAAAATAGTGAATGTTAAAAAAGGTGTGTTATTGCGAATGACGCCTGTGAACGCTTTAGAGGCGAAACTTCAAATTTAAGAATTGAATATGGCCTAGATGTGTACCTCTAAATTTTGAAGAAGAAAAATCAAGCCGGAAGTTCGTGTTTACTTTATGCAGTTATGGTTCTAACTGCAATTACACTAGAACGGCTGCACTTATGGCAAAAATAGTTTGTTCATAATGAAAGATATCAATATTTCTCACAACTTTGGTTTCTTCAAAAAATGTACCAGTTACGAGAAAACTGGTACGGAAAATCATAATTATCTTATTTACGTTGCCATGAATTTGCATATACGAGGGTTGTCCGCATTTATAATAAATTATTATTAAATATACATATATATCCAAACATACTGCCAAACCAACTTCACAAGAATACTCTGAAATATTGACAGGCACAGAACATATGATTGATTGAACTATATGCAAATCCATGGTAACTTTGTATAGAACATATTATCTCAAAAGATCAACTGTTACCGAGTTATTTCGTAAAAACCTATCTTTTGGACCGTTCATTCAAGATGGCGGTTCGCGCTAAGCCCTCCCAAGGTCGAGAACTTGTATTTTTCATCAGGGTCTTTATTTGAACAACATATCTCAAAATCAATTCTACCCCACCTTTGTAAGGTAAAAGCACCTAGTGGCTGGCCTATCTCTAGCATCATATATGAGGCGCTACGCTACGCACAGCGTTTATATTTATTATTAATTTAGGGTTTTTATTATAAATTTTAATCTAAATAAATAATATAGAATAAATATTTCATTTACATATTTACTCATATTGGGTAAATATAAAGATGTTATACTTATTTTATATTGTGGGGCCATAATCATATAATATAATGAATCCTTGAAAATGCAATATTTATTTAATGAAGATCTTATGTAAGAATACAATATTGGTTTGCAATATTCTGCTAATATTGATGAAAAATATAGTTCTAATATTAAAATACAATATTCTAGTAATGTAGTACTTTTTTAACCCAAACCACATTGAGCCAATATGACAAACAATATTGGTACTATAATGTTGTGCTACTGGGGTAAAGATAAAATTGATCTTTTTCAACGGTCACATGTAGTATACAAAATTCCAAGCAGTGGTTGTATTAAACAAACGACACCATAATTAAAAAATCGAATTACCCAACACAGAAGTGATGAAAAGGGACAATTAATAAAATGTGCTCTAGCAGGCCACGTAAAAATGACAAATCACTTGGTAGACTATGGGAACACTACCATATTGGAACAAGAAACCAATTTGAAAAAAGACAATTCTTCGAAATGTACCATATAAAAACCAACGCAGAAATAACATTAAATTCAAAAACATCCATCAAATAACGTAACTATCAAAAATTAATAAATGAAAGTTAAAAATAATAACTTACAACCTTTAAAATATATAACAAATTTAAATAGATTCTCTAGCAATTTTTCAAATCACTACAATTGCTAAGTTGGTTTCCTGTTTCTTATTCTTTTTCTTAAGGGGTTACATGGGTTTTAAAAATTAAAATAAAACACTATTTTTCGGATTTTTTTTTTCACGAAATGCATAAATATGGTTTATTCTAAGTTATGGCATATAAAAGTAAATCATTTCAACTAATTATAAAAGGGTTTGAAAAAAAAAGATATTTCAATTTTAGACATTGTTTTTAAAAACAAAAATTTTGATTTTCGGTGAAGATTTTTTATATTTTGGTAATTTTCTATTTCATGTAGTGAACGAAAATCCTTCGTTCAAGTACAAGCCATATGCATATATATATATATATATATATATATATATATATATATATATATATATATATATATATATATATATATATATATATATATATTAGTCAATTTTTGAAATTGTTTATTCAAACTGTGAGCCCATATATATATATATATATATATATATATATATATTTTTTTTTTTTTTTTTTTTTGGGCATGTTACACACAAACACTATAGCTGTCTCATACGACGAATTAAAACGTGAGTTGGCTATAATTAATTTTACTCTGATAAAAATCAACAACGTTTAAGTAATCTAATACAATGAACACGTATAGTTTAGGGAGAAAACGGGCCAAAAACGTGTGGTTTGGTGCTGTAAGTTCCTTTGTTAATTACTTTCTTTTACAGAGTAATAAGTAAGTATTGTAATCATGAAAAATTTCGAACTCGAGATTTCAACGGATATATATGTTTTGACCTTCCCTGAATCGAATGTGACTATTTTCGGCATGACGTCTGTGTGTGTGTGTGTGTGTGTGTGTGTCTGTGAACGCTCTAGGGCCAAAACTGTCGAACGAAAAATTATGAAACTTCAAACTTAAGACTTGTATATACCCTAGATGTGCACCTCCTATTTTTGAAAAGAATATTCAAACCGGTAGTGCATGTTTACTCCATACATTTTTTGTTCTATCTCCAATATCACTAGAACGGCTACACTTACGGCAATAATAGATATGTTCATAATGAAAGATATTAATATTGCGCACAATTTTTGGTTGAAAAGTTTCTTCATAAATTGTAGCAGTTATGAGATAACTGCTACGAAAAAACTCAAATATCTTATTTACGTTGCCATGGTGATACCTACAATTGTGACAAATTTTATTATTACTTTCTTTTACAGAGTAATAAGTAAGTATTGTAATCATGAAAAATTTCGAACTCGAGATTTCAACGGATATACATGTTTTGACCTTCCCTGAATCGAATGTGACTATTTTCGGCATGACGTCTGTGTGTGTGTGTGTGTGTGTGTGTGAGTGTGTGTGTGTGTGTGTCTGTGAACGCTCTAGGGCCAAAACTGTCGAACGAAAAATTATGAAACTTCAAACTTAAGACTTGTATATACCCTAGATGTGCACCTCCTATTTTTGAAAAGAATATTCAAACCGGTAGTGCATGTTTACTCTATACATTTTTTGTTCTATCTCCAATATCACTAGAACGGCTGCACTTACGGCAAAAATAGTTATGTTCATAATGAAAGATAATAATATTTCTAACAACTTTTGTTTGAAAAGTTTCTTCATAAATTGTACCAGTTATGAGATAACTGCTACGAAAAAACTCAAATATCTTATTTACGTTGCCATGGTGATACCTACACTTGTGACAAATTTTATTATTTTTAAAACGAATCAACCATGAGTTACATCATTTGTTTCTTGTTTATTGAAAACAAATGAGCATTACTTTGACAGTTATCTGTATGAATTAATATTTAAAATATTGATTTCTTATTAGAATAAATTGTATCAGGTAAATTATTATAGAATCAATTTATATTATATATTTGCTGACATAATTAATTAACAATTTCAGAGTTTTGCTGTGAAATTTGACTGTGTAATTGGTATAATTATCCAGTTATTTTCATTATATTATATATATATATATATATATATATATATATATATATATATATATATATATATATATATATAACTTTCTTTTACGTAGTTTTCAATAGATAGATATTAATATATATATATATATATATATATATATATATATATATATATATATATATATATATATATATATATGTATATTAATATCTATCTATTGAAAACTACGTAAAAGAAAGTTGAGTGTAGGCCACTCCAGATATTTTAAATTGATATCCATGACTTTGGTAATTCATAGGCAGTATTGAGATTTAAAAATGTTTGTCGAGAAACAAATCATTATTCTTAAAAAAAAATCCGCGTTACAGCGAAGGCAGGTATCAACCATGAGTTACATCATTTGTTTCTTGTTTATAGAAAACAAACAAGCATTACTTTGACAGTTATCTGTATGAATTAATATTTAAAATATTGATTTCTTATTAGAATAAATTGTATCAGGTAAATTATTATAGAATCAATTTATATTATATATTTGCTGACATAATAAATTAACAATTTCAGAGTTTTACTGTGAAATTTGACTGTTTAAGAGTGAGTACGATAAGTACTTCAAATTCAGATCCATTATAAATTGGTATAATTATCCAGTTATTTTCATTATATTATATATATGTATATTAATATCTATCTATTGAAAACTACGTAAAAGAAAGTTGAGTGCAGGCCACTCCAGATATTTTAAATTGATATCCATGACTTTGGTAATTCATAGGCAGTATTGAGATTTAAAAATGTTTGTCGAGAAACAAATCATTATTCTTAAAAAAAAATCCGCGTTACAGCGAAGGCAGGTAGATGAGTTGGCACAATTGCAAGCTATCAAACTCAGCTTAGCCAAGTGTAAAGTTGACCAGTACCAACCGGAATGAGGGTACTCTCCTATGGGATGCGCACAGGAGAGGAGAGGCTACTTCACGTGAAGAGGTAACAAACATGCGGGACTCGTGGAGTGTGGAGGGAAGATGTTTTGAACGTGATATAATTACACGAAGGCGAACAGATAGAGGATCAACTCTAACCACGTGACCGGAAACCTCAAACTAAAGTAGAGGTTCAGGTGGATGACGCTATCATACACAAACAGACACACATTGTACCTGTAGGTATGGCCTGTGTTGGGAATTGTTTCTAATGGATTTCACACACTTTTTTTGAGTGATGGTGCCCCACTGCTTCTAGCAAACCAGCAAACAATTGTTTCTCTAATGCTACGTGCGGTAGTCCTGACAATGCATTCTGAAATATATGTCGCCTTATAGAAAACTTCTATGGCATATTAATCGATAAAAGAATTTGTTATGATATTTACCGAATAAAAATATTGTTTTAGATAAATACTATATTTAAAGTTCACGAACATGTGCAGAATTATTAGTCCAAATTTGTCCTTTCTTTTGGGAGTGCGTGTGTGTGAACACACTAGAGCAAAACAATTTAAGGTAAAATTATGAAACTTTAAACTTAAAACTTGTATATGAGCCAGATGTTCAATTCTATTTTTAAAACGAAAATTTTGTCCGGAAGTAACGGTTTACTCTTGCAAATGTTTCACTATCTCGTAAATGGCACAAGTTAGAAAAATGATTATTCTTATAAAAGTTATAGATATAAAAATACCTAGCAATTTTTGTTTAAAAAAATATTTTCGAAAAATGCACCATTTACTGAAAAATCATTTTTGAAAATAGCAGTAATATTTTCGTTTCCCTAGTTACCATATGTTTTTTAAGTAAATATTAATTTATTTTTTATTTTATTTTTATATATATATATATATATATATATATATATATATATATATATATATATATATATTTATATACAGTAAGGATGTATAATTAAGATGGAAAAAAAATTCATTACATATATAATAAGGTTTTAGAGAAAAAGAAATTAAAATACAGCTCAATTTTACTCCCCTTAAATCTTTTACATGGTGCATGTTTATTCTATGCATTTTTTGTTCTCTCTCCAATTTCACTAGAACGGCTACACTTACGGCAAAAATAGTTACGTTCATAATGAAAGATATTAATATTTTGCACAATTTTTGTTTGAAAACTTTCTTCAAAATATGTACCAGTTACGAAAAATTATAAATATCTTGTTTATGTTGCCATGGATTCGCATGTAGCTTAATAAATCAGATCATCTGCACCTGTTAATATTTCGACAGGTTATTTTGACAGTTTTGATATATATATCTGGTGAAATTTACGTAAAAGAAAGTCGAGTGCAGGCCACTCCAGATATTTTGTTTATAGCTTTCGGGCTCACTATTTGATGAAAATTACTGTACATAAAATCTCATAGATTTTTTCGTAAAATAATTCAATCTTTTATTTTTTTCCTCACACCCTTAGTTTAGAAGAAATTTACTGACTTTATATTTTCGAAGGGCAGTATTAAGTTTGGCTCCTAATTTCGGGGCCCTATTACTCCGGGCCTGTACAGACAATTAGATTATAAATGCGCCGGAAACTTCTACACAAATTTTATTTATACTAAATTTCAGCAAAATCGGGTCGGTATCTTCAGAGGAGTTGTGGTCACAAAGTCAGATCTTACAGCCGACCTAGCGAGCGAGCGGGATACATACATCCATGTATATTAGTTATATATATTTTTGGTTTCAGGGCGGCAAGACAACTTTTGTTAAAAAAAAACTTTTAACCGAGCATGTTACAGACACACTATAGTTGTCTTGTACTGTTGTACGACGAGCCAGTGGCGTATGTATAGGGGCCCTTCATATTAATTTCAAAAATAACAATCATTTCTTAAAATAATATACATACTTTGTTCACATTGTGAAAAGAAATAAAATCGATTTCAGTTTTATTTTGTTTTTTGATAGTTTAATATATCTAGAATATATTCCTAAATAGGTTTTGCGAAATTCGACTTAAAGATAATTATATAACTTTTAAGCATACCATATCCCTTATCGTTTCTGTTTATTTTGTTTATACAGACGTATATTTATATTTAAAAAATGGGTTGTGGCCAACGCGGGACTTTCTTTTACGTAGTTTTCATCAATATTTATTGATTATAAAAATATAATATTAGGAAATAATAGTCCAACAGAAACAATATGAAAACCAAGCTTACCTTATATAAATGAATGGGTTGAAAATTATACCAATACCAATTTGTAATGGTTTCGAAGTACTAACTATCAAAACTAAACAATTCTCTACAGAAATATTCTGAAATGTCATTTATCTAATTCAGGCCATTTTGTTTTCTTGTCGAAATATTGACAGGCGCAGATGATCCGATTAATTAAGCTACATTCAAATCCATGACAACGTAAACAAGAATCTTAAAATTTTCGGTAGCTGTTTTCTCGTAACTGGTACATTTATTGAAGAAACTTTTCAAACAAAAGTTGTGCGAAATATTAATATCTTTTATTATGAAAATAACTATTTTTGCCGTAAGTGAAGCCGTTCTAGTGATATTGGAGATTGAACAAAAAATGCATAGAGTAAACATGCACTGCCGGCTTGAATATTCTTTTCAAAAATAGGAGGTGCACAACTAGACCATATACAAGTCTTAAGTTTGAAGTCTCATAATTTTACGTTGGACAGTTTCGGCTCTAGAGCGTTCACATACACACACACACACGCACACACACACACACACACACACACACACACACACACACACAGACGTCACTCCGAAAATAGTCACATTCGATTCAGGGAAGCTCAAAACGTGTATATCCGTTGAAATCTCGAGTTCGATTTTTTTGGTGATCCCTATACTTACTTATTACTCTGTAAAAGAAAGTAAAAATATATAATATATGTAATAAAAGGTGTAGATGATTACTGGTAAGATACTAAATAAATTATTTATCAATGAAAAAGTAAAAAAATCAACCTATTCAAATTAAAACGGTTTATAAAACTTTTAAAGCGATTCTCTAGAATTAACGTTTTCAAAGTTGGTGCAAATGATTCAGAAAAAAACTATATCTCCAATTAGTTTCTAGTTTTGAACATTATATTCGAAATTATTTCTTTTACGCATTGTACCTCTAAAAGTTGATTTTTTGCACGCGATTTGGATCAAAATTTTAACGATTTCTCCCACTTTTTATTTAATAGAACACTAAATATGGGCATTTCAATAAAAAAATCATCTTTGAGGTTCAGTGCACAGTATTTTAATGTATCGTTAAAATCCCGCTTACATTTTTTTTCTTCAAACGACCCTGTGACGAAAAATCACTTGCACCGTTTACATCTTATTAGATCGTCGCACAGTGGAGTATTTGTATGAAATAACCGGTCAAAATTATTTTATAGATTTTATTCAAATATTATTAAATAAGAAACAATATTATATGATAATAAGCTACTATATATAGCTTTAATTTGGTTCATGGCACATATTGAAAAGTATTTTTTAAACTAGAGTTACGACTATTTGAAGAGCGTGATCTTTTCAGGGTTTTGTTCAATTGCACCTAACATTAATTGTATCTCAACAACGATGAGCCTAAACAAATTTTTATTTTATGAATTATTTTTGTAACTAGGGTCACCCGTGGGCACCGTGTGCCCATATGGTACACTGAATATAGGTCAGTTTGGACGGGTGGAGAATTTTCTTGTAAATCATAGTTACAATATAAAAATAAGGGATTACCCTTACACGGTTTTTCCTTCAGTTTGTATCGCCTAACAAACCTAAAAGAAATAAAATATTCATAATTTGATATATTTTTTGACAGATGTACCTTAGTTAAAAAACCGGCGCTAGATTTGCTACCTCTTCAAAAATCTAATATTATTTCATAATTTGTCTATTGCTTTTATTAGATGTTGTAACTGCGGTATTTATTACTGCGAACTGAATAATACAAACAATATTTTGAACCTTATTTGTACACGTGCATTAAAACAGTCTCCATGCATGTATTATTACACAAAAATCGGGATTATAAATTTACTTACGGTTTCTGTTTTCTAATTGATTCGATTATTCAAAAAATATGTGTGCCTACCAATTATTTATATTTCTCATTGACATACAATATCAATATAATATAGCAGCTGCCACTCTGTGTAAAGTACACAACACATTGAATACACTTCAAATCATCAAATTAATTGAAAATTTATCACAAAAACTTTTTTGACATTTCATTCTGACGTTTGATTCGTTTTTGTCTATTTCAAAGCAGACTGAACTTCAGAATCGTAGTGATTGTTTTATTTCAGTATAAACTATTTGATTATTTTTTATAACATTATTAACAGTCGCCATGGTGCAGTGGCTAAGAGTCTTGCCTTTCACCCTGGAGGTCGTGAGTTCGATCCCCGTCTATGCCGAGTTGCATTTTTACAAAAAAAAAAGCGTTCTACACACACTCACATATACACTCACATACACACAAACAAACATTTCTGGGTTATTATATTAATAATTTAATAAGCTAACTTTTATGTCATGGCAAACATTTTCGAAAATGTGATCCTCTTTGAGTAATTTGCTAATCAATGTTTTTGCTTGAAAATCAACGTGTTCAACCGGTATTAAAGCAAAATTAACGTTATAGGGGTTTTTTGGAGTAGAATTCGACGATCGACACGTTCCCATAGTCACTTTCTTTCTTTCTTTTTTGAACCTCTGAGTTGGGGTGTAACTCACCCACCCCCAACGAGAAGATAAACTAATTATTTTTAAATATTTCATATTTGTCCCATTTTTAATCAAATTATCAAAAAAAAATTAAGTCTGAAGTGAAACGATCAAATGACTGTACAATATATACTCTTTTACTCTTAATATTTAAACTAATGGTATACAAAATGGTGGAAGAGTGCGGAAGATTTTTCTTCGAAATTGATTAAAGAATAGTCTGAATGTTATGCGTGTACAAAAGAAATAAGGCGACAAGACGCGACAGGTACTCAAAAACACTTTTATAAGAAAGTTTGATGCAAAAAATATCACACATTTATAGAACTTACAAATATTATTCGTAAACTTATTATTTTAATTGCAAATTAAATATTGATTCAAAGTAAAGTACATACCTTCTCCTACCATATCAAAATCGTTTTTGTTTTTCAAAAATTCAAAGACCAACAAACACAAATTACAAAATAAATGCGTACTGTATTATAGCCTAGTCGTTACTCAGCGCATTCGCTACTTACAATGACTGGGTTCTGATTTAATTTACGTATGTAAATAAACATTTGGCGCCCATATATGGCGACAATTTGACGGGCCAGTCATTCTTCTTAAAGAAAATGCCGATTTGTTTATATTTCGACTAGATTTGTGATTTCGACTTTTGACCGGGTTTTTCATACAAATACTCCACTGTGCGTCGTACAAGACAGCTATAGTGTTTGGGCATGTATCTGTAACATTCTCGGATCAAAAAAAATTACTAAGAAAAAATGTTTGTTTCGTCACCCTGATTACGAAAATGTATATATCTTATATCATTGGATTATATCGCTCGTTCGTTCGTAAGACCAAGTTTGTGGACCTATCTCCTCTGAAGGTACATAACCGATTTTAAAGAAATTTAATATACATATAATTTCCGTGTCCGTGAAGTTCTGCTCGCATTTCAAATCAAATCGTCTATACAGGTCCGGAGTTATGGGAAAGCAATGACTTGAATTAAAGGCAATAGTGTCAACTGTTTGTGTAGGTTTTCTAAAAATACCGAAGTTGAGGTTATGATTATGTTTTGTTAATGTCAAATCCAAGAAATTTATGCTGTTATTGTTTAGTAATTCCATAGAGAAAGTAATTTGAGGGTGTAAACTGTTCAAAGAATTATGAAGTGTAAGTCATTTTCTTAATGTTAAATCAAATTTATCTTATATTATTCTATGTATTTGTAGTCTAACCGGCTTGCTTGAAAATGGCCATTCTAATGGTTGAAACCGGTCGCATAATTATTTTTTATTAAAATTTTTTTTTTTAAGAACTTTGTGGAAATATGACGTTATTACTTTCCCATACACCTATAATACATCCACAACAGGGTTAACATTCTTCATTAAATAATAATAAAGAAAAACTGGGTTGTGGCCAACGCGGGACTTTCTTTTACGTAGTTTTCATCAATATTTATTGATTATAAAAATATAATATTAGGAAATAATAATCCAACAGAAACAATATGAAAACCAAGCTTACCTTATATAAATGAATGGGTTGAAAATTATACCAATACCAATTTGTAATGGTTATGAAGTACTAACTATCAAAACTAAACAATTCTCTACAGAAATATTCTGAAATGTCATTTATCTAATTCAGACCATTTTGTTTTCTTGTCGAAATATTGACAGGCGCAGATGATCCGATTAATTAAGCTACATTCGAATCCATGACAACGTAAACAAGATTCTTATAATTTTCGGTAGCGGTTTTCTCGTAACTGGTACATTTATTGAAGAAACTTTTCAAACAAAAGTTGTGCGAAATATTAATATCATTCATTATGAACATAACTATTTTTGCCGTAAGTGCAGCCGTTCTAGTGATATTGGAGATAGAACAAAGATTGCATAGAGTAAACATGCACTGCCGGTTTGAATATTCTTTTCAAAAATAGGAGGTGCACAACTAGACCATATACAAGTCTTAAGTTTGAAATCTCATAATTTTACGTTGGACAGTTTCGGCTCTAGAGCGTTCACATACACACACACACACACACACACACGCACACACACAGACGTCACTTCGAAAATAGTCACATTCGATTCAGGGAAGCTCAAAACGTGTATATCCGTTGAAATCTCGAGTTCGATTTTTTTGGTGATCCCTATACTTTCTTATTACTCTGTAAAAGAAAGTAAATAGAATTAGTACATAAAATTGATAAAACCCTCATTAGACAAATCAGGTGTTTATAAGTTATTTTGCGGCAATTGCAATTGTTTTTATATAGGATAAACCGGTCGTTCTTTCAAAACTAGATTTAAAGAACATTTCACTAGTTTCACAAAAAAATCAGGTTTCTCAACATTCGCTGAACATCTAGAAGAAAAATCAAATAATTATGATCCGAAATTCGAAATATTACACTTACAAAGAAAAGGGAAAGTCTTAGATTTTCTTGAAAACTTAGAAATCACTAAAGGCAAAGGAAAAGAACCATTATCTTTGTTGAACGATCAAACTTTTGTAAACAATCCCCCACTCCTCTAGTTTTTGATAAAATAAACAATTGGTTTTCTCCGCTACTTAACCTTGACTTAAGTTAAGGTGACCTTTGTACAAAAAATATTTTTTACTAGTCTATTCTGTGATATATACGTTTTGTTTGTAATTTTTACTTTCTTTTACAGAGTAATAAGAAGTATTGTAATCATGAAAAATTTCGAACTCGAAATTTCAACGGATATACACGTTTTGACCTTTTCTGAATCGAATGTGACTATTTTCGGAATGACGTCTGTGTGTCTGTGTGTGTGTCTGTGAACGCTCTAGAGCCAAAACTGTCGAACGAAAAATTATGAAACTTCAAACTTAAGACTTGTATATGCCCTAGATGTGCACCTCCTATTTTTGAAAAGAATATTCAAACCGGAAGTGCATGTTTACTCTATACATTTTTTGTTCTCCAATATCACTAGAACGGCTACACTTACGGCAAAAATAATTATGTTCATAATGAAAGATATTAATATTTCGCACAACTTTTGTTTGAAAAGTTTCTTCATAAATTGTACCAGTTATAAGATAACTGCTACGACGATAACTGTTATATTTAAAATATTGATTTCTTATTAGAATAAATTGTATCAGGTAAATTATTATAGAATCAATTTATATTATATATTTGCTAACATAATTAAATAACAATTTTAGATTTTTAGTGTGGAGTTTGACAGTTTAAGAGAATACGATAAGTACTTCAAATACAGATCAATTATAAATTGGCATAATTATCCAGTTATTATTAAGTTATAGTAATTTAATTTGAATTTTCATTTTATATTGGTCAGCAAAAGATTTTGTTATCACTTAATAATAATAATTATCTGCGCCCGTTTTTACCAGGATAACAAAATAGACAGTTCAGAGTATTCCGGTAGAGTATTGGTTAATTTGACCGTTTGTTTGAGGCTATATATATATATATATATATATATATATATATATATATATATATATATATATATATATATATATATATATATATATATATATATATATATATATATATATATATATATATATATATATATATATATATATATATATATATATATATATATATATATATATATATATATATATATATATATATATATATATATATATATATATATATATATATATATATATATATATATATATATATATATATATATATATATATATATATATATATATATATATATATATATATATATATATATATATATATATATATATATATATATATATATATATATATATATATATATATATATATATATATATATATATATATATATATATATATATATATATATATATATATATATATATATATATATATATATATATATATATATATATATATATATATATATATATATATATATATATATATATATATATATATATATATATATATATATATATATATATATATATATATATATATATATATATATATATATATATATATATATATATATATATATATATATATATATATATATATATATATATATATATATATATATATATATATATATATATATATATATATATATATATATATATATATATATATATATATATATATATATATATATATATATATATATATATATATATATATATATATATATATATATATATATATATATATATATATATATATATATATATATATATATATATATATATATATATATGTAGACAGTTTGTTTGGGATATATATGTATATTAATATCTATCTATTGAAAACTACGTAAAAGAAAGTTGAGTGCAGGCCACTCCAGATATTT
The DNA here is from genome assembly GCA_933228885.1 of Leistus spinibarbis. Taxonomy (NCBI): domain Eukaryota; kingdom Metazoa; phylum Arthropoda; class Insecta; order Coleoptera; family Carabidae; genus Leistus; species Leistus spinibarbis. The sequence continues at coordinate 7,855,197 of OW121791.1, forward strand.
TTGGAATGACGTCTGTCTGTCTGTCTGTGTGTCTGTGAACGCTCTAGAGCGAAAACTGTCGAACATAAAATTATGAAACTTCAAACTTAAGACTTGTATATGCCCTAGATGTGCACCTCCTATTTTGAAAAGATTATTCAAACCGGTAGTGCATGTTTACTCTATACATTTTTTGTTCTCCAATATCACTAGAACGGCTACACTTACGGCAAATAGTAATATTCATAATGAAAGATAATAATAATTCGCACAACTTTTGTTTGAAAAGTTTCTTCATAAATTGTAGCAGTTATGAGATAACTGCTACGAAAAAACTCAAATATCTTATTTACGTTGCCAAAGTGATACCTACACTTGTGACAAATTTTATTATTTTTAAATCGGATCAACCATGAGTTACATCATTTGTTTCTTGTTTATTGAAAACAAACAAGCATTACATTGACAGTTATCTGTATGAATTATTATTTAAAATATTGATTTCTTATTAGAATACAATGTATCAGGTAAATTATTATAGAATCAATTTATATTATATATTTGCTAACATAATGAAATAACAATTTCAGAGTTTTACTGTGGAGTTTGACAGTTTAAGAGTGAATACGATAAGTGCTTCAAATACAGATCCATTATAAATTGAAATTTCATTTTATATTGATCAGCAAAAGATTTTGTTATCACTTAATAATAATAATTATTATCTGCGCCCGTATTTGCCAGGAAAACAAAATAGACATTTCAGAGTATTCCGTAGAGTATTGGTTAGTTTAACCGTTAGTTTGAGATTATATATATATATATATATATATATATATATATATATATATATATATATATATATATATATATATCTATATATATATATATATATATATATATATATATATATATATATATATATATATATATATATATATATATATAGATATATAAATATATATATATGTATATATATGTAGACAGTTTGGGATATATATGTAATTAATATCTATCTATTGAAAACTACGTAAAAGAAAGTTGAGTGCAGGCCACTCCAGATATTTTAACTTTGTATTTATTTATTTATTCTTTTAACTTTTGACAATTATGTACTATCTCACTGGTTTTCAAAAATAATGTGTAAGTCATTCTTTTTATGTTAAATCAAATTTATCTTATATTATTCTATGTATTTGTAGTCTAACCGGCTTGTTTGAATATGGCCATGGTAATGATTGAAACCGGTCGCATAATTATGTTTTATTAAATACATTTTTTTTTAAGAACGCTGTGGAAATAAGGCGTTATTACTTTTCCATACACCTTTATTATTATTTGTGATGTGGAAATTTGTATTACTATTATAGTCAAACGATACAAACTGAAGAAACACCGTGTAATTATTATTGAATTTAATGAAAATTCGCCACCAGTCAAAACTGACCTATGTTCTGTATACCATATGGGCACATGGTGCCCACGGGTGACCCTAGTTAGGAAATAATAATCCAACTGAAACAATATGAAAACCAAGCTTACCTTATATAAATGAATGGGTGGAAAATTATACCAATACGAATTTGTAATGGTTTTGAAGTACTAGCTATCAAAACTAACCAATACTCTACAGAAATATTCTAAAATATCATTTATCTAATTGAGTCTATTTTGTTTTCTTGTCGAAATATTTACAGGCGCAGATGATCCGATTTATGAAGCTACATGGCGAATCCATGACAACGTAAACAAGATACTTATGATTTTTCGTAGCAATTTTCTCGTAACTGGTACATTTTTTGAAGAAACTTTTCATACAAAAGTTGTGCGAAATATTAATATCTTTCATTATGAACATAGCTATTTTTGCCATAAGTGCAGTCGTTCTAGTGAAATTGGAGATAAAACAAAATATGCATAGAGTAAACATGCACTACCGGTTTGAATATTCTTTTCAAAAATAAGAGGTGTACAACTAGACCATATACAAGCCTTAAGATTTAAAGTTTCATAATTTTACGTTAGACAGTTTCGGCTTTAGAGCGTTCACCCTCAGACAGACAGACCGTCACATTTGATTGAGGGAATCTCAATACGTGTATATTCGTTGAAATCTCGAGTTCGATTTTTTTGGTGATCCCTATACTTACTTTTTACTTCGTAGAAAGTAAAAATGAGCCTTTTTTGCCAATATGATGTAATGCCCCCTTAACAGAAATAATATTAATAATAATATACATAACAGACACGACCACTTCAATATTACTATACAAGTCCCAGGCATACCCTAGCCGATATTCCTAAATACGCCACTGCGACTAGCTAAAAATAAACAGTAAACAGAGAAAGAGAAACATGAAAGTATAACGGAATGTAAAGTTTTAATATTCAATTGTGTGTTTGTTTGTGTGTATCGTTGGGATAAAGGAGAGCGAGCAGGACGATCGCGTGGCGTACGACACAAAGTCTACGGATTTATCTACTTTGGTTCATTTTCTAAAAATAATACCCAGTGAATAACACAGCGCACCTGCGGCATTGTTTCCAACTACTTAACTCTGTCTCACTTTAACCCACAAAACGAGTGCGTGTATTATTATTTTGTTATTATAATTATTATATAAACTCATCTACATACCACTTGTTATATGTGTGTCAGTCTGAAAATGTATAACTGTAAAAAGGTATAATAACTGAATTATGTAACCGCTAAAAAGTTGATCGCGTAAAACTTTAGAAACATTTTTAACCTTGATCAGTAATTAACCTAAATTATTTTCGGAATACAGTTAATCACGGCTGAAAATTACTTTTTAGATTTCGGTCATATATCTGTGTCATAAAACATTGACTAATTAAAATAATATATTTATTCGTTTCACGTTTTCCTGATTCCGAAAATTCATATAATTTTTAGAATTGGATGTATATCGGATGGTCATTCGTAAAACCTGATTTTGTGATCGGTATAAGTATAATATAAATACCGGAATTCGCATCCAATTTTAAATAAGATTTTTAGTAATTCCTTGAATATATCAAAAATCTGACGAATAATTTCTTCAGATTGAACAAGTCAATTCAAAAGGACTGGAGTGGCATTCACACAGCTTTCTTTTTCTTCTATATTTATAATGCTATATCTGGTTTTATATTAACCCTTCGATAGCTATCAATATGGATTCTCAGTAAATGCTTAAAACAAAGGTTGCTAATAATTTTAATATCTACAACGTAAAGGTTCGGAATGACGTGTGGCTGTGAACGCTCTAGCCAAAACTGTCGAACGTAACATTGTGAAACTTCAAACTTAAGACTTATGTATAGATGTGCACTTTCTATTTTTGAATAACATATTCAAGCCGAAAGTGCATGTTTACTCTTTGCAACTTTTGTCTTTTCTCCAATTACTAGGGTCACCCGTGGGCACCATGTGCCCATATGGTATACAGAACATAGGTCAGTTTTGACTAGTGGCGAATTTTCATGTAATTTAATAATAATTACACGGATTTTCTTCAGTTTATATCGTTTTACTATAATAGTAATACAAATTTCCATATCGCAAATAATAATAAAGAAAAAATCGAGTCCTTTTTTTGAACGCTATTTTGTTCTTAGATCACTATGCTGAGATTAACTAATCGATCGCTTATCATGCATTGTGTAACATCCGATAAATTTAAACTAAGATTTATTTATTTAAACTAAATTTTGTTTAACTTTGTGTTGTCTCATTTAGACAGTTACCATGATTGTATATAAAAAACAGGATTATAAATTTACTTACGATTGCTGTTTATTATTTGAATCGATTATTCAAAAAATATGTAATACAAACCCTTTTTACACAACATTTTTAATGATTTGACATTTGATTCATTATTGTTTTTGAATTAAATAATCAGGCTAGATTCTGCATTTTGCAGTATAAAACTGATGCAGTGTGACGGCAGTTTTAAAAGTGATGATAATTAGTTATATGCTAAAATACAATGGATTGTGCCATCAAAAATAAAAGAATAAAATTGCCGACCAATCATGTTTATAAATATGTTTGAATTATTTCTTCAAGATTTTATTTCTCTAATAATCAGAATTATAAATTTACTTACTTGCAATTATTATAATTTGACCAACTATAGAATTTTACCGCAACTCATATTTTCAAAAATCACTGCTTCTTGGCTATTTTGAAGTAAAAATATTAACTATGAATTAAAATAAATGTACGGAAACACGTATTTGCTAAAAATATATGCAAATTAGGCAATATTATGCACTTATTTCATATTTAATACTTAAATATTGAATATTAACATGTTACTCCCCTTAAACATAATATTAAACTTCAAACAATGTTTCCGTACCTCGTACGTCACTAATTCACATTGACATACTGTTTTTGACGCTCACGTGGTAGCACTTTTATTTATATTTGTTCTTTGGTCGGTCATTTTAAACATAAATGCTTAATAGCGACTCACAAAATTCAAATTAGAATAAATAAAACTTAATTTTATTAACTAACAATTATTTATATTTCTCATTGACTTGCAATATCAATATAATATAGCAATGTCACTCTGTGTAAAGTACACAACACACTTAATATACTTCAAATCATCAAATGAATTGAATATTTATCACAAAAACTTTTTTGACATTTCATTCTGACGTTTGATTCGTTTTTGTCTATTTCCAAGCAGACTGAACTTCAGAAAAGTAGTGATTGTTTTATTTCAGTATAAACTATTCGATTTTTTTGTTTAACATTATTAACAGTCGCCATGGCGCAGAGATTAAGAACATTGCCTTTCACGCTAGAGGTCGTGAGTTCGATCCCCGTCTATGCCAATTTGTTTTTTTTTTTTTAAAGCGTTCTACACATACACACATACATTTCTGGGTAATTATATTAATGATACTCGAATGGTTGCACTAATAGCAAAAAAAATTGTTAGGTTCATAATGAAAGATATTAATATTTCGAACAACTTTTGTTTGAAAAGTTTCTTTAGAAAATTTACTAGTTACGAGAAAACTGCTATGGAAAATCTTAAATATCTTATATTATGTTACCATAGATACGCATATATGCAGAATTTATGTAATTTTCCACCAGATATCACAAATAGATGGACTGAGAATGTGTTTCAGCATAATGGTCAGTGCAAATATAAATATTGCAATAAATTTTGAAAAACTATACTTATTAAAATTTATATTTGAATATATTGATAAGGTAAACAATCTATATTTTATATTGATGAAACTATTTTTGATAACGTAGTAAAATTATAAGCTAATGGTACAATTTCAGGGTATTACTGTGTAGTATTGACATTTTTTGACGGTTTGTTTGGGATATATATTTCTAATGAAAACTATGTAATAGAAAATCGAGTGCAGGTCACTCCCCATTTTTATTAATATTATAAGCTCGGTAAACGGCAATTAAACATCTTGCGTCGGTGACGGCGAATGACAACATTTCATGTGAAATTAGTCTTAAATATGGTTGCGACACACCGTTTGAAAAACATGGATATAAACAATTGCAATGTGCCCAACGTAGTACACAAATCAAGCTCGTACTTACTCCTTGTGTATAACCTAAGAAATTATAATAATTAAACGTTAATGTACAAGTAGAACGAAACCGAAGTGTGGGGCAAAGTGTTTGGCCATACATCATACTGGGGTAGGCGACTGGGAGCGCGCAGGTGTTCGCGTCCGCCGGGACGGGACGCTAGCTGGCGAAACATGGAGTCTCCTGTGCACCAAGAGATGGCATGGCGGTGGTGTGTGCCCACTGAAAGTTACCGCCGCGCAACACCGCGTTGTGTTCTATTTACATAATAATTCGCGCGCTGTATTTCACCATACTAATTGCGATCACTATTTGCAATTAAAAATAACCACTTAGTAATTAGAACATTGATTTACTGCTCTCGACGTTTCCAAGATTTGTGACCGATTTTCCCTATCTACACTGTTACTATGAAAACCAATTATTTGGGTTACAAGGGAAAACATGATACTCTCCTTTATTCTGTTCGCATCATTTTTTTTTTTTCTTTTTCGGAAATGTAATAAAGTTTAATTGAATTTCCGAGAAAAACCAATTGTTGATATTGTCCTAATGATTGGATATAGACTAAAAACTAGTTCGGTATTGTAACAATGTTGGGGCAATGAATCATTATATTATCCCAACCACTGTTACTATTTTTATTCTAAGTTGAAGGATGGATTACTGGGTTGTTGCTATTAAAATTTGTCTTGGCTTTAATTCACTTTAATGGTTTAGAATAATAAAAATAATAAAATAATAAATGAAGAATAATAATACAATTAGCAAATGAAGTAGTAATTAAGTTACTTACTAAACATTAGTATAATAATCCTGTTTTTCTAAATTGCACACACACACACCAACACTTAAACAATCTTTATTTTTAACTTATCCAGTATGACTTAACTAACTGTGCGTCTACCTTATTTGGCTATCGGAAATTAACTAACTTACTAACTAAGTCCTTTTTGCGAGCTCCCTGCCCTTATTCTCTACACAAACTTATCCTAATCTTATCCTATTGGCTTAACTATAGTTTTGACTTCCGCAACCAATGACCCTATTGGTGGAGACGCTCGGCCTAGCGGGGTGATACTTAAATCGGTACGGGACGTAGACTCCGCGTCCCTACACAATTTATATTAAATAAAAAAGTCCCCGATTCTAATATTTTAAAAGTTAATAATAAAGACACAATTTAAAATCTAGGATTTTAATTACTATTACCTAGTTTGACAAATAACAAAAAAATACGCAAAACACTACAATAAAATTCGAGTTGAATTGAAATGAGCCGTTGACGCCGGAAGCCAAATTAATACTAATTACACTAATCTTATTCTAATTAAATTACGCTGCACTTGTTCCTATGGTGGTCCGTTCGCTGGCATTTGTGCTTGGGCGGTCCGAGGGTCATGAGGGCCACCCTGACGAAATCAGGGTGTTGTTTTGGGGTGCATCCGGGAAACCGGGTAGATGGGTTCTTACGCAGAAAACGAATGCTTTCCTCCATCTGGAAGGCATAACCACACCCATCTAGCGTTTCTAGTTGTTGGTACCGGATGCATCCCGCGTTGGCGATCACTCTTGTCCAACATTAATTTTTACGTAACACGGAATTTGGACACTAATGTTTGCACGTGCACTTTAATGTTAAACACATTGGGACCCTATTCGTAGTTCCTAGAATTACACTGCCACAACTCTTATCCTCTTAGACTAAGTTATATATTTATTATTTCTTTTGAAATACAAATATAAAACTTGGAGGAATCTCTTCATCGCAGCTCACGAAGCAATGTACTCTGCACTCCAACGCGGTGGCTTGACTGAACTCTGGAATGTGACTAGCGAGAGGGTTCCTTCTCATAGAGAGGGTTCCAACTCAAAAATGGGGAGTTCACACTATTTGAGGCTCGTAAACAGCCATTGCGGATATTGAAGCAATTCTGGTTCAGCGTTATTATCCACCTGGTTAGTGCAGCAGCTCACATCTGATGATGAAATTGTGTTCCTCAAGTTGCAACATTCTAGTTAGTATGTACGAAATAGAGCCCGTGGTGTTGTTGTGTGACGAGGTTTCCCATGATATTTTGCGCTATAACAATAAAACGAATACGGCAGAATCTTTTGACAACACAATTCTATAAATGGTTTAGGAACAAGTACAATTAAAACTATCTTATTCTAGAAAAATTCTATTTTAACCCCTATGGTTTTAGTCACGCTCTTTAACAAACATAAGTCACAGTTAACTTCTTAAACGCTTACGAAAACCACAGGTTAGCTGCATACGGAAAAGGGGTGCTAATTTCCTTTAATCAGTGTTCAATGACACTGATTCTGTTATCCAGATACGACAAGAACACGGAAAAGTAAACAAAAGTAGTGCTGTCACGTTAATTAACATTCAATTATTTAAGTTGTACTTAGTGCTTTGATGCCCAGTACTTGTATTGCCGGATGATACTACAACATTAAAGTTTTCTGTATCCTGTTTGGACATTACTTTAGACGTTGTTATGGAAGAAGACAATAAAAAGTAATTCTTGTTGTTAGCAATGCAAGAAGAAGAAGAATAAGTATAATTCCTGTTCCTTTAATTAACAACAGTGCCGGAGTTAAAATGTTGCAATTGAGTTGAGCTCGGACAATTAATAGTAATTAAATCGTTATCTACACTATATATTATTAATTAAATGATGATAAAAACAAGACAGGCTCGAATATATATCAACTTTTCCAATAAAACAAAAAAAAATCTAAAGAAACATATTATTATCCATAACAAAAAAAAAAAATAATAATAATAAAAGTAAAAATCAGATTCGGGAATCCAAGATCCAAGGATGGTCAGGTACGTCACCCGCGCTGCGCGTCAACCGTCTTGGTTCTCCACTACTGTCTGTATCAGCGTCGGTATCAGTATCTGTATAACCATCGGATCCGGCAAGGGGTTCGCTACCAGAACTGGATTCACTCTCTGAATCTAAATGATCATTTCCGAGAAGGTCAACCTGCAGGTTAGCAAAAGGCGAGATTTCAGCGTAATCCATTATACTGGGTGGGTCTATTTTGTCCGGTACTTGCTTGTCAATTGTTTCTAACTTAGTTGCATCACCGCAGTAGATTTTTATACGATTGGCATGCACTATGCTTTCTTTGCCGGTTTCCAAGTTTTTAATGAGAAAGTTTACAGGTCCCGTTTGTTTTATTATTTCATAAGGCCCTTTCCATGGCTTTATTAGTTTTCGAGACAGTCCCATGGGAACAGTAGTGTCGTGTAATAAAACTAAGTCTCCAACCGTTATCTTAACTGCAGCAGTTTTCTTGTTGTATTGCTTTTCGTTGCGATCACTAGCATTCTTCATTTTCTCTCTTACTACCGCATACGCATCTTGCAACCGTGCCTTCATTTTGGTTGTAAATTCATCTTGGTCCTCGGTTCGTTGAGGAGTCACCTTATCGTCGAAGGGTGTACTTAGATCACGCCCATATAATAAAAAGTGCGGTGTCTGACCAGTGGCGCTGTGGACAGAATTCCTTAGCGCCATTAAAGCACAAGGTATCCAGCTATCCCAGTCCGTCTGGTCTTTATGAACATAATGTGACAATGTGTCGGCTAGCGTTTTGTGAAACCTTTCTATGCGACCATTGCACATCGGGTGGTATGCAGTTGTCTGTAGTTTTGTAATACCTAACGTTTTACAAATATTTCTGAACAACTCAGAGACAAAATTCGTTCCTTTATCGGTTAACAGCTGATCAGGTACTCCGTGCCTCACAATAATATGCTCAATAAATGCTCGAGCAATTGTTTCCGTTTTCTGGTCGGGAAGCGCAATCGCTTCCGGATATCGGCTGAACGCATCTTGGAAGGTTAGAATAAATTTATTTCCCTTTTTACTTGTTCTTATTGGACCAACTACGTCCATTGAAGTTCTTTGAAATGGTCTCAGAACTTCATTAAATTTTTGTAGTGGAGCTGGTTTTAAATGCGGAGACGTTTTTCTTTGGTTGCAAGATAAACATTGCAAACAATACGATTTTATTTCCTTAGCCATGCCTTTCCAATAAAACACTTTCCGAATTATCGCCAATGTCTTATCATAACCTTGGTGACCTGCTTGCGGTAAGTCGTGATAGTATTTCAGGACCTTGTCTTTCATAACTTGCGGAACTACTAGTCGATCTTCCCATTCGTTGCCACTGCGTGTCTTATATAGGAGGCCATCTTCATCAAGAAAATATTCTTTAGTTGTGTCGTCGGGTTCAATGTCCTGTAGCATTGCAGCCACTTCCTTATCTAATCTTTGTTCACTCTTTATACGCATTCTATCCCAAAAGGGTTCGAATATGTCGTCATCACTAACAGAACTGATTATAATTCGCGATAATGCATCAGCGTTAGTATGCAACTTCCCAGGTTTATGAATTATTTCATATTCGTACTCTTCCAAAGCTAGCGCCCATCTTGATAATTTGCTGCTCGAATCCTTGACATTCATAAGCCAACGTAGCGGACGATGATCGGTCACCACGGTGAACTTTTTTCCGTATAAATAGCATCGGAATGCTTTTACTGCCCAAATTATAGCTAAACACTCTTTTTCTGTTGTGCTGTATTTTTCTTCAGTTCGAGATAACGTTCTACTATTGTAAGCCACGGGATGCTCGTTACCGTTATGCTCTTGACTGAGAACGGCTCCGAGAGCGTAATCTGAGGCGTCGGTGGCTAATATAAAAGGTTTACTAAAGTCAGGGTACCTAAGAATCGGGCTATTAACCATTGCCGTTTTTAATTTATTAAACGCAGTTTGTGTGATTTCGTTCCAAATAAATGGTGTATTTTTCTTTGTGAGACTAGTGAGTGGTTTAGCGACTTCCGAGAATCCTTGGATAAATCTTCTATAAAAACCAATTAACCCAATGAACGCTCTTATGTCTTTAACTTTTGTCGGAATAGGGTAATTATCAATAGCGTGCGTTTTCGCGGGGTCTGCCTTTATTCCTTCATTAGAAATTATATGACCTAAGTACGCAGTTTCATTGGTTATGAATCGACATTTCTCGGGTTTTAGTTTTAAATTATTGGTCCTTAATCGATCGAAAACACTACGCAGCCTGATTATGTGTTCTTGGACATCATTATTACTAAAAATAATAATGTCATCCAAGTACACGTAACATCTATCACCGATTAGTCCACTTAATGCACAATACATCAAGCGTTGAAAGGTACTGGGTGCATTACAGAGACCGAAAGGCATACGGTTCCATTCATAATGACCCCAGGGGGTACTGAACCCAGTCTTCTCTCTGTCTTGTTCCGCCACCTCTACCTGATGGTAACCCGCACAAAGATCTAGGGTTGTAAAGAGAGAAGCACCGTTTAGTTGCTCCAATGTATCTCTCAGATTCGGCAAAGGCAATCGATCTTTTTTTGTTATTTTATTTAATTCACGAAAATCTACGCAAAGTCTCACTTTCGTACTACCGTCTGGCATAGCCCTGTTTACTAAAACAACTGGAGCGGACCATGGAGAATCGGATTCTTTAATAATATTGCCTTTCAATAGTTCCGTCATTTGCGTTTGCAATATTTCTTTTTGAGCATACGGTACTCTATACGGTGCTTTGGCTATTGGGTGTTCGTTTTCAGTTAGTATTCTGTGTTTAATTTTTGATGTACAACCTAATTGTACGTCTTCATACATAAAAATATCTCGATATTCGTCTAGCAAATTCATGACTCTAATTCTATCCGTTGGTTTTAAATGGTCAAGCTGAAATAGCTCTGCAAAATCTGTTTCTCTAACTTGACAAACTTTTGACGTTTCTTTAGCTATTTCTATCGGATTCTCTATTAAAACTGACTCTTCAAACCCAACCAGAGTATGTTTTGGGATAATTATTGAAGAATTTGTAACGTTCATGAGTTTTATCGGAACTTCATTACCGGAAATATTACTAACCGTACGCGCTGCTAAGATACCGTGCGTACGTATATCTACTGGCTCAATTAATGCATCAATGCGTTCCTGCATGGGACATTCGCGAATACCAACGCAAATTACTTCGTGTCTTGCTGGTAATTCGACAGTTTCCTTTGTTCGGATCGAATTGTTTGAAACGATCCTATCAGATTCTACCGCTTGTTTAGTGCAAAATGAATTATTTGAAACATTTGCACTATTAAGATTTTTACTGGCATTACACTGGTGATATTCATTAGACAATGGCTTATTATCTTTTAACGATCCCTTCGTTTTTATCCTATTTTCTTCTAACTCTTTTCTTACTATTAATCTAACTATACCAGCTCTAGATTCACGTTCGGCCTCTGCCGTTTTATACTCAGTTTTAATACACGATTCTACTGGTTTTTTCGTATTCTTAGTCCTATCCTGTCTACAATAATTTAATTTTGATTTGCCAGTGTTAATTTCGTTGCTTTTTATACTTATAGGTGATATTTGAATAATTTCCGAGCCTATTCTAAATTCATTTCTCACATAGCTAATCTCTGTCTGATGTTTTACTAAAAAATCTGTTCCAAGTAGACCATCAGCTGTTAGCGCCAAACTATCTTCACACACAATGAACTCATGATTTATGACTTTATTCTTCAGGCAAAACATGACCGAGGCGATGCCCACAACTGGCAAGGCTTTACCTGATATTCCGGCAATTATTCTATTCTCAACCATTCTGTTAATATTAAACTGTCCCTGCAATACATGTCTTTTAATAATACTCACACTTGCTCCTGTGTCAATTAAAAATTTAAAATTATTTCCTTTAATTTTCAAATAAATCTCATTGTTAATTTCTTTTATTGACGGAATTATGATTTTATTCAAAGACATGTTTTGACGTGAGCCAACTGATTCGGGTTTATCGCTGGCTATTCTAAGTTTAAATTATCGGCATTTTTATTTACGCAGGCGAGTTTTTCAGTACAATGAATCCTTAAATGTCCGTTCTTTTTACACCGATTACACGTTATACTATTTGTTCCGTTACGCGTGGTATCTCTTTGCTGGAACCTTTGACAATCGCGTTGTAAATGACCCAAGGTTTCGCATTTGAAACACATTATACTAGATAGGTCCCATGGTGTGCGACCATTATTAGCTCGGTCAGCGTATCTGTTAGGCGGATTGTTATATCTATCATTGTTGTATCTGTTTTGACTCGGATTTGGACGATAGAAGTTATTTTGATTTGGATAATTTTGGAATTTATTTGGGGTATAGCGATAGTTACTTGAATAATTTGAGTTTTGATATGGCGTTTGATTTCGAGAATCTTGACTTTGTTCATTTTTTACCGTGTTATTAACAATTGTGTCGAATTTATTTTCTAATTTATTGATCATTCGAATTAAATCAGTTGTCGCGTTACTAACATGATTGATAGGCTCGTGTTCATCATTTAAACTACACATTTGGTAATTTACAATGCCTTCGATTCGTGAAGCTGTGTCAGTTGCTTCTGACAATGTTTTTGGTGAACTTAGCAATAAATCCTTCTGGTACATGCGTAAAACACCGTTGTTAAATTGATTCAATAACCGTTCATCAAGCATTTTGTTCATACCAGCCTGCTCTGCCGCGTTATTAGATATTTGAGTCAATTGTTTGCCAATTGCCCTTAATCTCGTCGCATATGCAATAATAGATTCACCTTTTAATTGTACACACGTACTAAATTGTTTTTCTATTAATGCTCGGTTGGGTTTAGGTGCAAATCTATGCAGTAACCCCTTTTTAAATTCTGACCAATCTACTGTAGTACTAAGAGGTGGTTGCGTTTGCATAAAAAATAGTGCTTCGCCGGCTAATCTCATTCTAGCATTATGAACCTTATCTGCATCCAACCATCCTGCGCTCATACCAACTAAATCAATCTTATCCAAGAAGAAGTTTACTGTTACATCTGGTGTGCCGCTAAATGTAGGAATTACCGATGAAATTCCGAATTGCGACATTGCCAGTGTTAGTTGTTGAATAGTAACTTGGTCAAGTGCCATTTTGTTTAATTTTAATTTCAATAAAGCTAGCAAAAACAACAAACAATTTTTTTTTTTTTTTTTTAAAGATTTCAATATTACGAATAGAACAACCCAAACAATAAACAAAAATTATATATATAAAGCAACTGGAATAATTATCGAATCCTACCTGCTGTCACCAATTTGTAACAATGTTGGGGCAATGAATCATTATATTATCCCAACCACTGTTACTATTTTTATTCTAAGTTGAAGGATGGATTACTGGGTTGTTGCTATTAAAATTTGTCTTGGCTTTAATTCACTTTAATGGTTTAGAATAATAAAAATAATAAAATAATAAATGAAGAATAATAATACAATTAGCAAATGAAGTAGTAATTAAGTTACTTACTAAACATTAGTATAATAATCCTGTTTTTCTAAATTGCACACACACACACCAACACTTAAACAATCTTTATTTTTAACTTATCCAGTATGACTTAACTAACTGTGCGTCTACCTTATTTGGCTATCGGAAATTAACTAACTTACTAACTAAGTCCTTTTTGCGAGCTCCCTGCCCTTATTCTCTACACAAACTTATCCTAATCTTATCCTATTGGCTTAACTATAGTTTTGACTTCCGCAACCAATGACCCTATTGGTGGAGACGCTCGGCCTAGCGGGGTGATACTTAAATCGGTACGGGACGTAGACTCCGCGTCCCTACACAATTTATATTAAATAAAAAAGTCCCCGATTCTAATATTTTAAAAGTTAATAATAAAGACACAATTTAAAATCTAGGATTTTAATTACTATTACCTAGTTTGACAAATAACAAAAAAATACGCAAAACACTACAATAAAATTCGAGTTGAATTGAAATGAGCCGTTGACGCCGGAAGCCAAATTAATACTAATTACACTAATCTTATTCTAATTAAATTACGCTGCACTTGTTCCTATGGTGGTCCGTTCGCTGGCATTTGTGCTTGGGCGGTCCGAGGGTCATGAGGGCCACCCTGACGAAATCAGGGTGTTGTTTTGGGGTGCATCCGGGAAACCGGGTAGATGGGTTCTTACGCAGAAAACGAATGCTTTCCTCCATCTGGAAGGCATAACCACACCCATCTAGCGTTTCTAGTTGTTGGTACCGGATGCATCCCGCGTTGGCGATCACTCTTGTCCAACATTAATTTTTACGTAACACGGAATTTGGACACTAATGTTTGCACGTGCACTTTAATGTTAAACACATTGGGACCCTATTCGTAGTTCCTAGAATTACACTGCCACAGTATCATATTAAGCATTTTGCTTTCTTCGACGATTTCTAAAAGGAAGTATTCATGACAAATGTCGAATTAGAAAAAATACAAAAAGAAACGTACCATACATAGACTTAAAACTCCAAATTTGTAAATGTATATGTTGTATCCTTGGTTTCTAAATATTTAATAATTTGTTTTATAAATGGAATATCAGCGAATGTCACAATTTTGAACAAATATACAACAAAAAAGTGTATTTTCTTTATAATAAAATAATAAAAACATACAATAAAATATCTATATCTGAAGTCTTGTAACTTGCACTGAAATGCAGATTCTGGTACAAGATTCGTTATACGGAACATTTTCTGGAGAAAGAGTGACGAATTTTGTATGTTGAAACTTGTACTAGTCGAACGCAGGGTCAATCGGAAATAATTTACTTTGTAATAAACTTGTTATTACAAAGTTATTATTATGAACACAGTTTGTTTGGAATATATATTTCTAGTGAAAACTACGTATAAGAAAGTCGAGTGCAGACCACTCAACATTATATTTTTTGTAAACAAATATTCTATATGCGATTAAAAGTAATTAACTTGTGATTAAAATGCTCTTTACGAAAAAATTATTAATAAATGATAGCGCGAACATAGGCGCGCCGCCAGGAGACGTAAATTATTTTACATCCAACCGGCGCGGCGCTGTCTAATACTCGTCGGCGCACAGGTCTACTCCAATATCACTATATCACATGCACTTATGGCAAAAATAGTTCTATTTGTAATGAATGATATTAATATTTCGCATAACTTTTGTTTGAAAAGTTCCTTCAAAATATGTACGAGAAAACTGCTACGGAAAATCTTAAATATCTTATTTATGTTGTCATAGTTATGCATTTATGATTTCCTTTTTTTTTATAACTGTATGAATTATGCTTGTAATGGATTAATAATAAGCTAAATGATACAATTTCAGGGATTTAATGTGGAGTATTGGTAACTTTTAACTGTTAGTTAGGGATATATATTTCTAATGAAAACTACGTAATAAAAAGTATATATATATATATATATATATATATATACTTTATTTTGCGTAGTAATAAGTAAGTCAAGTAATCATGAAAAATTTCGAACTTGAGATTTCAACGCATATACATGTTTTGACCTTCCCTGAATCCATTGTGACTATTTTCGGAATGACGTATGTATGTCTGTCTGTGAGTGTGTGTTTGTGAACGCTCTAGAGCCAAAACTTTCGAACGTGAAATTGTGAAACTTCAAACTTAAGACTTGTATATGCCCTAGATGTGCACCTCCTATTTTTGAAAAGAATATTCAAATCGGAAGTGCATGTTTACTGTATGCATTGGTCGTTCTATCTCCAGTAACACTAGAACGGCTGCACTTATGGCTAAAATAGTTATATTTATAATGAAAGATATTAATATTTCGCACAACTTTTGTTTGAAACATTTTCTCAGGAAATGTACCAGTTGCGAGAAAATGTTACGAAACATTATAAATATCTTGTCTACGTTGACATGGATTCGCATGTAACTTAATAAATCGGAGAATCTGCGTCTGTCAATATTTTGACAGGAAAACAAAATAGACTCAATTAGATAAATGACATTTCAGAATATTTCTGTAGAGAATCTAGTGAAAACTGCGTTAAAGAAAGTCGAGTGAAGGCAGATATTTATTATTATTATATAATATTAGTGAAAATAAAAGTAGTATTTCTATCCGTTTTATGGAAACAGTGTATATGGTACAATGGCAATGAGTCGCTGCGGTAGTACAACAGAGCAGAGCATAGCAGAGCAGAGCAGGTGCGACGTGGTACACGTTGATTACAAAACTAATTATGCTTGTAAACTTAAAAGCCGTCCTCTATATTAATGTTATTATTTATTTCATTCGTAACACAAAACACAACAAAGAAGGACCCTATAATAGGTAGGGAACACAAACGCACTCCAGGTACTTACTATAGTACCTAACTAATGCATATCAAAATTATTCATTTCATATACTTGGTAGTATATATCTGTAAATGTCAACTACCCAACTACGATCAAACTTATATAATTTCCGTAATGAAAAGCAATATGTTTGGGGTTTTTATTGACTAATAGTTGGCAACAACGATCAACGTATCGCCATACACGTAAATTTGTTTGTAATCGTTTGATATTTTCCCTATAACCTATAAAGTTGTTAAGTTATTCGAGTTTCGGAATTGTTTCATTAAATTCTGCAGCGAAATTGTGAACTGTCTAGTCCGATAAAATGCGATGTTGATGGAGTAATGATTTTCAATTAAGTGCGCACAAGCTAAACGATTGTAAATTTCAATAATTGTTGTTAAAATTTCGCGTTTTTCAGCCAATTTTAGCGAAGCATACACATTCAATGTAATTTTTGACTTTTATGTATACAAGAACCTTCTATTCCAAATTATATAAATATATATCATTAATATAATAACCCAGAAATGTTTGTATGTGTGTATGTGAGTGTGTTATGTGAGTGAGTTTGTGTAGAACGCCTTTTTTGTAAAAATGCAGATTGGCATAGACGGGGATCGAACTCACGACCTCCAGGGTGAAGGTTTGACACTTAGCCACTGCACCATGGCGACTGTTAATAACTGTATAAAAAATAATCAAATAGTTTATACTGAAATAAAACAATCACTACGATTCTGAAGCTCAGTCTGCTTTGAAATAGACAAAAACGAATCAAACGTCAGAATGAAATGTTAAAAAAGTTTTTGTGATAAATCTTCAATTCAAAGTTTAATCTTAAGTTTAAGGGGAGTAGCATGTTATAATTTCAATTTTTAAGTATATAATATGAAATAAGTGCATATTATTGCCTAATTAGCATATATTTTTAGCAAATACGTGTTTCCGTACATTTATTTTGTAGTATTTTGTAGTTGTATTCATAGTTAATATTTTCACTTCAAAATGGCCAAGAAGCAGTGATTTTTGAAAATATGAGTTGCGGTAAGATTTTATAGTTCGTCAAATTATAATAACTGCAAGTAAGTAAATTTATAATTCTGATTATTAGAGAAATAAAATGTTGAAGAGATAATTCAAACATATTTAGAAACATGTTTGGTTGGCAATTTTATTCTTTTATTTTTGATGGCACAATCCATTGTATTTTAGCATATAACTAATTATCATCACTTTTAAAACTGCCGTTGTGACACTGCATCAGTTTAATACTGCAAAATTCAGAATCTAGCCTGATTATTTAATTCACATACAAGGTTAAAATCAAAGTTAAACAAAATTTTGTTTAAATTTATTGGATGTTACACAGTGCATGATAAGCGATCGATTAGTTAATCTCAGCATAGTGATCTAAGAACAAAATAGCGTTCAAAGAAAGAACTCGATTTTTTCTTTATTATTATTTGCGATGTGGAAATTTGTATTACTATTATAGTAAAACGATACAAAATGAAGAAAAACCGTGTTATTATTATTAAATTATATGAAAATTCGCCATCAGTCAAAACTGACCTATGTTCTGTATACCATATGGGCACATGGTGCCCACGGGTGACCCTAGTATATTTAATAATACTGATTGTTCAAATTTAGAAACGCATTCCTATGTGATCCAGTTCATCTCCGGCCGCTTAAGGCGGTATCACATTACGAGGATATCGATAGTTTGACATCGATTTTGCGATGTTTTATCAGTTTTTCGACGTCGATAATTTTACACCGGTAAGCCAAGGAATACGAACTCGATTCATATTTAAACAGCTATTATTTGCTCCCTATCACATTAGAAAGAACATCGGAAAATTGAAAAAACATCGCAAAATCGATGTCAAACTATCGATATCCTCGTAATGTGATACCGCCTTTAGAAGTCCTACGCCAAAATACACTATTATTAACTTAACTAAATTTTTCTTTAGATCTGCGACTAAAATAATTCAAACTACATATAAATAATAAAATACCTATTGTGACCAGCACAATACTTTCTTATAAAAGCTAGTAATTTTTTTACTAATAAAATCATGTAACGTTTGCTATGAAATAATATCAGTATGGTATAATAACCAGGGAAATGTAAATATATAAAAGAGGTATCTTAAAGAGCGATATTTCAGTAAATGGTGTATTTTTAAAACTTTTCAAACAGAAGTTGCTTTATACATTTAACTTTTTACTCTTTAACTTTTATAAGAATCACTTTTCCTATAACTCGTGAGAGTTTTTCGAAATATACAAAAAGTAGCACGAGTAAACTATTATTTCCGACCAAGATTTTTTTTAAAGAGGGTTTCTTCAAACACATATACAGTTTTTAGCTCGCCGTACGTAGTACCGAAGAAGCTTAAGCATTCGGTCGTGTGTCTGTAGCATTCTCGGATCAAAAAATTTCATTAAGAAAAAGTGTTTGTCTCGTCGCCCTGATTCCAAAAATGTATATAACTTATATACTTGGATGTTAGTCGTCGCTCGCTCGGTATCTCGTTAGACCAAATTTGTGTCCTCTACTTCTCTGAAGGTACCGGAGCGATTCACACCAAATTTGGTACACATATTATTTGGCATCCCATTTGAATCCGCAGTTTAAATCCAATCGCCCGTGTACTTTTCGAGTTATAAGGCCCTAAAATTTAGAGCCCCCCTTAATACTGCCCTTATAAAAATTATTAAAACACTCAAAAAAGATATTTTACGTCTTGAAGATTTTTTCATATTGTTAACCGAAAGCTCATACAAAATTATTTAATATTATAATTTTGAATTTTAAAATATGCACTAAAAAAAATTTTTTTTATCAATATAATAGACATTTTATATCTATAACATTTTTTCAAATTGTTAACCAAAAGGTCATAGTTAAAAACCACTGCTCGCAACGCATATGTTACCTACAGGCAAGCTCTCCGCGTTGGTGCGTTCTACGCGTACCAAATCTTGTTTAATTTAAAGATTCATAATTTTACATTCAACGGCTATACGGCGCACAAACATACACACGCACACAAAACCCACACATAAACCTACACACACCCACTTACACGCTCATACACACCCTATAACATCAAAAATACGGTTATTCTTTCTCTCTCAGATATCTCCGGTTCTACTCAACCTTTTGACATGCGGCTTGATGCATTCGAAAAGTCTTATCATTCTTTATCCATTTCTCTCGACTTTTCTCTGTTTCACGTGAATTGGTGGGTGGTGGGGCACGGGTGTATATTCGAAATGCATCAAACCACATGTCAAAAAGTTGAGTAAAAACCGGAGATATTTGAGAGAGAAAGAAAAACCGCATTCTTGAGGAAATGGGCGCTAGGAATGATTTTCGAAGCCGAAAATCTAGGCAAATGATTTTCTCTCGAAGATGAATCGAATGACTTATCTTTCATTATTTTATCCTGCTATACCCTTTCAATACTTCCTTATATACTTCGGGCAAAAACGTTAAAATCAAACCAATATTTGTCGAAATTAATTATTCAAAAAGGAATTTAAATATCTGTAGGGGCCTGCACTCGACTTTCTTTTACGCAGTTTTCACGATATATATATATATATATATATATATATATATATATATATATATATATATATATATATATATATATATACATACATATATATATATATATATATATATATATATATATATATATATATATATATATATGTATATATAACCAAAACAAGCAGTCAAACTAACCAATACTCTACAGAAATATTCTGAAATGTCATTTATCTAATTGAGTCTATTTTGTTTTCCTGTCAAAATATTGACAGACGCAGATTCTCCGATTTATTAAGCTACATGCGAATCCATGGCAACGTAAACAAGATATTTATAATGCTTCGTAACATTTTTCTCGCAACTGGCACATTTTTTGAAGAAACTTTTCAAACAAAAGTTGTGCGAAATATTAAAATCTTTCATTATGAACAAAACTATTTTTGCCGTAAGTGTAGCCGTTCTAGTGATATTGGATATAGAACAAAAAATGTATAGAGTAAACATGCACTTCTGGTTTGAATATTTTTTTTTCAAAAATAAAAGGTGCACATCTAGGGCATATACAGGTCTTAATTTTGAAGTTTCATAATTTTACGTTCAACCGTTTTGGCTCTAGAGCGTTCACAGACACACACACACACACACACACACAGATAGAGAGACACACGCGAAGACACACACACGGACAGACAGACGTTATTCCGAAAATAGTCACATTCGATTCAGGGAAGGTCAAAACATGTATAACCGTTATAATCTCGAGTTGGACATTTTTCATTATTACAAGACTTACTTATTACTTCGGATAAGAAAGTATAAATAGGTCATTGCCTTTAGTCGACTTTTTTGTTCTTTCGCTATCTGTATTACATATATAAACACCCAGATGTATATGTTTGTGAGTATGTGAGTATATGAGTATGTGTGAATTTGTAGAACGCCTTCTTAAATTCACGTTACGATTGTTATGAAACGAAATCAACAAGTATCGTACGCAATAAAATATACGAATGGGAAACGTAAATATAAAATAAAATTTTATAAACAAAAGTTGCTCGCAATTTTATACGTAACATTTTTTCTCGAAGACATGCTATTTCCGAGATATTGAAAAGAGTATAGATAAGAGTCTAAGGCATACATTTTTATAATATTACCTTCAACAGTTTGGGTTCTAGAACACATGCACAGAAGTTATTCCAAAAATAATCAGATTTGATTCAGGAATGGCTAAAATGTGTATTTCTGTTAAAATCTCGAGTTAGCAAATTTTTATGATTACAATACTTTCTTTTAGACTTCGTTCTAGAAAGTAATACTGGTTTTTGATAAAATAAACATGACAAGCCCTTTAATTGAAAATAGATAACTTTATCAGTCAGGATTATATTGATCTCCAAAATATGTGGTACAGTTTAATTAACACGATGCCCCAAAGGCGACAACAGTTCTTATCAGCTCATTAAAGCCGGAGCACACCGAGTGGTTTACGTGTACGATGCTCGTTGTCGGTGACTTTAATCCTTAGTCGTCTCTAATACCGTTTGAAATAAGAGTGTGTTCGCGGGTAAAACTGTTTAGTTAATATCGATGGCTGAAGAAGATTAATTACTGGTGCATGTTAGGTGCTGTTCTGGACGTAGTTGCGTCGCCTGTAACGCGGAAACGGTGCGCTTGGTCGGCGGACCAATGATACTGCCCAGTGTGGACGCTGCTTTATATATTCATTCATCATGTTTTGTCTAGATTTATTAATCTTACGTTTGTGCAGGAACTGAATAAGATATGAACTTCATTTTTGAACGATAACTTAGGAATGGATTCAAGTTCAAAATTGAATATGAACGAGTATAATAAATATTTTATATTTGTAACATAGAAGAGTACTTTTGATACAGTATTAAATTTTTCTCGTTTGAATATGTATAACATTCTCAAACAAAAGATAACTGGAGTGACTTTTTCTCGACTCTCTTGTACTTACACTATCTGTATTTATAATATTGCTTTATTTTGTTTTAATGGCTATATATACATATTTAAATATTGTAAAAAACTGAAAAATTCGATTATATAATATTGTTAATGAAACTAAATTTTAAAAAAAGGTTTTGATGCCAAATTGATTTAGAATGTTTAAGAATTAATTGCTCGTCGAAGACTATAATTTTTTAAACACAAAAAAATTATTAATTATTTTATATGCAAAAAGAAACGATGAAAATTAAGTTCATCTTTTTAATATGGGGCACCAATCAGAATAATCTGGAAAAAAATCAGGGTTGTAGGGTATGTCAACTTCTCTCTGTAACTTAAATGTCCCAAAATATAATAAATTTTATTTTTTATAGTTTGAATTTCCGTTAAAATCTGAGTATTACATAACATTCTTTCAAACGCTTTAGAACTTTTTCAAAATATTACAACAGATATAAATATGTTATAAAATTCAAAACTATAAAATCAAGTTGATTTTTTAAATATGGTAAAAGTGGGGTTAGGGATTCAAAAAGTTAGGGAAAAATGCTTCATAGCAATACCTTTCGTATGATATGGTTTTCTATGAAATCGGCTTGGGGGAATTTTTTACCTATATATCCGGCATTTTCTCTAGGATTGCTATGAAACAAAATCTATATGCATTGTAACTAGGGAACGTAAATATAACAAAAGAATTTTCAAGAGTAGTTATTTAGTAAAAGCTGCCTTTTTCGAAAAGAAATCGAACTCTGGTTGCTAGAAATTTTATTAAATGCACTTTTTCTCATCAATTAATCATATCATTTCCGCAACATTGAAAAAGTTAACATATTGTTTTCAAAAATATAAGAGGCCTACCTGGGCCATAAACAATTCTAATATTCATTATTGTGGCTCTAGAGTATTCACACATACATACAGATACACATACACATATACGTCGTCTTGAAATTAGTTCGATTCGATTCAGAGATAGTCAAAACGTGTATTTCCGTTAAAATATCAAGTTCGAAAATTTACATTTTTACAGTACTTCCTTTTAAATTACGTTCAAAAGAGTAAAAATTCGCTTCATGTCTCCAGGATTCAAACAGGATACACACAGAATGAGTATTACTTTATACATTTGGCTGTATGTCATTCGTTTGCTCCTTATATCCAATTTTATGGACA
The DNA here is from genome assembly GCA_933228885.1 of Leistus spinibarbis. Taxonomy (NCBI): domain Eukaryota; kingdom Metazoa; phylum Arthropoda; class Insecta; order Coleoptera; family Carabidae; genus Leistus; species Leistus spinibarbis. The sequence goes on from OW121791.1 coordinate 7,878,735, forward strand.
CAACATCTGTAAAGGTACCAAATCTCAGTCGCGATTGTACTGCGACAACGTACAGACGTGAAATGTAGAAGACAAGTTAGAGCAAAATCGAATGCGAACAAAAAGTAGATTCCGAAAAATAAAACTTAAAAATCCGCCTAAGGCCAACGAAAGCGAGCTTCAAGTGGTGAATAGTGCAAGGTGCGTGGGTGAGGAGTTGCTCTTCAGGGTAGACCGTATCAACCACAGTGCTGTGACAAATGCAAACAACAACAACTTTAGCTAAAGTCCACAACGCACACGACAGAGACCAGAAGAATCGCAAAAATATCAAAAATCACTAATACCTCAACAAACGTGAGCAACAGGTACCAGGCTCTCTCCGACGAAGAAGGAGATGAAAATGCAAACACCGACACACAAAACAAAGAAAAACCAAATAACAAACACACCAAAACACCTACAAAACTACCACCAATTATAATTCCTCGCATCAACCACAACAACGACATATTAAAACTCCTGAGTAAATACGCCACCAAAGGATTCTACACGAAATACACAGCACAAAATACCAAAATATACATCACCGATAAAGACGAGAGAAACATATTACTAAAAGACCTAGAAACCAACAATATACAATACTACACTGACAAAACAGAAAAATCCCACGCCTTCGTACTCAGAGGACTTGATAGCGAGCCGTCAATAGAAGAAATCACAGAAGAAATAAAATATGTACACAAAATCAAGCTACAAAAAATATATAAAATGCGTACTACACACAGGCCACATTACAGCATCACAACAATTAGCGACTACACCTTACGTGACTTAACGCACAAAATACAATATACCATACAAAAATCACTTAGGAAAGACACAGAAACAAAAAATTAATAATTCAATGCCATCGATGCCAAAAATGGGGACATGCTACAAGCTATTGTAGGATGACTCCAACGTGCCTCAAATGCAGCAACGACCACTGGACAAAGGAATGCCCTAAAGACCCGACAAAGGACGCGGAGTGCGCGAACTGCCATGGCAGTCACACGGCCAACAGTACACAGTGCTCCACATACATAAACAGACTCGAGGTAAGAAACAGAAACAACGAAAAACGAAACACAACACGAACACAACAGACCTTGCGTTATGAAACCGCAACAACATGCAGATACAACAGAGACCCAGGAGACGGTGTAGCGGTAGGCGGAGTAGCAATACTAGTTAAACTGAACATACCGCACACACAAATAGAAACACCAGAATAATAAAACGACCTCGCAACACTAATAACAAAAAACAAAACACTAGTGATTGGTAACCTGAACGCGAAACATCCAAACTGGGACTGCACTACATATAACAAAAATGGCCAAACCCACAACACCTACACTAACACTCACGCTGTAATCATCATGCATACAAATTCATCTACAAACTATTCACCAAACGGTAACACGCCATCAACCTTAGACAATCGTAAACAAAAATGTAGTTAAAATCACTAGCCCCGAATCCCTGCCTGAATTAAATTCAGACCACAATCCTATCATCTTTACAATCAACAAACAACCAATTGAAATCACACAAAACATAGCACATTATACAAAAACACAAACTGGCCAATTTAAAAAAACACTCGACCAGTAAATTACAATATGCAACAATATAAGCACTACAATAGAACTTGAGACCCAAATTAAAACATACAAAAACGCCATCATCAAAGCCAAACGAGAGCACACAAATACCATAAAAATAAACGCGTACCATATACCATATACCAACGCTGACTCAACAATGCTGAACTCGCCACTGACGAAAAGAAAGCTGAAACCTTAGCATGTACCTTCGAAAGTGTGCACAAAACAGATGACAACAACACACAAGAACAGACCAGCATCATACAACGCACAAACAATGACGACTAAAGAACTAAAAAAAATCCTAACATCCCCTAATGAAATCAGAAACTTCATTAGACTCCTGCTCAACCGAAAATCTCCCGGGCCCAATCAAATAGAAAACCTAATCCTGAAAAACCTATCAACAAAGCAACAGTCCAACTAACCTACATAATTAACTCAATAATAAAACTACTCCACTTCCCCGCTGTCTGGAAAACTGCCAATAGGTCGGTAGTTTGCAGGATTTTTGTTTGGTTTGGGTATAGGGAGCTATACTCAAACCAAACAAAATCCTGCAAACTACCGACTTATTAGCCTCTTTAATACCCTAGCCAAACTCACCGAAAAGGTTATCCTCGCCCGCATAAATGACATAGACGACAAAAACAAAATTACCCCTGACTGCCAGTTTGGTTTCAGACCAAAACACAACACTTTACAGCAGATAAGTAGAATAGTGACAGACGTGACGTATAACTTCAACAAAAATTATGTCATTGCTATGACCCTTCTAGACATCAAAATGCCTTCGACAAAGTATGGATAGTAGGGTTAGTAGCAAACTAGTTGACTATAACTTTCCATCAATCCTAACCAAAATTATTTATTCCTACGTAACCCAACGTCAATTCAAAGTTAAAATAAGGAACACTAAATCATCACTGAAACCCATAGTGGCAGGAATTCTACAAGGCAGCGTCCTAGGTCCTAAACTCTTTAACATATATCTAAGCGACTTCCCTACATTCCCAAAGACCCAAACCGCTTTATACGCTGACGATACCTGCATGTATGCGCACTCATTCCGTGCGCAGGTGGCAAACAAACAAATACAAACTCACATAAACATATTACAACAATACTGGGACAAATAGAAAATAAAAATAAACGCCACCAAAACTAAATCCATAATATTCTCACGAAAATTCACAAACAACAAAATATTCACCCGTCTCCACCATATACAACCAAAAAATCACACCACACCTACACGAACTGTTAAGTACTTGGGTCTCCACCTAAATCATACTCTGAGACACAACACATACGCAACACGATCATAAAAATCCGAAACGCCATAAAAGGAATATAACCTCTCCTCGTCCATAGCAGTCCAATCCCAACAAAAACCAAAATACTCATGTACACAATACTTATCAGACCCATAATGCCTTACGCAGCCCCAGTATGGTGTAACACCTCTATCACTGCACTCACCCCACTACAAAAACTTTAAAACAAGTGCTTAAAAGGAAACCCCATAGCCGCTGCAAACATAGCTAAATAAGGTTTCGTCAAACCCTTAATACTCCTTTATTACAACATTAATATAAATGAAAACATTTCTTCTCTAGTTTTCGATATTCTAGTTTTTTGCTTAGATTTTTTTTATATTGTTCTATATTTTCCCTATTTTCAAATGTCCGTAGTTTTTATTGAGATGAAAATTTAAAAAATTCAAAACTAGACAAAGATACATTGACTATTTTTCTACCGGAATATTGTAAAAGTTTTATTCAAAAAAATGTATTAGCAAGTATTTTAAGGGTAAAACTGAGTAGTAAATAGTATTGGCTCTAATAACGCTACGATATTCGTGCGCTACCCTCTTTACACCAACCTGTAAGGACGGGCAACTATGGGGATTCGTCTTAAGACTAGCCACCAATTTAGATCGCTACATAAAAATAACAGACTTACATAACATAACCAAAATACCATACATCAGAGATTACATAAAAACCACGTCACAAAAATTTTACAAAACACAACTAAGTCCTAATCCAATAGCGAAACAAATAACAAAAATCCGACGAAATAAAACAACTATAATACTCAAATACAAACTTCCCTACCAAACCCTATCAATATTCACCGAAAGCCTTCAAGAGCCCAACACGTAACACAGACACGCAAAACAACAACTAAACAAAACAAAAACCAAAAGATATCACCCAAATAAACAACAAATAATTCTCACATTCATCAATAACCTTGTCATATATTGTATATATGCGTGTATCTATTAATGTATGACTGTATACATGTAAATATACGCAAGTATTATTATATATGACAATAACAATAATAAAGATAAAGTAGCTTTAAGTTAGGCTAAGTTAGTAAATAAGTCAAAAACAAAACAAAAACAAACACACTATCATAAATGCACGCACAAAACAAATAACACGCACAAATACACTCACAAGAGTAGGAAATGTGAATAAACTCGACACGCAAATACTAGAACACTTTTTATATGTAAGTATACACACACATATTCTTAAATATACATATGCATTACTAATTAAGTTAAAAGCAATAAAGATCATTTGAAATGAATGAATGGTACTAAATCGACTTTTACCAAATTTTGTTTATATATAATATGAGTGTCCATCGCATATCTGTTGTGGCCAGCACAAGACTTTCTGATAAGCTGATACATATTCACGTGCAATATTTGGACTTAATATATGATTACTACGACTATGAATTTCATATACGATTTTCTTGCAAATGTTACACTTTTTGAGAATATGTTTCAAACAAAACGTGTTAAAAAAAATTATATTATTCATTTTGAATCTAACAATGAATCTGTAAGTGCCGCTATTTTGGATACTGATTATAGGACATTCAACTGTGCGATTATTTCCAAAATCTAATCAGTTCATTCCAAATATATCTCTCTCAAATACAAAATCTAACAATTGATTTTTTTTTTGATGATCCCCTTATTATATTTATATTCTTTACAAGGAAGTAAATATACATTCGTTTCTGATCGAGGTTTTGCAGTTCAGCCAGTGCAAGGTCTATTGTCCAGGTACCCTATTGTATTTGTTTGTTTCCGGTTATATATAGAGAGTACGGTGTTGGTTAAGTATTTGAACGCTGTCAGTTTAAGAGTTATAGAGAATTTGCGACGTTCTAATTTAAATCTGCCCATTTGTATGCACGTCTCAATAACGCTATCTGTTTGCTTTGCTAAACATTCTATATCTATCTTCGAACTTTGCCCAATGATTGAGTGGCTAACTGACTAGGTAGGTACTAGGTAGCTTGCATATCATCATTAATTATGATCTCGTTGTTCGCGACTAATTTTGAATATATTTAATACATAAATTATGCGAAAATAAATTATTTTTGAATGGCTAATTTTTAATATGGATTTAATTTTAAAATGGCTATAAGTCTGAAACGGTTCGCATTCGTGATTTTTTGTTACTCTTAAAAAGGCTCTTTGTGAATATTGAGTAAAATAATGTTTGCATACTCAATCTGTAACATGAATTTTTCACTAAGTTCAAATGTTCATATTTCTGAAGTAATCCTTTATGACAATTCTGTGCATAGTTTTGAAATCAGCATTATAAAATTGTGTTCTACATATATCAAAAAATTTCCTTAACAATAAGTTCTTGTCACCTGGCCTTGAATCCAAAGATGTATATAACTTATATACCTACGTTAGTTAGTCATCCCTCGATCGGAAGACCAAATTTGTGTCTTCTACTCTGAAGGTACTGCAGTAATTTGAAGTTTGAATCAATTTTGCAACACATTTCTTGGTATTCCATTTCAATTCGCTCGCAGTTTAAATCCAATCGCCCATATACTGGAATTATACAGCCCCAGAATTTGGAGTTCCCTTAATACTGATGCTTTTAGAAGAAGAAAAAATCTTTGAGTATTTTACAAAAAATTGTAAGGCTATTTATATCAACAAAATTTCTTTATATCGTGAATCTATTAAAAAAAAAACTGCAAATAGGTGCAACACAATTTAATATCATTTTTCAGATTGTAAAATAGTAATACAAATTTATTATTTTTAAATCATCATTGAAATATTATACGTATATGCTTGCGCGGAGTGGGGATTCTTATCTTATAACTGACAGTGCAATGGCGCGCTGCTCCCAAATAAAGCAAGCTGAAGGCATGGGTGCCTTGGTCTATGCTTGTTATAAGATAGTCTTGTGGTGGCCCCAAAAGCTCTTTTATAGTAAACTTGGGTCACCCGTGGGCGCCATGTGCCCATATGGTACACAGAATATAAGTCAGTTTTGACGGGTGGAGAATTTTCTTGTAAATCATAGTTACAATATGAAAATATAGGATTACCCTTAGACGGTTTTTTCTTCAATTTGTATCGTTTGACAGATACCAAACCTAAAAAAAATAAATGTTAATAATTTGATATATTTTTCCAGACAATCAAGTGTCTAAATATGTTTGAATTAACTCTTCAAGATATTGTTAATTATATAAATTATAATTTTATTTACTGCATCTATTTGTAGTTAAATATGTTGTAAAATGCACATTTAATATTATTTAATAATCTGATGCATGATATTATTAATTTTTGAATGACTATCATTAATATAATAACCCAGAAATGTTTGTATGTGAGTGTGTATGTGAGTGAGTATGTGAGTGTGTATGTGAGTATGTATGTGAGTGTGCATGTGAGTGAGTGTGTATGTGTAGAAAGCTTTTTTTGTAAAAATGCAGATTGACATAGACGGGGATCGAACTCACGACCTCCAGGGTGAAAGGCATGACACTTAGCCACTGCACCATGACGACTGTTAATAATGTTATAAAAAAAAATCAAATAGTTTATACTGAAATAAAACAATCACTACGATTCTGAAGTTCAGTCTGCTTTGAAATAGACAAAAACGAATCAAACGTCAGAATGAAATGTCAATATTGGTTTTTGTGATAAATCTTCAATTCAAAGTTTAATCTTAAGTTTAAGGGGAGTAGCATGCTATAATTTCAATTTTTAAGTGTATAATATGAAATAAGTGCATATTATTGCCTAATTAGCATATATTTTTAGCAAATACGTGTTTCTGTTCATATATTTTAATTCATAGTTAATATTTTTCACTTCAAATTGGCCAAGAAGCAGTGATTTTTGAAAATATGAGTTGCGGTAAGATTTTATAGTTCGTCAAATTATAATAACTGCAAGTAAGTAATTTTATAATTCTGATTATTAGAGAAATAAAATCTTGAAGAGATAATTCAAACATATTTAGAAACCGGATTGGTTGGCAATTTTATTTTCTATTTTTGATGGCACAATCCATTGTATTTTAGCATATAACTAATTATCACTTTTAAAACTGCCGTTACACTGCATCAGTTTAATACTCCAAAATTCAGAATCTAGCTTGATTATTTAATTCAAAAACAATAATGAAACAAATGTCAAATCATTAAAAATGTTGTGTAAAAAGGATTTTTTGAATAATCGATTCAAAAAATAAACAGCAATCGTAAGTAAATTTATAATCCTGTTTTTTATATACAATCATGGAAACTGTGTAAATGATACAACACATATGCACCATACAAGGTTAAAATCAAAGTTAAACAAAATTTAGTTTAAATTTATGTAACACAGTGCATGATAAGCGATCGAATAGTTAATCTCATAGTGATCTAAGAACAAAATAACGTTCAAAGAAAGAACTCGATTTTTTCTTTATTATTATTTGCGATGTGGAAATCTGTATTACTATTATAGTCAAACGATACAAAATGAAGAAAAACCGTGTAATTATTATTAAATTACATGAAAATTCGCCATCAGTCAAAACTGACCTATGATCTGTATACCATATGGGCACATGGTGCCCACGGGTGACCCTAGTTAATTATAGAATATAATAAAATAATGAATGTTTCTGAAATTTGGACGATTCATTAAAATTGTTAATAATCATTATTTACATAAAAGTATGACAATAAAACGATTTATTCTGATAAAGTCGGAAAAAGCGCGGTAACTTTGAAATACTACTTGATCGTATTTCATAGAGTAGGTGCGGTGTGCAATGAAGTTAGTAAGCTAGCAAATTAAGCTAGGATTTTGCCTAGCAGCAGCAAAATATAATACCCCATTGAACGCCTGTTTCCCGCCAATTTCGGTATTTTTGAACAGGACATTTGTCATTGGTTGAAGTTTGTAGTTTGAATTTACGATATATGTCAACACGAATAAAAAGGTTGTGTTATCCGAATTTTTTGAATGACGATGCAACGTCAAAAATAGTTGTACAACTGGCGGACTGTATTTATTTGCAGAAATATATAACAAATTTTGTATTAATACATAAAAATAATCAAGATAATTATGTTGTTTTAATAAATAGATGGGTTTTGCCAATTTCCATTATTAAAAGGAAACAACAACTAAATTGACAGATGTACCTTAGTTATAAAATATTTTGCTGCTAGCAGATCTTAGCGAATATCCGGCGCTAGTTTTGCTACCTCTACAAAAATCTAATATTATTTCATAATTTGTCTATTGCTTTTATTAGATGTTGTAACTGCGGTATTTATTACTGCGAACTGAATAATACAAACAATATTTTGAACATTATTTGTACACGTGCATTAAAACAGTCTCCATGCATGTATTATTACACAAAAATCGGTATTATAACTTTACTTACGGTTTCTGTTTTCTAATTGAATCGATTATTCAAAAATATGTGTATTACAAACTGTTAATATATATATATATATATATATATATATATATATATATATATATATATATATACTAGGGTCACCCGTGGGCACCATGTGCCCATATGGTATACAGTTGGTATGTGTTGTATCATTTAGACAGTTTCTATGATTGTATATAAAAAACAGGATTATAAATTTATTTACGATTGCTGTTTATTATTTGAATCGATTATTCAAATAATATGTATTACAAATCCTTTTTACACAACATTTTTAATGATTTGACATTTGATTCATTATTGTTTTTGAATTAAATAATCAGGCTAGATTCTGAATTTTGCAGTATTAATCTGATGCAGTGTCACAACGGCAGTTTTAAAAGTGATGATAATTAGTTATATGCTAAAATACAATGGATTGTGCCATCAAAAATAAAAGAATAAAATTGCCAACCAAACATGTTTCTAAATATGTTTGAATTATCTCTTCAAGATTTTATTACTCAAATAATCAGAATTATAAATTTACTTACTTGCAGTTATTATAATTTGACGAACTATAAAATCTTACCGCAACTCATATTTTCAAAAATCACTGCTTCTTGGCCATTTTGAAGTGAAAAATATTAACTATGAATTAAAATAAATGTACAGAAACACGTATTTGCTAAAAATATAGCTAATTAGGCAATAATATGCACTTATTTCATATTATATACTTAAAAATTGAAATTATAACATGCTACACCCCTTAAACTTAAGATTAAACTTTGAATTGAAGATTTATCACACAAAAACCAATATTGACATTTCATTCTGACGTTTGATTCGTTTTTGTCTATTTCAAAGCAGACTGAACTTCAGAATCGTAGTAATTGTTTTATTTCAGTATAAACTATTTGATTATTTTTTATAACATTATTAACAGTCACCATGGTGCAGTGGCTAAGTGTCATGCCTTTCACCCTGGAGGTCGTGAGTTCGATCCCCGTCTATGCCAATCTGCATTTTTACAGAAAAGCGTTCTACACATACACACTCACATACACACTCACATACACACTCACATATACACTCACATACAAACATTTCTGGGTTATTATATTAATGATATTTATATTGTAATAAACAGCACAGCCATGTAACATATATAAAAACAAGTGATCAATATCTTTATTTATTGTAAAAACAAAAAGTGTCAAATAAACAACCATTATAATAACTTGCTAACATTATTTATTATAAAATAGTAAATCAATTCGATATAAAACTTCAAAACAAACCTTTTTACACAACACTCAATTATTTGACATTTGATTCGTTATTATTTTTGAATGAAATAATCAGGCTAGATTCTGAATTTTGCAGTGCCACGGCTGTTTTAAAAGTGATAATGGGTCCTATGCTAAAACACAATGGCACATTGTACACAACTCGATATGCATTTTGAAGATTAGGAATATATTTAAAAATGATATTTGAATTATGCTGACGTATAACATTTTATTTTTACGTAGGGCATATTACTTGATTAGAAATTTATTAATTGCTGTTGTGTAGTCTTTTATTTCAGTATAAACTATTTGATTATTTTTTATAACAATATTAGCAGTCGCCATGGCGCAGTGGTTAATAATCTTGCCTTTCACCCTGGAGGTCGTGAGTTCGATCCATGTCTATACCAATTTGCATTTTTACAAAAAAAAAAGCGTTCTACACATACATACATACATTTCTGGGTAATTATATTAATGATTGATGAAATAAATGAATAGCAAAATAATAATTTAATAGCGATAGTGTAGTACGCCGTTGCTAAGTTACGGTGTGTCCGAGTGACGAATACATGGGCGTGAGTGGCGAGCGGCCAGTCGAGCTTGCATTGTGTAATTTATCACGGCGAAAGAGGCAAGCGGCCAGCGCAGCGCCAGCAAGCCATCCTGCCTGCTAGCGCAAGCCGTGCGCTGGCTAGTCCCTGTATCCGCCACCGTCCATCGTTGTCGTCGTCTGCATTCACTGTGTCAGCTTGCCAGCCCTTACACCCAACAATCAATACAACTAAATACATATTAATAATGCGAGTCAAGATCTCATGCAATTTGATTGCATAACAGACAGTTTCTTGCCATCTACAATCTCTGATTCTGACTTATTCCGTGATGCCTTGCATTTACAACGGAACATATTAAATATTTATAGAAATATGACATTTTCATCACACTGTAAAAGTGTATGCATTTGACGTACTTTTGTTTTGGCGAAAATAACTTGTTCACCATGTTTTTACGCAATTGGCATTGTTATAAATCTCATTTGTTTACTTTAAAAGATGGTACTCATAACTTGCGTCGTTAACGCTAAGTGAAAATAAATATAAATATGAGAATGTCTAATTTGACTGCAGCTGAGATACTGGTGATTTTTATAGTGATTTTAATTTTTTAACTTCATGCTATTACATCTTTGTTGGTAAAATATGCAGTTATGTTATATTTATTTATGTTTACGATTAATTAACATAATACTTTCGTTGGTGGGCACTTGGTGAAACATTTTCAATTATAAGTAAGTAAGTCATTAGTTCCTGATGATGACCGAGAGGTCGAAACAATTGTAGAGCGATAATAAAGATTTTGTGAAACTTACCAAGTGTGTTTTTCTAATTTATTATAGTTTACGATTAAGTTTATATTTTGAACATTTGAATAAAAATTAATATCAATACATTGGAATTTTACAATTGAAGGGATATATAAAACAAGATTAGGTACAACGCACCTATACTTTCAGCTCGCCTTATAAGTAATATATGCGATGCGAACAACATACTCCACTACACATATTATTTGGCATCCCATTTGAATCTGTTCACAGTTTAAATCCAATCGCCCGTATACTTCCCGAGTATAGGGCCTCAAAATTTGGAGTCCCCTTTAATACTGCACTTATAAAAATAATTAAAACACTCAAAAGTTTTACGAAAAATTTTAAGATATTTAATAACTACAAGATTTTTTCATTGCGTCAATTGGCCTCAAAAAATTATAATTTTGAATTTTTAAATTTGTACACATTCTTAGCTCGCCGTACGTAGTGCCAAAGAAGAATTTGGTCGTGTGCCTGTAGTATTCTCGGATCAAAAAATTGTATTAATAAAAAATGTTTGTCTCGTCGCCCTGAATCCAAATATATATATATATATATATATATATATATATATATATATATATATATATATATATATATATATATATATACTTGGATGTTAGTCGTCGCTCGTTCGTAAGACCAAATTTTTGCCCTCTACTCCTTTGAAGGTACCGAAGCGATTTACACCAAATTTACTACACATATTATTTGACATCCCATTTGAATCCATTCGCAGTTTAAATCAATTCGCTTGTATATTTCCCGAGTTATAGGGCCCCAAAATTTGGAGGCCCATTAGTGCTGTTCTTAAAAAAGTTATTTAAAAACCCAAAAATTTACCCAATATTCTAAGATATTTTATGTCTACAAGATTTCTTCACATTAATAATCCAAAGGCAATAAGAAATTATTAAAAATTATAATTTTGAATATTCAAATTTGCACAAATTCTCTATTTTAGTTTATCAAAAAAATCTACAAAAAATTGTAAGACTTTTTATATCTATAACATTTTGTCATATTTTCAGATTTTAAGCGCAAAGAGCCTAAAATGTTAAAAATAATCATATGTAATCTATTGCTCATTAGATTAACTAATCTAGCTAGCAATAGATAGCATTATACAATCACCGTTTTTGTTATGCTCGCTACTTGTTCTTTGCTAATTCTATCCTAACGGCGAGCTGTACGCATAGGTGCGTTGGGCCTAAGCTTGTTATTAGTATACCCAAATAATCTACAAAACAATATCTTATCTATAACATTTTTTCATATTAAGCTTTTAAGCGCAGAAACCATAAACAATGTTAAAGATAATTCAAAGTTAATCTAGTCAGCAATAGAAGGCACTAATCACTGATAGTGTATGCTCGCTTCTTGTATAGCACTTCGGCTATGCTCGTTGCACAAATATGAACATTTTGCAAGAATCTATGATGAATTAGATGACTCATCTTATTCATTTTCGTGCTTATGAAACTATGAATTAAAATACTTTTCAAAAATTAGTTTTTTCGCTGATTCTATACAAACGGCGAGCTGAACGCATAAGGCGTTGTACCTAAGTTTGTTAAACTTGTTTCGGTAAGTGGAGCCATTCTTGATATTGATATTTTTTGAAAAATCGAATTTAAAGTTGCTGCTTTAGTGGTACTTTGACATTATAAACCAATTAGCGGTTAAATATCTTAACTTGGCATTTGTATAATAGTTATTTATTCACCATTATCAGTGAATAATACAATTTTAACACACATGTAATATATTCTATAATCATGTGTTGGAATTAAATCAACTGGGTATAATAGTGTTTTATTTGTTTGGCAAACGCTCACTAGATCTAGTTAAAACAAAACAGTGTTTGTCAACAGTTTCTATCAATGTTTTCGTGAAATAGTATACATGTGTTAATTGTATGAGTACCTATATATATATATATATATAGGTATGACCCGCTTTGATCCGTATTTTAAAACGAGTTAATTCGAGCATACCATGAGGGTAGGTACTCTACCACCTAATTGTGATTCTACAACATTACACCAAATGACGAATGACAAACGGCACAACGAAGTGTGAATTGGACATTACACATATATACGTATGTGCAAATGTATTAACACTAGTAAGCATGAAATTCCCCGGATGATACTAAAATAAACTAGTTTTTTTAATATATCTTTTTATAGATCCTAGCCCGTGCAACTATGTAACGTATAACTATTAATTAAGAATATATTAATTAACTGGTACGCGACGATTAGTTGGTTAGTCGGGGTTTCAATTTTAGACTATTAAATATGTATATTATTAGAAAATCAAATAAATAATAGATATTAATGGATATAGTGGTTGGCACTTGGTGAAACATGTTAATATTTAAATAAAAGAACACTTGGTTGTTTCACAATATTTTAATTTATTACGACACGTGTTTCGACTTCGCAGTCATCATCAGGAGTGATTGAAAATATAAACAAAACAATTACAAGTAAACTTATTAACTAAATACAATATTGAGGAGGGGAGAGTTGTTTACATCAGTTTGCTCATTGCAGATCGGTTTTTGGGAATTGGCGGCCTTTCTTATTTCCAAGCATTCTAACATGTTAAGTCTTAATCCTTTGTTCTCAACATGATGGATTTTATAATCATTCTTAAAACTATGTTTATCTTCAATGCAATGCTGGGAAAAACCCGTGTTGCATTTATTATCCTTATTTTATAATAAATGATAATAAATGCAACACGGGTTTTTCCCAGCATTGCATTGAAGATAACCATAGTTATAAGAATGATTATAAAATCCTTCATGTTGAGAACAAAGAATTGATGGAACTTGGACCAGATAGTGTTGAATATTTACCGGATGACAAAGAAGACCTGTTACTTGATTAAACGAAGAAATGTGTTATAATAAATAAATAAAATTTTATTTAGTTATTTAATATATAATATTTAATCTATAAATTCATTTTAATTTGTATCAATAAACCATAAATCAGATGGTAGTAAATTAAATCACAACCTATGTTGACAAGGGATCAAGGTTTCCTAATGCAAGAAGTGCCTATGTCACTTTTATTTTAAGAATTATCAAAGAAAATCACAAACTAGTATCACAAATTACTTTACCTTGGCAAAAGTGATAACTTATTGTAAGTTAAAGTAAGTATAATTATGCGATTGATTCGTTGGATTTGGCCATTAGCTCGTGCCACGCCAATTGTTAAATGGATTAATTCTATATATTTTATTCTTGCAGTAATCCGAACCGTTCTGTCTTTACATTTTCTTTCAATGCAGCTATCTTCGCCTTCGAAGCTTCCAACTTCTTTTCTTTTTCTATATTCTGGTCGTCTTCCTCAGGTTTGTGTTTCAATTGCTTCGTTTTCGATTTCTAATTTGGGTCGGAATCTTGGTCCAGTTTTTGAATCGTCTGCACTATTTCTATATCTTGAATATGTGTCAGATCCAAATTGTCTTGAGTGTCAACGTTTATAAGATTTATTTCAGAACGTTCTCTTGGTTACCATCTGTTTTATTGATACTTTTGGTGATATGAACACTATCTGAATCTATAGTCAGTTCAGCTTCTTTGAATAACTCGTTACCCAGAATTATCGGTACTAATATAGCGACGTTTGGTACTACGTGTATTGCCGTATTAATTTTACAACAGACAGCTTCTACTTCAATTGTAAAACTACCTAGAGTTCTAATTTGATATGCACCAAGACCGGATAGGCAAATAGTATCTTGATTAAGCGCTGGTGATCCCAAACTTAGGTATCCGTTTAGCTTGATCAGATTTACATCACTACCTGTATTAATTAGTGCTATATCGACCTACCTTCCGATGATTACTTGTGTTGTTGGACGCTTTGAATCTTCTATTTTGCAAAGTGTTATTTTTGCATGGTTTTCATTAGGATTATTTTGTGTCCAAATGAATTGCAAGAAAAACACGTTGTACCATTTTCTTTATCCCTACAGTCCTTCGAACTATGACTATTATTCCCGCAGTTGCAACATTTAATTGTATTTTTCTGTTTTTGTTGTGCGTATTTTCTGATATAGACGATACACTACTTAACTGTGTATTTCGTCGATACTTCTCTTGTGTCATAGTGTCTTCATATTGTTTGATTATTCTTAACAATTGTTGTGGTTTTTCATAATCCATCAACGATAGAATTTTGCATAAGTCGATTTCTCCTATGCCGGAAATTATATATTCCATTACAGCCTGATTACTCAAGTGAAATCTTTTGGCAATGGCGACTACGTCGTAAAAGAATTCTTCTTAGAGAATGCTGCAATTATTTCGTTTCAGAAAATATTCCATGTCATCAATTCTTCAGAGCTTCCATCAAACCAGGTACGAGCAGCACCTTTTAGTTTTGAAAAAGCATAATACAATGTTGTTGCGTCGTCCTAACTGTAACCTCTTGATACTGCTTCAACCTTCTTTACCCATTGATTTACAGTAGGGGTAGCAGTATTTGCTGGTTGGTGATATTCAGGTATCATATCAATTACGTCTTTCAGTGCTAACGTTGTGGAGAGCAATGCCATTGAATGCATCGGACTGTCCCTAAACTGTCGTTCTTGTGCAAGTAATTGTCTTTCTCGATTGAGTAGATCTTGTTCCCATCGAATGAGTTCACGTTCACAAATTATATTATTTAACATAACATTTTTTACCTCTGTATCTGGACTTTGTTGTTGATTATCCATGCCGTCTTTTCCATGAATACTCATTGTGCTAGTTTCAGGTTTCGTCATATTTTCAGAATATTGTTTTATATTCAAGTTGTTTTCTTTCTTGAAGCAGTCTTCTTTCTTCAAGTCGTCTTCTTTCTTGACGTAGTCTTCTTTCTTCAAGACGTCTTTTTTCTTCAAATAGTCTTCCTTCTTCAAGTTAATTTCTTTCTTGAAGTTGTTTTCCTTCTTCAAGTCGTCTTCTTACTTGAAGTGGTTTTCTTTCTTGAAGTAATATTATTGATTTAAGTCGTTTCGCTGAATAAATAGCGCTTAGATGCAGTTTGACCCGCTATACAAGCATCTCAAGTTAGTTGCCTACTCGTTTTACTGTTGGAAAAATCTATACTGTTTGGTGCACAACGCAGTATAAGATTTTTCTAGCCAATAACTTATTATAATTGTTTTCACAGATCTTTTTTATACTACAACGTTACTAATTACCTCACTGTCACCACACACTAACACTTGCGATGTCATTTTCCATTTCCCTATTCCAAACGAGCCCCGAATTTTGTAGGGTTAAGAATTGTTCACAGCGAAATAATTAGTAATTAAGCTTAGAAAATTACAAATAATAATCTAGTTTGTATTATGACAAGCAATGTTAACATTCCAAGCACCACAATTTATGATAAATTTTGTTGCTGTGAATGTTAACCTTGTATGTCATACAACAAACTAGAATTATTACTTATAATTTCTAAGCTTAATTACTAATTCTTTAGCTGTGAACAATCCTTTAGTGTTGAAAACAGTTACAACAAATAATGTATTGCGTACGCCTTTAGATACACACACTAGATTTGATAATAATTATATATATATATAGTGTTACATTTAGTTATTACATTGGCAACATTCGTTTTTATATCTGATTCTAACCATTTCTAATGATCAATTTCTGTATTGCGTTACTAGTGCGATACTAGCGCCCGCACCAGTGGCGGTGTTTCGAATGGGCGCCCTTTAGGGCGACTCGTGGATCCCACATATATATATATATATATATATATATATATATATATATATATATATATATTAAATAGTAGTATTTGGTTTCAATTTGAAGAAACTTGCAGTTATCAAAAAAATACATTTTCTGATAAACCAAAAAAGGTGTCAATACAAAGAAGAAGAGATATTGAAATTAGAATGGGACAAAAATTATTTGGTCAAAAATTAATTTCCTTATTTTAATTTTCTTATATATATATATATATATATATATATATATATATATATATATATATATATATATATATATATATATATATATATATATATATATACTAATTTTTATGCCTTTGATATTTTTATTATTTATTTATATATTGTAAACAAGATATATTTTATGTTTTAGTTTTACTAATTTTAAGAATAAAGAATTTGTTACATATTTACACACAATTAGGTAAAACTAATGGGAGTAACATATGTAATACACGATTCTACAAAAAAGAATAAGTAAAATTCAAGATGATTGAATTTAAACCATTTTCTAATTATATATTTAAATTTCGATAACCCTGGCCTGTGGATTAAGTAGTTCTACTCCCTGCTGTGAATGGTACAGCCCCCCATTAGATAGTCAAAGTCATAACGAATTATTTTTGTACATACCGTGAACACAAATCTTTAAACGCGATTATCTCGAAACCACATTTTCAAAGTCGGTGACGGCGAATAACGACTTGGGACATCTCCATATCTTTTCGGTACCTTACAAGTACTTTAGGATTCGCTTGATCACGTTCCAGTGAGCCGAGTCATGATTTGAAGTATACCTACTGATCTGATTTGTGGTCTTGTCACAATTGCTGCAAACATCAATGATGTTCTGACCCCCTGGCCTTGAATTTTGGCTCATTCGAAGTTGCATCTTTAATAGAGAGGACCCACATACTCCCAAAGACCTTCATGTTGCCAGTTCCCACGTGTTTTTCTTTTCAAGGGCGTAAAATTCCTCTGTGATCACCTTTGACCACTCTCTTGACTCGCTGCTATCCACGGCTTCTGAATAAATTTGCGGCTCACTGACCTCAGTGATGTACGCCGTGTACCTCTCTGAATGCTTCAGGTCATCTCTCTTCCGGAGGTTGTCGACCGCTGCTCCATCGTCATCTCGAGCGACTTCTACTTTTCTCTGGTTTTCACCGTCTTGCTCTTCTCCGGCCATGTCTCGTCGGTGCTCCACCGGGAATCTGCACTGTCTTCTTTTCAGCATGTATCGTAGTGTGTACATCAAAAATTACGTTCCTCAATATCTTGATCTTCTTCGTCGCCGGATCAAACAACCGATAGTTTTCTAAATTCCCATCGTATCCAACAAATATAATTTTGCTGGATTTGTCCTCGAGTTTGCTCCTTTGACTATCCGGTATATGAATAAATGCAGTGCAGCCGAACTTCTTTAGGTGTGACAATATCGGCTTCCTCCTTGCGAAGATCTCGTACGGCGCCGTATTCCCCTTCTCACTCGTAGGTGTCTAGTTAAGAATGTAGACTGCCGTATTAACCGCTTCTTCCCAGAGGTATTTAGACGCATTCATCGCATGTATCATGGATCAGGCCCTCTTCATGACTTCTACTTTTCGGATTTCTTTAGATGGATGTGGAAAACAATGTTGTTTGCCATACAAACAAGATTCACAGAGAAATTCTTCTTCATCACTCAACGTTATGCCTGCTATTACCCTATTCTTGATCATGTCTCGAATGCGCGCAATGTTTAAATGGTCTAGTCTTTTGTGCCACGCTTTCATGCTGTTTTCTGTAACTTGATAGACATGATGAGTGGCGGCCATTCTGAACATCATTCGATAGACGTTGTTCTCATGGAGAACTGTTTTTGCACTCACTTTTGAGCCTTCTACGATTTTAGTCTGTTTTCCACACTTAACCAACCCTTCTTGGTTACGACGGCTTCAGAAAATATATTTCTTTTCAGGTCTGGTTCAAACAAGACATTCGTGATGATCGATTTATGCCACTCATCTCTCACCAATTTTTCGATCTCGATATCTACCTTTCCCATGACAGGAAGTGACACGTTCTCGATTACGACAGTAGTTCCTCGAGCGACATCAGACAGGTTGGAAAAATATTGAATCCAATATGACATATGAGCTGATGCTCCACTGTCCATAAACCATGTATCTTCCATATTGTCCGCGCCACTAGAAAGTTTTGTGTTGAAAGCCGAATATTCCTCCTTATCTTGATCTTGTGACTTCTGTTTCGGCTTACTCCTACAAAACCATGCGATGTGCCCTCTCTTTCTGCACTGATAGCAGACAACATTAGACTTCCCGTCGGGTTGGCTCTGGTTGCTCGATCTAGCTGATGGCGACTTACTGTTCTTCGTCGTTCTATGCGATTTCCCCGATGGATTTCTCCCAAACAATACTGGAATGCGATCTCAAATTGCTCAGTCAATGACAAATTTGCTGACTGTTTCACCATTGTACTTCAACTTATTTGCCAAATTTTTAACGTTTGCGATACTGATAAAACCGTTTGTGCGCGATCATCTTGCTGGACTCAGACCGTTGCAAGTAAATGGAATCAAGCTTACCCATGATCTGATAAGATGACTCACAATTCTCAATCAAAGTGACCTGGGAGTACCCCAACGCAGACATCAAGAATAACATCTCTGTTACTTCACACATGTTTTCTGTGGGTCCACGTCTACTGCCGGCGTCTGTTCAGTCCCATGAACGATGTTGTACAATCTCTTTGCATCGTTTTGTTGCCATCGTTTAGGCTGTTCAGGTCTTACCTATCTGACATCGTGACTTCTCGACGATTTCAGCTCTAAACATCAAAATATATCACCAGCACGACAAGAGTCCTTACAAACAATCAAGATCTTTTAACAACAGTTCTCCCTACACGACAAACGGGACTTCAAACCGCACGCTTCCACAGCACGTTTCTTTTTATCTTTCAGGTTATCTCTTTGGCGATTCAAAATCCGACTAACAACCTTCAATCGGTCACAATTTGTCAGGATCACCGACTTTACGCGTGTCCTGGGCCCATAACCATTTAATAAATAAACCGTTTATTTAGCTTAATAATCATTCATAAAGTATATAAAGATTTGTTCGCGTGTTTTTGCGTACTACTGGCGCTTTCGTCAAGATGGCGCCAGCGTCGAAGCGCGATACTTTAAATTAGTCAATAGGAATAACGATCACCAATGAACTCGAAATGGTCTATTCTATTAGAAGAAAAATTGCCAATGTCCTGCCATAAAAACATTCCAAGTTAAAAAAAATTTTGAAAGGCCTACATCTAATAGAGATAGTGAAAAAATAGTTTTTTAGTGTTTAATTTTGCAAAATTAAGAAAATGGACATTGGCTCTTTTTCTACCAAGGTACAGAAATATTTCTTATATACAAAGTAAAGAAGAATTGCACGCTTTCTTCGATAAACATCCATCGTTGGTGGTCGAATTGCTACGGTGATGCAGCGGCTACGTTAGTTTAAAAACCGCATGTGTGCACCGGGCCTTGTGCGCTCAATGCAAACAAATGTACATAGCCAGCACTCTGCGACACACTCTTAGCTAAGTGAACATGTAAATGTATCTAGTAAGCAAATAGGTAAGAAAATATCTATATTTTGCACATACTCTCGTTAAAATCATTGATCCTTTTGTCTATGTCGACCGCCGATGCCTAAGCTGCGACTTCCCGTACGTGGGGGGTCTTGTCTATTGTCACCTCCAAGTACTTCACCTGAGGTTCTGGCTCCACTTGAACACCCATGATGTTGAAGGGGATGGGTGGTACCTTCCTCCTTCCTGCCAAGATAACCGCTTCCGTCATCTTTAGCCTCACCGCCGAGATCCACTACAGATAGTTTGAATAGCAGCGTCTGCTGTTATTTTTAACTCACTTGCAGTTGAATTGCGTCGATCGTGCTTCGCCCCTCCCTGAATCCATACTGGTTTTCAGCCAGCCCTCCAGTGCGTTCTAAGTCAGCTCGTAGACGCACCCTGACCAGGTGCCTCGCCACCGTCCGCTCTTTCCCTCAAAGCCGTATTCATTACCTCCAGAACTGCTCCATCGTTGCAATCCTGACGGCTTCAGCCTGGACACCATCCGGGCCGAGAGCTCGCCCAAGTTTAAGCTTCCCCGTCGCTCGGTGAAGCTCTTCTGCGTTGAAGGGGGGCACTTCTTTCTCAGCTACGCTTACAGGAATCCAATTTATGATCGGCCGCTGGGGAAAGAGGGTACTAGCCACCGCTCTCACCTGTAGGCGACTCAGGCTTCCCTTTGATCTTCCTGGTGGATATTTTGTAGCCCTCTCCCCATATTTTCGCATCGATATCACTGCAGAAGCGTCTCCAGCATTCCCGCTGGAATTTCGTGATAGCAAGTCGGAATTGCTTCTTTGCCTCCAGCAGCGTTACACGCCTCTACAATGGCAATCCTGGATCCTGCCCGGGTTAACAAACCACGTCCTAGCAGTTAACTGTCCCCTTAAGCTCTCCCTGAACTTTTTAGAATCTAGCTTCCTGCTATCCCCCCCCCCTTGAATTGCTTGCGGCACTGATGCTGCTGGCCCGCTGCTGCTGTGGAGCGAGAACTTGATGAAGCGGTGGAGGCTGACTCCCTGCAGTGTGGTACTAAGCCGGGGGAGGGCCACGTCAGGTCGATGATTGAAGTCGATGTACTTCTCCTGAACGTGGACGTGAACGTGGACGTGGAGCCCAGATTCATCACCGTCAGGTTCATACTCGCAGCCCATTCCGTGAGTCGATCCCCTCTTGCGCCCATCATGGCCCCCAATCTGGCGCCTTGGCATTGAAGTCGCCAGCCACCAGGACCGCTGTGTGCCGTCTCGGAATACTTGTCCCCAGCTGAGCCAGGAACTCGCTGTACTCGCCGATGGTGCGGTTGAGGGAAAAGTAGAAGCTGTAAACAGTCCACTGACTGTACCTCAACTATACAAAGCCGTCGCCCCATCTGGTGGCCAAGATTACCATGGCGGTATTCAAAGTCTTGATAGCAGCGTCCCCCTTGGGGTCTAGCCAATTAAAGCAGATCTTCGTGTTGGGCTCAGAGACCAAGAGCGGGTTGATACATCCCTCAGCCGCCGAGGCATATAGAAGGTCATGTGCCACCCTTTGGAAGGTGGTTCCTGCCCAAGTGTGGCTGCAGAACTACCATCGCCGTCTGTGTGCCCACGTAGGCTGGTCTAAGTGGGTGTACCAGCACGATGCCAGTGGGAGCCATTACGGCGGTCCTAATCGCTCCTTCTAGTCCAGTTACTGTGATGGTTGGGTCTAGGTCACTGACCCTCAGGGTGACCTTTTTTTAACCAAACTGCAGGCTTAACGCCTGCAATCTTTGACGTGATCGCTTTCCTGTCTAACCTCTATAAGGAGATCACCAGCCATGGCTTGCCTCATGGTTTAACCTGTACTAGTGCGTCTGCGGGGTAGATTGCGTCTTTCACTATTCTGATTAGGTCAGTAAATATGTTGCTCTCTCCGCTTTTATAATTACCGCATCGGGTGTCACACGTATCCTGAGTTTCTTGTTTTTATAATATTGTTTGCAGTTTGAGTCTGGCTTTCCCTGCCAGTCCCTTTGGCCGCCCCTTCTTGCCCTCCCCGGCGTAGACCAACACCACTATATTGGTATCGGAGAAGATGTTTTCCAGCATCTTCTTTGTTGCCATTTACCTTTGGCCCTTTTGCTCCACCTCAATTTTTGGGAGGGCAACATTGACAAAGTGTGGAGCATACTGCCGCCGTCTCCACATTAAATTCGAAAGGCACTGGGGTTCTGGTGGGAGCCTTCACCAGACAGCCCTCTATTTCCTCCACTTTGGTGAAGACTTCCTTCGGCCAATAGCAGCGCATGTTATCCCTGGCTTCTTCGTATGTGGCATTAATGCCCATGTTTCCCCGGATTTCCTCTGACATGCGCTTGCCAGTGACTGCCGTTTAGGACCCGGCCTCTTCCGCCCATATACGCCTTCTGGATTTGCTCCATAACCGTGGTCAGTTTTAGTGCGCCCTGGGCCACGTCTTTTCTGATGTTGGTGGCGTTTCTTAGGAGCTCTTTTAGGCCTTCGTCGGCCATTTGTCCTAGACCCATTTTTAATAACCAATATATCAATGATGTAAAGGTGTGAGTTCGCAGTCAATCTCGTTCGAGCAAATTCTTGAGTAATATAAATTTTCCAGTGGTTTGGCAAAATAATATGTTATCAGTAAAGAAAATCCGTTCTTAGTACGCCATACGAAGTACCTAAGATTCGTCGCCTTGATTCCAAGAATATATATAACTCATATACTTGGATGTTAGTCGTCGCTCCCTCGCTCGCTCGTAAGACCAAATTTCTGCCCTCTACTCCTCTGAAGATACCCGGAGCGATTCACACCAAAATTGCTCCACATATTATTTGGCATCCCATTTGAATCCGCACTCAGTTTGAATCTAATTTCCCGTATACTTCCCGAGTTATAGGGCCCCAAAATTTGGAGCCCCCCAAAATACTCCCTTATAAAAATAATTAAAAATCCCAAAAATGCTACTAAAAATTTAAAGATATTTTATATTTATAAGATTTTTTAATTTTGCTAACTCAAGGGTGTCTGGGCATGCAGACACTTATACAAAAAAGACAATACGGTCACAAATTACACAGTTTCATTAAATTCTGTAAGGTAACGTACGAAAATACAACAACTCTTTTTTCTTGTCAAAATAATAATACTACAGTTCTGCCGCAACATTCTCCCCCTCGGTGTTGAGCTGAAGTTCGCGCAACACCAGCAATTTTAGTTGACATCCAAAATGCCAATTTTAGTGACTGGTCGGCGGAACGTTCCGGTAGCTGTATGTACATCAGCAACCCTTGTGAGTCCATCTGGTCCGGGGTGTGTTGCAGTGATGACTCCTTTTGGCCAATGATTTCTTTGCAGTGCTGGATCGACAATTTCGACCACGTCGCCTATCTTGACTGGGCGGACTGTTTTCGTCCACTTATCTCGCTTGAGCAATGTTGGCAAATATTCTTTCACCCAACGCTGCCAGAAGTGATCAGCTAGCCTCTGCGCTATTCTCCATTGTTTCTTTAATGAAACATCGACGTCTTGAAATATGCCAGGTACTGGTGCCGGACTGGAGCAGCCTAGCAAGAAGTGATTTGGGGTCAGGGCTTCTTCATCTCTAGAGTCTAAAGAAACATGTGTTAGGGGTCTAGAATTAATTATATTTTCGGCTTCGGCGAATAATGTTTGAAGTGTTTCTTCTTTTGGGTATCGTTGTTTTAGTGTTGTGTTTAGAGCCTTTTTCACGGATTGAACCAATCTCTCCCAGCATCCGCCCATATGTGGAGAAGCTGGTGGAATAAACTTCCATTCAATTCCTTTTGTCGTCAATTTATCATTAATTTGAGTTTGGTTCAGATTTTGCAGAGCCTCCTTCAATTCTGTGTCTGGTCCTTTAAGATTGGTTCCGTTATCGGAAAACATCTTTAATGGATATCCTTTTCTGGATATAAATCTTCGTATTGCCATGATACAAGAATCAGTTGTCAAGGTTGCAGCAATTTCCAAATGTACCGCTCGAGTCGTCAAGCACGTAAACAGGACACCATATCGTTTCTCGTGACTTCGTTTCACAGTCACTTGAATAGGACCAAAATAATCCATCCCTGTGAACGCAAATGGACGAACGTGACTGGTTAGGCATTCCGGAGGTAACAAACCCATTTCCGGTACCTGTGGATTTACGCGTGTGTTCTTGCAAATCTGACAGTTATTCCATGAACTTTTGACTGCAGCACGTGCGTTTAAAATCCAATATTTCTGTCTTAATTCATTTAAAACTGACTCTCTGCCATGATGACCCATTTTCACATGATACCAATGTATCAGTAATTTTGTAAATTTATGATTCCAGTCTAGAATAATCGGGAATTTAGCGTCTTCGTTAATGTTGTGTGCCATTTTAATTCTGCCTTTTAGTCGTAAAACTTCCATTTCATCAATAAATGGAGAAAGTTGTCGAAGCCTACTTGATGCTAGCAGAGGTTTTTCCGATTTAATGGCTTCAATGTCTTTGGGAAAACATTCTAACTGGGATTGTTTACTCCATAGTTTTATAGCATTTTCTATTTCATCTGGTCCCAACATCGTAGATCTGTTAGTTGGTGATTTACAACAGTTAAAAAATTGTATTATCCAAGCTGTCGATCTTTTTAATCGCATCCATGATGAAAATCTGTCTATATTTGGAAGACTATCATTAAAATTTATGGTCGTGAAGAATATTTTATTTTTAATCTCTTCAGAAAGACGTTCATCATCTGACAAATGCTTATCTGGAATTTCTTGTGGCCATTCTGACATCTCATGTTGTAAGAATTCAGGTCCGTTAAGCCAGCGACTGTTTTGACCTAAATCGCATTTGCAATTGTTTCTAGTTGCTTCATCTGCAACGTTTTTGATTGATTGATTACAATTTTCAATTATATGAAATTTTTTGTTACAGAACTCACATATGACTGGATTTTTAGACATATCAGTCTTCGTTGTTGTGGTTACACAAACAGTTTGTTTTTTATTAATTTCTTTTTCTGATCTGTCATTTTTAGCTCGTCGTACAGTAAGTACAAAAGAGCTATAGTGATTGGTCGTGTGTCTGTAACATGCTCGGATCGAAAAAAAATCTTAACAAAAAGTTCTTGAAAGTTCTTGTATTTTCGCCCTGAATCCAAAAATATATATAACTCATATACTTGGATGTATGTATCTCGCTCGCTCGCTCGGTCGGTCCGTCGTAAGACCTGAGTTTGTGACCGTAACTCGTCTGAAGGTACCGGGCCGATTTTTATGAAATTTGGTATACATATAATTTTCATGCCCGTGATGTTCCCGTCGCATTTTAAATCCAATCGTCTGTACAGGACCGGCGTTATAGGCCCCCAAAATTTGGAACCCTCCTAAATACTGCCCTTAGTCAACTTTTAAAAATTTTAGAATTTTCTACTCAACATTCTAAGATATTTTATGTGATTAAAGTTTTTTCAAATTGTGAGCCCATAGGCTTAAAAAAAATAATATAAATATATTTTGAAGTATATCAGACATTGATCGCCATCTGTTAGTGAAATGAAAAAGTTGTCTATTTGACAGTAATTTGTTTGGTTATATTTTCCAATGTATAAAACATTTGCTTCTGTGTTTTAATTAATAAAATTAGGAAATGTTCATCAAATAATTATCAATATCCATGGCAAATCACGAAACGAACGATATTAACGTTACCCATGTGGATGTGTGCAATTTTAAATGTGGGGTTTTTGGAAATTAAAACTGTTATGGTACAGGAATAAATAAATGTCGGGATCATAATTGGTTAGATTGGTTCAATGGGCTATGTGAGTATAATGTCGATGATTAAGAATTATATACGTAAACTTAGAAATTTATTCATTTCATATTAAATGCCGATGAAATATCATAACAACAATACATTTTGTACTATAATAATTGCTATCGCTTTTAGTTTTGTATTTATTGATGTGACCGCGCTCGCCGGAACGGCGAGCTGATAGCACTGGCGCTAGCGCCAGTTCTTGTTAAAATCTAATTTTAGCGTGTATACCATTATGGCGCGATGCGAAATGAAATTTAACCATTTAGAAAACTCTAAAAGTATTGCGAAACCTGAGGAACTCTTTCCCAGTTGTTTTCCCCATTTTAGTTTTAGATTATACGGCAATTTATCAGTTAATTCATCCAATAGTTGCGGATTTGTCATGTAAGACTCGCATCTTAACATTTCTGCCGTTGCAGCTAGATTGTAAACTACACTGGCATAATCAATCAGAGATTCAAAATGTCCGTCTTTTGGTGGTGGTGTTTGTTTAGCTTTATCAATCAGTGTATTAATTATGAATCTTGGCTGACCATATCTACGCTGAAGTGACGAAATGATGATTTCAAAATTGTTTGGCACCATAAGTAGAGACTCCACATATGTTCGTGCTTTTCCTTTGAGACATCTATCCAAACGGTCCATGTTGTCGGCGTCGCTATATCCACAAATGTCGGTTGACCGCCGCAATTTGCTTATAAATCTAGGCCATTCTGTAGAATCTCCGCTAAATATCGGTAGTTCCTTTTGACACGTTTGTCTGGCCAGAAGAAAATCAATTTTGTCAGTCCGTTGATTGTCTTCGTTATTATTACGATTGTCTTTGTCAGTTTGTTGGAACCAATGTGCAACTTTATTGGTCGAACATTGCCTATCGTCCTCGACAGGAGGTTTAAAGCTCTTCCCCGAAATAGATGCACCAGAATGACTGAGGTTGTCTTCCACCTCTATTTCAGCTTCGTTAAGCTTCAACTTTAAATCAATTAATTTTTTTTCTCATTCAAATTTGCGTTGTTCCTTTTCGGTTTCTAAATGTGCTTGTTCTTCTGCTGCCTTTAATTTGGCTTCAAGTATTCGCCGTTTTAAATTAGAAGAATGAGTGGACGTACCTTTTTTTGAGTGCGTTGACGTTGAATCTTTACTACGTGTTTGACTCACGGATACACTTCTAATACCACCATCGGTGGCGAGGTTCTGTGCCATTTTCACATTCTGGGCTGTTGGCCGGGTAAACTCGACTAGAAGCTGAGTTCTTCGCCTAACCTCCAGTTCTGTCTCGCTGAAGTGACCGCTTGGTTCCATGGTTGCGCTCGGGTACCGTAGAGGCGTTTGACCAAAATTAGATCGGCGACTTTGTCGGATGTTTTTACTCATTTTTAGCACTCATAAATAACTGATAGTCGAAATATGACCGTACTAACTCAAGCTAGTAAACTATTTACTATAGAACTAATAATCCGGTTCGAAGGACCAATTATGTCTGGGCATGCAGACACTTATACAAAAAAGACAATACGGTCACAAATTACACAGTTTTATTAAATTCTGTAAGGTAACGTACGAAAATACAACAACTCTTTTTTCTGGCATGCCAACTTCAGTTCTGCCGCAACAAAGGGGTATAAAAAATTATTAAATATTATAATTTAATTTTTTTTAATATACTCTAAAAAATTTTAACAAAATAAATTACAAAAAATTGTAAGTTCTTATAGCTGTAATATTTTTTCAAATTGTTAACCAAAACGGCATAATAATTAAAAACCGCTGCTCGCCTCGCACATATACTTATGAGGCGAGCTGGACGCATAGGTGCATAAGCTTGTTTTTTTTTGTAAAAATTAATAAACTCTGCCCTTTGTTTTGCGTATCAAAGCTGAATAATCTATGATATAGATGAATTTAGCAACATCAATAACATTCCGGATAAATGCAACCCAACTTACACCAAGTTAGTACAGGCTGCATACATCCTAATACATAACACAACAAAAAGCTTAAGACAGACCATCAAGTTCATCTAGTTATGTTAACTAATGCCGCAAAAGAACACCGGCCCAGTACAATTTCGGAGATAAAAATGAAAACTATAATAAATAACCTATTTTGGAGGTTTTTATTTTTAATCTCAAAAACTGTACGTTCAAATAAATAAGCAATTTTACCAGGCATTATTTATGCAATTACGAATTCACTGTTTTTTTTTTTTTTTTTTTTAATGATTGAACCTGTGTTTTTTTTTCTTTTTTTTTTTTTTTTCTTTCGAACTTTATGTTTGACTTAATACGTAGCATACGTTTATAAGGAAGCACTTGTATTTGGTCCTGTAAAATATTTTAAATACTGCATAAAAGTGTGGTGTCATGGTAAAAACCAATACCGGCGATCACATACTTATTAACTTATTATATAAATACAAATGTGTTTGTTACCTAATCGCATACACCAACTCAACACTTGTTATAAATAAACATTAAAATTGCGAATTACAATGACGTCATTGTAGGTCAGTGTCTTTAGGTGAACGAACCAGACGCACACGCACGCACGTACACGCATTTCATGTTTATCTGAAGCCTGAAGTGAAAGTGGGTCTCGCCCACCACTAGTATTGAGTAAATACGTCATACATATTGTCGCACTCCGAAAGAAAGTTATTTACTTCTTAAACAAATTTTTATTTCATTCAACGTATATTTCGGTACTTAAATTAAGAAGGTGGTGTTCCCGGTAATATATATGGTGTGGCCTTCACTCGATTTTCTTGTCCTTACACTATCTTTATTTATAATAATGCTATATTTTGTGATATATTCACCCTATGATTGCTATGAAACAACATCAATATGCATTGAAACGAAGAAAACGTAAATATATAATAGCCATTTTCAAAAGCGAATTTTCAGTAAATGCTACTTATATGATGGTGAATCAAAATCGAATACATAGGAATTTACATGCTATTTTTAATATGCAACTATTATCACCCCAGTACATTTTACAGACAAAATGTAAATACAAAACTTGTTAAGAATTTTAAACTGCATCAATTAAGATTAATATCATTGATTAAATACATTTAACATAAAACGTATTTAATTAATTAAATATATCTATTTCATCAAAAATCAATGTGACCACGGAATTTCTTGATAGTATATTGTTATTTATTATATCTGTTATTCATTGAATAATTTTTACAAAATATATTGCCTGGGTGATTTTTTCTTTTTTTGTGTACCAAATTAGGCATTATAATAGAAAAGAAAACATTTTTCATTTTTAGCTCGTTTAATACAAGTACGTTTTGTAAAAATTATTCAATGAATGACAGTTATAATATTAAAACAATATGCCATCAAGAAAATCCGTGGCTACAGTGTTTTTTGATGAAATTGACATAATTAATTTATTAAATAAGTGTTAAATTAAATGTATTCAATGAAATGAAACTTAATCGACGCAGTTTAAAATTCTTAACAAGGTTTGTATTTACACTTTGTAAAATGTACTGGGGGTAAAATTCCTATGTACTCGAATTCGATTATATGTATATATAAGTACCATTTATTGAAAAATCACCTTTGAAAATGGCTATTATATATTTACGTTTCCTTTGTTTCAATACATATATATATATATATATATATATATATATATATATATATATATAATATATATATATATATATATATATATATATATATATATATATATATATATATATATATATATATATATATATATATATATATATATATATATATATATATATATATATATATATATATATATATATATATATATATATATATATATATATATATATATATATATATATATATATATATATATATATATATATATATATATATATATATATATATATATATATATATATATATATATATATATATATATATATATATATATATATATATATATATATATATATATATATATATATATATATATATATATATATATATATATATATATATATATATATATATATATATATATATATATATACATATATATACAAAAGCTACTAGATATTTTAATATCTTTAACAATTGTTATATTCAATTTTTCGCAAAACTTACGCCGTTTTCGAGATATCGAAAACGTTGCAAAAGTAAACCACTACTTCCGCTTAAGATAATGTTTCTAAACACAAAACATTTTCTTCCGAGAACTATATCGGATTTAATTTTATAGGCACACACAGACATCTTTACGAAAATAGTCAGAGACGATTCAGGGATGCTCACATCGTGTATAACCGTTATAATCTCGAATTCGACATGTTTCGTAATCACAATACTTCCTATGCATTCATATAAGAAAGTAAAAAAAAACAAGAATGCGAATATGCTCAAAATTTATGACTTTAGATTCGCGACGAATATAACAAGCATCTCACAAATATATACTCACAAATTTAATTCAAAATTATTTTAATTCGGCAATCATAAATAAAGCTAATAGCATCCTTTCAATATCCATAAATGAAATTTAAATAATTGCAGAGAAATGATTTTATATCATTGAAATAAAAATAATCACTATTACTCAATGTCAACAATGAGCAAATATGTTTATTTTCATTCAAATATATCCATGAACTGTGTAACTTTTTAATCAAAAGATAAAGCATATTTAGGACACTAATTGCTTGATGGTTATTAAATATTTCATAAGTTTCTAGTAATTATCATGGAAAATAGATAGTGATATGATAACACAAACTTTAAGAAGAATAGTAATAAGTAAAAGTAAACAATCTTCTCTAGAAGACGATGCTGTGCTGAGTTCTATGAATAAAATCATTTCTGTGGAAAAACATAAAACTCTTAGCATAATATTTGCATGATAATATAAATGTTTGCTAAACATTATTTGATAAATTATTGAATTGCATATCAAATTCAATAGAATCGTATAAACAAATTTTGCTAACTTTCTTTTGCCAAAAATAATATGTTACTTTTACTAATTTGAATAAGTTTGACAATATGTTTAATTACATATATTATTTTCGTGGCGTACGTATCTATAATTTCATAAATAGTATACAATCTATGTAGGTTGCTTATTGTTTAAGAGAAATCTTTCTAGAATATTATTTTTTAATATACGATATTTTAAGAGAGTTTAGCTCATACCAAAGAGGCATTCGGCAGTGTATCTGTAACATTTTCAGAATACTAGCACAAAAATTCACATTACACATTCTTGATTGCAAAAGTAAGTAATACATGATTGTATGTCGCTCACTTGGTCGATCGTCCTAAGTTTGTGTATGTATGTATATATATATATATATATATATATATATATATATATATATATATATATATATATATATATTTGGAAAAACAAATTGAAAATATCAAAGAAAATTAAAAGACATAAATTTACAAAATTTCTTCATCATGTGAGCTCAAAGGCTATATAAAAAAATTTAAAATGATTAATATTATAAAACCTTTTAAACCATAATATTTTTTCAGATTGTGTACCCAATGGCCATGCCGCTCGCATTTACAATTCTAATATTATAAGGCGAGGTGAAGGCATAGGTACCTGTACAAATGCTTGTTTTGAATATATCCAGTATAAACATAAAATAATTATTATATTTTTTATGTATATTAAGTTTCTCCCGTGGAAACCCACTAAATTTGGTAAGAAGTAAATTTAGTAGCTTTTATTCTTCTGGAATTATAGGGCCCTAAAAACGGGACCTCTTAATACTGACCTTAATAATATTTGAAATAAAAACAATTGCTTTTACTATTGAATCTTAATATTTTTAATCTCCGGCTATATCAATTATTTGTATTGCAATGTTCTTCGTACAAATTCTACTCGCCTCACATTTAAAAGCCTTTTGACTAATTATACAAAAAGAAACTTTACAATTATCTTTTCAATCCATAACATGACAATAATGAACTTGAAACTATAAATTAAATATGTAAATGTTTCAATTACTCATCCGTCAATCACATACCAAAAAGAACCTTGCAGAGCTAAAAAAAATTAAAGAAAAAATCCCAGACATTAGCATATCAAAACAAAGCATTCGTAGGAAATATAAATAACAACATCTACGCATTAAAATTCTATGTATTTTGTAATCCCCAGATAACTAGATCAAGTGATACCTACGGGTGATACATTCCTTCTAGATCTTCCTTTATTTATGAAAGTTTCATTTGTGTACCGATGACGTCAACAGTACGTAATAAATGACGGTGAGATTGTAGCATAAATACAGCCGACAACTATAGGTAGGATATCAATAGACAATTGTATTTTACTGACATCGCATATCAGTGTTTAAAAAACAAACAAGATAAACCAATTCTTTTCCGAATTTAAGATATCAATTATGAAGATAATGTGTTTATTAGTTGTACTAATTGTATTTGTTACAATCAGTCAGTGCTCACCTGTACCAGTACCACAAGGTAAATATCAATTTAGCTATTGCTTTTTTTGAATAACTTAAATTCATTGACACTTGCGCCAATGCCTCCAGCTTATCGTATTGCTTATATATAATCGAAGCTAGTTTATATAGAGATCAAGATGACCAATAAATCTATTATTATTATTATTAAAAATAAACTGAAGTGGTTATCACTCGACATCTTATACATCCACTATCTATTTACTGTTTATTGTTTTCTTTACTTTAAATTCATGCTTGACTGCCGTAAAAAAATATCTGTATGTGTAGTAACTAGGAAAACGTAAATTTTATTATTTTTATATGAAATTTTTAGTAAATGATAAATTTTTAGGGAAGAACATCTATTAAAGTTGCCAGAAATTTTAATATATTTAACTACAATTAGACCATTTACAAGTTTTAAATTTGAAGTATTATAAATTTGCCTTCAACCGTTTTGTCTCTTGAGCGTTCATACTCACACACATAGACACACACACACACAGAGACAATACAAACTTCAGTCCGAAAATATTCAGGCTCTATTCAGGGATAGATAAATCAGAACGTGTATTTCTGTTAAAATCCAGAATTCGAAATTTTGAATGAACCACTGATTTATTGAAGAGATAAAACAAGCATGTGGATAAATATGTTAGGTGGCCATCAAACAATTTAAAACTCAATTTTTATTGAATATTTTAAATTAATTTTTTTATTCATATTTTTATGGTCTTTAGAATCAAACTTTGTATATATCAAAAATCATACAGTTATTGTGATTTTTAAAATTTCAAAACTTTTCTAAAATCATTAACATGGACGGGATTGTTTTTAGAGCCACCCAAATATAAGGCCCATTGAATTTAAAATACAATCGGCTTGAATTTCGCACTCATATAATATATGTGTTTAAAATTTGGTACAATATTCGTCTCAAATATCGATTGTTTTGATCTAGATAATGCCATTAACCAAATGCCAGAAGTAGTCTGCAGACAAAATATGCAACGTGGCCAATGCAGAGCATTAATATCAAGATGGCTTTACGATGTTCACACACACTCATGCGCCGAATTTAAGTATGGCGGATGTGGCGGAAATGGAAACAACTTCCGGACACAGCGCGACTGTGAAGCTAAGTGTTTAGGTAACATATCACTTTAATTTTAAAATAAAACTGATGTTGATAAAAATGTTTTTTTATTGTTTCAGGAATTAAATGAAAAGTAAGACGAATTTCGCTCAAAAGTATATTCCCTACCACCTGACTTACTTGACTGTTAATAAGTATTAGTAATATAAGGGCTTTTGCCACCTCAGCATTTGAGAAATTTGTTATGAGTGTACATATTTTATAATAATAATAAATTTAGGTTATTTATAATAAAAATATATTTAAATTTTACAATGCTACTTATTATTTGGAAGTTAAACATGTACAAATTTAAAAATAAGTTAAACATGTACTTTACTCAGGACCATATTGGACCTTTTTGAGCCTTTAGGGCCAATAAAGTAAAAGGTGTCTGACAAAAAGTAAAATTGCAATATTATCTAAAAATAAATTTTCAACTACTTTGGCTGTGAAATACGATATCTGCAGACGTTTAAATGTCAAATTTCCGGAAATCAATAAGAATCAATGTGGGAAATGAGTGGAAAAATTGTGTTTAAGTTATATTACAATATATGGAGATTGCAATTTGAACATATTGGCCTCCAATCCGTGTGCAGAATTGTCGTAAAATGCATTTTTCAAAAATATGATAGAATAGATTAGTCAATCTATCCAGCAATAGGTGGCATCACACTATGTTTTTAACATTATTTAGGTTTTTTCGCATAAAATCTTAAAATATGTTATAGATATAAAAAATCTTACAATTATTTGTAGATTTTTTGATATACAAAAGAATATTGTGCAAATTTGAAAATACAATTTTTTTTTAATAATATCTTAAGGTCTTTGTGTTACCAATATGAAGAAATCTTGTAGACAAAAAATATCTTAGAATATTCTGTAGAATTTTTGGGTGTTTTAATTGTTAGCAGCATTAAGGTGGTTCCAAATTTTGAGGGCCTATAACTCGGGAAGTATACGGGCGATTGGATTTAAACTGCGAACGAATTCAAATGGAATGCCAAATACTATGTGTAGCGAATTTGGTGTAAATCGTTCCGGTACCTTCAAAGGAGTAGTCACAAATTTGGTCTTACGTACAACGACTAACATCCAAATATATATATATATATATATATATATATATATATATATATATATATATATATATATATATATATGGATTCAGGGCTACGAGACTATCAGTTTCTGTTAATGAAATTTTTTGATCCGAGAATTCTACGGACACACGATCGAATGCTTTCGCTTCTTCGGTACTTTGTACAGCGAGCTAAAAACTAGTAGACCTATTGAATTTTGCTTTAGTTAGTTGTTTACTATGTTTTTATCGAAATCTGAGATTATAAACATACCAACTAATCTTCCGAAATAAAAATCAGAAAATAATTTTAAAGCATTAAAATTCATTATATAAATAAATACAATTAAAAATATTACATAATATTTTTATATTCTAAATGTTATTATAAAAAAGTTGGAGTACTTTTCACTATTGCTTATACTTCCATTATCTATTTGTAACAATATTATTTTCAAATGCGAAACATTTTAAACCAAAATTTCTAGAAATTTTTATATCTTTTTTATGGGGCTCACTTGTTCTCTAACTCGTGCGGTTTTCGAGATATGCAAAAAATAGGGAGTGTAAACCATTACTTGAGGTTAAGATATAATTATAAGCTAGATTTGGTACGCGTAAAACGCATCAATGCGTAGAGCTCGCCTTTATGTTAGATATGCGTTGCGAGCAGTGGTTTTCAATTATTATGGCCTCTTGGTTAACAATTTGAAAAAATGTTACAATTTTTTGTAGATTATATTGATAAAAAAAAATATTGTGAATATTTTAATATTCAAAGTATAATATTTAATAATTTTTTTCGGGCTTTGTGTTAACAATATGAAAAAAATCTTGTAGACATAAAATATCTTAGAATTGTATTAGAATATTTTAGTGTTTTAATTATTTTTAAAAAGGCAATATTAAGGGCACTCCAAATTTTGGGGCCCTATAACTCGGGAAGTATACAAGCGAATTGATTTAAACTGCGAATGGATTCAAATGGGATGTCAAATAATATGTGTAGTAAATTTGGTGTAAATCGCTCCGGTACCTTCAAAGGAGTAGACTAAAATATATAGACAAAGAAGACTATTGTATAACACATTTTTTTTTTATTATTATTCATATCCTAGTTTTCAAAAATAACCCATTATAAAAAGAGTAATCAAAAAATTATTAATTATTTTTTTGTTGGTCAACTATGTTTTCCACTAATCATGGTCATTAGAGAGAGATAATAAATTCCGATGAGTCTAGTGTGAAGGTAATATATAAGTGAGTGCAAGAGATGAATTTATCAGTAGAAGCATAACTACCGAAGAGTCATTTTGCGATAAATATATTCAAAAATAATTTAATATGAAATATTTTAGTGTGTTAGCAGTATTGTTCATGTTCTACATGACTTTTTGCAGTATAGTACCAGTTAATGGAGGTAAGCAGAATATTTTACGTTATATCAAACTTAATCGTCAATATTGTGCTTTATTTTGAGAACTATTTTGCGACGAACGGCCTTTTATTTTTGGAACAAATAATGCTAGAATAGTTTTCAGCATTTGAGGAAACATTGCTGAATTCAGAAAACGAAAATCTCATAGTTATTGAATCCATTAAATTCTATTTGTATTAGTATCACATAAAATTTTACGATAAAAGATAAAGGATTGTAGAATGAGGTTTGTTTTTTTTTCTGTGTATTCACTATATTAATACGTAAAATACATAACTTTATCGTGTTTTAAATTAATTCTATTATTGACATGAAACAATCTCAAACTGTGTAATAACTAGGGAAATGTAAATGTAATACGACTATATTCAGTGGCGATTTCTTAGTAAATGGTATCTTTCTCAAAAAATCTTTTCAAACAAATGTTACTAGAAATTTCAATATTATTAACTTATTAAGATATGACATATGCAACATATGACATGAGTAAACAAGCACTCCCGGTTGAAAGATTATTTTCAAAAATAAAAAAGATTTACAAATCTCAATATAAAACATCATATTTTTATGTATAATAATACACACATTATTACAGATATATACCGTCGTCATTGAGAAAATAATTGAAATGCATTCACGGACCTTCAAAACCGATATATTCATTAAAATATCAAGTTTGATTTTTTCTATGATCACAATATTTTTACATTACGTCGAAGAAAATTATTATTATATTAGAAAAATATACTATCAAAAATATGAGATTGTATAATAAGGAAATTTAAGTGCCCTTCACTCGACTTTCTTGTACTTTCACAATCGATATTTGTAATATTGTTTTAAATTCACCCTACGATAGCTATATATTGTAATTAGGTAAACTAGCTATTTTTAAAGGCGATTTTTTAGTAAATGGTAAATTATATTGTATTTTTAATATGCAAAAAGTGCCATGAAAGAAAAAAATTCTTTATAGTGCAGTAATACGCTACTTAAAATAATTAATTTTTACAGAACTTACTGATGAAGAAATCTGCAGACAGCCCATGATTAGAGGCAAATGCCGAGCCCTAATTCCACGTTATTACTACAACAGCGAAAAAGAGGAGTGCACTAAGTTCGGTTTCGGTGGTTGTGGCGGTAACGAGAATAAATTCGATACCATAGAAGAATGCGAAACAAAATGCAAAGGTAAACATTCTTTGAATTTTCAACTGATTTTGGTATTCGAAAGTTCACCAAAATTACCAAATAACTAATTTATAATATTCCATGTTGATTGACAGATCATTTTTGTGATATTATATATGTATATATTTTATTTTTCTAGGTGTTAAAGCAGCTGATCCTACACCATTGTAAGGAGATTTGTTAATACTGTTAAGTTATTCATGTATTTTGTTATAATAAATAGTTCAATAGTAAAAACAGTTATTCTATATGTTCCTAAATAATAATTTTAAGGATAATGTTAGCACAGTAAACCGTACAGTAACAGAATCAAAACAGCTGGAGCGGTCTTCACTTGACTTTCTTATTCATTAATTATCTATTTAATATAATATTGCCTTATTTTTATGTTTATTCATGCTAGATTGCCGTGAACCAAAACCAATATGTGTGGTAACTAAGAAAACGTAAATGTAGCAACCCAATTTTCAAAGGCGATTTTTCAATAAGTGGTAAATTTTTCGAAAAAAGATAATTCAAACAAAAGTTGCTAGTTATTTTAATATCTGTAACTTTCAATCCATGCAATTTTTCTCTAATGCATGTTGTTTCCGAGATATGTAAGAAGTGGCAAAACTAAACTGTTACTTCCGGTTAAAATACTGTCTGTAAAGATAAAAGGTGTACACTAGTATCATATACAAATCTTATGTTTGAAATTTCGCCTTCAACAGTTTTGGCTCTAGAGCGTTCACACACGTATTTCCGTTAAAAGCTCGATTTCGATTTCTTTTTATAATTACAATACTTCCTTGTATACATTTGTATCTGAAAGTAAAAATTAAATTGTTGTATGACAATTCGCAGACGACTCATGAAAACAACTATACTTCCGGTTGAAATATTTTTTTGCATTGAATAAGTCTACAAGATATGTAATTTTAGTACACCTATAAACAAAATAAAATATTCGATATAAATAAGAGTTAAAAAAGTTTAAATGGTCAATACCAATTTGTATCAAATAATTCATTTGACCTTGAACCACATTTCTCTAGTTATTTACTAAAATATACTGTAGAATTAAAAATCCATATAATGATAACCTTTCTAGGATATTATTTTGATATACACAAAATTACATCGTAGACACAAACTCAGTTATTCATATATTTAACATAAGCACAAACTTATTTTACAAATTTATCGCAAATCAACACAAATAGTTAAAATGGCGAAAATGAATGCTATAATTTTGTTTGGAATTTCGGGACTTATTACATTTTGCAATAGACTAGTTATTAGTGGTAAGCATATATATACATTTAATAATGTTGAACTAAATAAACTGTTTGTAATTCATTGATTAATGATTTTAAGATGATGCTAATCTTAACCCAGATATAATATGTCGCCAGCCTTATATTAGTTTTGATTGTGAGACAACTTTTGAAATTTGGAGTTACAATGCGCTGAAAGGAACCTGTGTCAAACATAATTCATGTATTACTTTTCATGACAACAAATTCGAGACCAAGCATGCATGTGAAAATACTTGTTCAGGTAACAGCAACATTTCATATTATTTGCGTGGAATAAAATCCCTGCCCATAATTTCTGTTTTTTTTTTTCTGAGCTCGGGCCCCTTGGCAGAGCCCGGGCCCAAGGTAATTTGCACCCCCTTCTCGTCAGCCCTGGGAATAGGTATAACTAATAAATATAACTTCGAATACACATAAGAACTATGTTGAATAGGTAATTAGCTTATATACCGATTTGGATTTCAAATCGCATTTCACCAGATGTAAGGTTTCTTAAATATTTCATTCATTTTTTTACCAAAAATTAATAAACTTACAAATGTCAAAAAAATGTATAAACAAAAAATATTTCACTAGATCCCCCACTACCGTTCTATCGAGAATTTTAAAAATCATCGACATTTACAGCCAATAGTAACAATGAATTTCTGATGAATAATTAAAAGCGGTATGATGAATTTCATCAGTAATCCAGTAGTAAATAAAAGAAATGATGAAATTTATTAATGTTATCCAGTATATATATATATATATATATATATATATATATATATATATATATATATATATATATATATATATATATATATATATATATATATATATATATTATATATATATATATATATATATATATATATATATATATATATATTTATATTTATATATATATATATATATATATATATATATATATATATATATATTTATATTAATATATTTATATTAATATATATATATATATATATATATATATATATATATATATATATATATATATATATATATATATATATATATATATATGTTGTAAATCTTTAAACGCGTTTTTCTCGAAATAACTTTTTTCAAACTGAGCGAACTATTTTGTCAGGAACTAGTCGACCGATTTGCTTGTTCTTTATTTTTAATGAAAATAAATACTATTATATTTGTTGGAGCTTATACCAGCAATATGCATATTTTTTTATAAATAACTATAATTTATAGCGCTCTAAAGTAAAAAGAAAACTTTTTTCTTCACACGGCCGCCATTTTGCCAAATTTTAACTTTTTACACCAAATATTGGTATAAGTTCTATAGAGAATTCTATACGCTTTTGAAATCTAACATTAAAATTGGATTCTGATAAACCGTTGATGATATATAAGTTCGCCCGTTTAGTGGTGACCTAAACATACTCTTCGCGTTATCTAGGAATGTTTCATATATTTCTGTACGTATATATGTATATAACACGCTTTCTTTGGACCTAAGAATGTAAGTACACCCTTAAATTGCTAATAAAGCTAAAAATATCATTAAATTAAACTTTTTTTAATATATTTATGTCTTTTATAGGTATTTTTGATGCACCATACGGGGATGTAAACCAAGTTCGTTCAGATGAATCCGATGAACAGATACAAAGGCAAGCATATGAACGAATGGATACCCCAGATGAGGATGATATGGACAATATTTAAACTCTTCCATGACAAACACACATGTACAAAAAATGTCTATGTTTTAAATTTAATGTACTCGGAGAAACATGGGATTGTAAAGTGATGACAGTGTTACATAATTTATATAGAATACAATAAATATTGTAAAGGATACAATTCGATTTATATTTGGTACGATATTTAATGTATTCTACATAAACTTTGTAACACTGAACTTTACAATAATTTAAATGTACAATGATTATTGTACCCTTTGTAATCAATTTCTCCCCGTGTATAGGGTTTTGTATCTTTAGTATTAAAAACATAAATTAAGGCAAATATACAAGAGGATTATATACATTTATGCATATTCGCAAATATACTATTGTAATTACATGAATAAATTTTAAACAATTTCGATCATATAAAACAGTGGTACTCAGGGTGATTCTGAAAAAACCCGATATTATTCCCACATTGTACTGAAATCAGAATGAACTGATTCCATCGCTTGTTCACTATAAAATCCTTGTCCTCTTTTAGAACCTCTACAAAATAAACCTCTCAATAAATTAATATAAAAATTTACGATTTAAAATATTGATCGACATTCTTCATATAAATACGTGTACGTATACAAAGATAAATAAATAAGAAAATACATACAAATGTGTGCGTGTGTGTTTGGTGTGTGTTAGCTCTCGCACACATACGTTTATATACATATAGAATAGATAGGTGTGAATGTGAAAATCACCTGTGCATTATTTTTATTAGATTGGATACCTGCTTCTATAAGATCGGGTTTCTTTTCAATTTTCTATTGATCGACGCCGGTTTTCTGATGTTTTTCACTGCCCTAGATCAATTTTTCATCAAAAAACTCATTGACTCCACGCAAGGGAAAGAATTTTCTTCAATAGACGATTTAATTTTCAAAATTTCACACGCAAATTAGAATAGCTCGTTATTTGATTTAAAAAAAAGAACTTAATATTTGGACCCTAGAAAACACTTTTGTACAAAAAAACCGGAAGTGCCAGAACTTTCGGGTTAGCCCGCATTCAAATGACCCGTGGGCTAAAGCTTTCGGTCGTTTGCCTGAAATATTCTTAGGATCAACAAATTTCCCACTTAACTACTAATATCTATGCGATATCCGTAAAGCTCTTAAAGAAGTAACAAATTTAACTTAACTAATAACATTCCAAGGAATTCCTTGGGTGATCGCGCTACTAACTTAAAAGAATCTATTTCTCCAAAATAAGTAACAAATTTAACTTAACTCTTAATATACCATGAAACTCCCTGGGAGATACCGCCACTAACTATCAATCTTCAACATAGGTAACATTTGATCCAAAATTGTGATGTATTGACGGCTACCCAAAGATAGCGCTCAGAGCATCTATAACTTTAGGCGTGGTCATTGTGCATTATTTCATATGCAGATCTACGAAAGCGGAAAACGTAACCCTTTTTATTTTTTTAAAGTATTTAAGTGTGTAGTTAGGGACAATTTAGTAACGATGAATTATTTTTAAAGAAAATAAATTGTGGGCGAACGACAGTGACTATGGAGATATGTAAACTTATTATTATTTGTAGTATCTACCAGAGCTGGCAAGTTTAAAATATTCTTTTTAAACACATATGGTTTTAAACATATATATTATGAATTAAAAATTATATTTATAGTTACACCGATATTGGAGTCGATTTTAAATCAATTAATATAATTGAAGGAGATTTCGAAGCAGAACTCCGCAAAAATGGATCTTTGGGACAAGGCACTATCG
The DNA here is from genome assembly GCA_933228885.1 of Leistus spinibarbis. Classification (NCBI taxonomy): domain Eukaryota; kingdom Metazoa; phylum Arthropoda; class Insecta; order Coleoptera; family Carabidae; genus Leistus; species Leistus spinibarbis. The sequence continues at coordinate 7,921,030 of OW121791.1, forward strand.
GAGCGCATATAGACGGGGATGACATTTTATGTAATGCTATTCCTTTAAAAAATGTGCAGAATCTCCAGGGTTTCGACGAAAAATTGTTACAGGAAGAAAGATCCTGGCAAATGGTGAGTATTAATTTAATGGAAAGTTTATAGTTGCCAATAATTTTTGAAAATTTCAGATTACTCAACTAGCTGCAAAATGTTAAGATATCTCGAAAAGATATGTAGTGAAAATGTTTAGTAATCGTATGGCGAAAGATTGCGATTAGAAATAATCACAAATTAAGTGAATTATAATACATTTTGGTATGTCTTATTTATTATAATTACAGATTAGAATTATTGCCGGTGTATCACATATGGGCGAAAACATGACATTTTCTAAAATCCAAGGCAATTTCAAATTTAAAAATCGTCAATTTCAGCTACAGTACGTAGAAATCTTCCGCAATGCTCAGAGTAGATACTAGACATTGCAAGGAATGGTTTCGCCATGCAAAACCGAGATTTGTAAGAGATCAAGAAAATAAAACTAATAAAAAAAAATAAGTGTTCGTCTCGTCGCCCTGAATCCAAAAATGTATATAACTTGGATGTTAGTCGTCACTCGGTATCTCGTAAGACCACACTTTGTGCCCTCTACTCCTCTGAAGGTACCGGAGCGATTCACTCCAAATTTGGTACACATATTATTTGGCATCCCATTTGAATCCGCTCGCAGTTTAAATCCAATCGTCCGTATACTTCCCGAGTTATAGGGCCTCAAAATTGTGTTCATTAATGTTGTTGATAAAAAAATTGCTTTTTTTTTTCCTCTCTTATAAGTAGAGCACAGAGTTATATGCATTTGCATATTCTATAATAGCGATATGCCAAGAAAATGTTCTCCCGGATACCCGGTTTCAAATACCCGTGTCCGGGTACCCGATTTCAAATAATCGTTTAGTTTTCGTGATATTGTTATTTGACTGCAACGTGCTTAAGTGTGAGTGACGATTTTTGAAATGTGCGATTTTCTGGAACAACGATGCCACGTAAAATTTTGCGTGAAACTGGGGAAAACTTTCACAGAAACGTTTCAACTTTTAAAACAAGCTTACGGAGATGATGCTCAATCATCACAATGGATTGACAATGGATCTCCACGCCCCAAGAAAGCACGTCAGTCTCGATCCAATGTCAAAGTGAAGCTCATTGTTTTTTCCGACTTTAATGGAATTGTGTATTTTGAATTCTTGCCTCAAGGTGAAACAATGAACCGCGTGTACTACCAAGGCAAGGCGTCTTACAACGGTTACGTGAAGAAATCCGCAATAAGAGACCAGAGTTGTGGCGAGACAACACATGGTTGTTGCATCACGACAATGCGCCCGCAAACTCAGCTTTGTCAATTCGTCAATTATGTGCCAAAAATCAGATTACTGTCCTCCCTCAGCCTCATTACTCTCCAGATCTGGCTCCTTGCGATTTCTTCTTATTTCCGAAATTAAAATCAGTTCTGAAAGGACGTCGCTTTTAGACTATTGATGACATCAAAGCAAAATCGTCACTCACACTTAAACACGTTGCACTCAAATAACAATATCACGAAAACTAAACGAGATACAAATCAACAATCCAATCTGTTATATTCTGAGCAAATCTCGTACATAGTGTAGAACTCTTCAGTATAATTCAGCATTATTCTAATGACAATATTATAAAGATATCAATTAGTATTTATATTTTCAGAAGTAGAGCAGACGAAGATATTGTCATTTTTGAAACTGGAACTGTGTTACAAGAAAAATATCTAACATTTGTCCTTAAATATAGAGTAAAGTCGTGCAACTCGAGAAAATGGAGTGATAATTTTCCAGGCACTCAAACAAATAAAGTATATATTTCATATATTATATAACGGATAAATAATGTTACATTACGCGGTCAGCTGGCCCAATATCTACCCACTTAGGTTAGCTTCACCCATTCCAACCACCGTTAGTGTAAAACTGCACATAGCCTCCACATGGATGAGGAGGAAGGAGGGCAAGCTGGTGGTGGTGGGTCCAGAGGCAATCAGCGAATGCCACGAACCGAGACGTGATTTGATAAATGGCTACCCTATATGTCACAATCAGGCAACAGCCGGCCCAGTTTAGCCCAACACATATATAGTATACACGGGCCCTGCTCGGACTCATACGTATGTATATGCAGGGCACTGCAACGCTATCATGCTGCCCTCTTGTTTCACAAACCAACACTAAAACACCCGCCAAACCATTATTGTAATAACGGTTGCGGTTTAGTCTAGCGAGCGGCTAGAGCAGAGCCGCTCTCTGAATCCAATAACGCAACGTATAGGTAGCGCTTCAGAATTATATTATTTCATACTGTGTGCGTGTGTGGGTGTGTTGACTGTTTGATATTTATTAGTACTTAGCGTTATTGTTCTATTAATAAAGAATTGGGGTACTGTACCAAATCATAAATAACTCTAATTTAGGAATTGTGATACTGGGTATATCCGCATGTAAAGGGTCTAAAACGGCTCCATATGACAAATAATATATTAGCATAGAAGGTATAATTTACAGAGCAGAGTGTACACTGGATTTGTGCCTATCGGAATTAAAATACGACCGGCACTAATCACGTGATATGTTACCCAAGAATTTGCACGAACTTGAATCGCCGTAATATAAGAAATACCATCTCAAAAATGAAACCAATTGTTGCACTATTGGATTTACGAAAACTAATTGGGCTCTCATACTCAATGTGTGCCAATTCGATCATGTACCTTCAAAGGTGAACGTTCAACAATGCATGAATATATATCTTCGGTATCACGGAAATTTAAAACGTATTTCTATGCGAAAAATATTTGCTTCTGAGAGTGTTATAGTCACGGGACGTGACAATATGTTATAAGCTATATAGTCGTAACTATACAATATTTGGTCGTGCGGCACGGTTCACGACCAAATACTGTATATCTTATGCAGAGCATGTGTGGTGAGCTAAAATGAACATAATATTTTTATTTTGATACATAAAAATTATTCTGACGTATTATAACATAGATTTTATATTTACAGTAAGTCAATTTAATTGATTAAAAATTCATTGATTGCTGTGGTGTAGTGGTTTTCATTTTACTTTCTTTTACAGAGTAATAAGTAAGTATTGTAATCATGAAAAATTTCGAACTCGAGATTTCAACGGATATACATGTTTTGACCTTTTCTGAATCGAATATGACTATTTTCGGAATGACGTCTGTCTGTCTGTGTGTGTGTGTGTGTGTGTGTGTGTGTGTGTGTGTGAACGCTCTAGGGCCAAAACTGTCGAACGAAAAATTATGAAACTTCAAACTTAAGACTTGTATATACCCTAGATGTGCACCTCCTATTTTTGAAAAGAATATTCAAACCGGTAGTGCATGTTTACTCTATACATTTTTTGTTCTATCTCCAATATCACTAGAACGGCTACACTTACGGCAAAAATAGTTATGTTCATAATAAAAGATATTAATATTTCGCACAACTTTTGTTTGAAAAGTTTTCTCATAAATTGTACCAGTTATGAGAAAACTGCTACGAAAAAACTCAAATATCTTATTTACGTTGCCATGGTGATACCTACAATTGTGACAAATTTTATTATTTTTAAAACGAATCAACCATGAGTTACATCATTTGTTTCTTGTTTATTGAAAACAAACAAGCATTACTTTGACAGTTATCTGTATGAATTAATATTTAAAATATTGATTTCTTATTAGAATAAATTGTATCAGGTAAATTATTATAGAATCAATTTATATTATATATTTGCTGACATAATTAACTAACAATTTCAGAGTTTTACTGTGAAATTTGACTGTTTAAGAGTGAATACGGTAAGTACTTCAAATTCAGATCCATTATAAATTGGTATAATTATCCAGTTATTTTCATTATTTTATATATATATATATATATATATATATATATATATATATATATGTATATGTATATATGTATATATATATATATATATATATATATATATATATATATATATATATATATATATATATATATATATATATATATATGTATATTAATATCTAACTATTGAAAACTACGTAAAAGAAAGTTGAGTGCAGGCCACTCCAGATATTTTAAATATAGAATGATTAATTAAATATATAATATTTTCAATTCCCTTCGTGGTGTTGAGGTACGATACTCGACTTTCACGGAGAAAGTTGGGGTTCGATTCCTGCCCATGCCAGTTTGCATTTTTATAAAAGAAAAGCATTCTACACATTTAAACCCTCATATAAACAAACATATAAACTCACAATAATAGAAACATACATATACATCTGAGTGTTATGGACACATGGACTCAAGTGTTAATCTAAATTTATAATAATTTGTTCTAAAGATCATTTTTACAAATATTTGAATATATAATAAAATTGTAAATATCATTTCCTTTATAAACTCTTTTTACATTTTATTGGCCAAGATGCGTTTCGTCTTCGACCATTATCAAAAGACATTCGATAAGGATCTATAAATCAAATCGCGTCTTGACTAATGAAAGCTCAAACGAAATCATAATAGGAATGATATTTAAAATATTGTTATATATTGATGATGAAAATGATGCTTTAGAAAATGCATCCTTGCGACTATTCTATTGAGACAGTTGTTTGAAATATCTCAAGATTGTTGGACAATTTTCTTGAGTAAATACAGAAATTCAATTATTAAGCTATGGCGTAAAAATTAAGACTCTCGACGATCACGGTGAAGGTTGGGGTTTGATTCCTGACCATACCAGTTTGCTTTTAAAAAATATCTGGAGTGGTGCACTCAACTTTCTTTTACGCAGTTTTCATTTCACTGATTATTGATTATAAATATCTGGAGTGGCCTGCAGTCCATTTTCTTTTACGCAGTTTGCACTGATTATTGATTATAAAAATATAAAATTAGAAAATAATAATCCAACAGAAACAATATGAAAACCAAGCTTACCTTATATAAATGAATGGGTGGAAAATGATACCAATACCAATTTGTAATGGTTTTGAAGTACTAGCTATCAAAACTAACCAATACACTACAGAAATATTCTGAAATGTCATTTATCTAATTGGGTCTATTTTGTTTTCCTGTCAAAATAGCAGATGATCCGATTTTATAAGCTACATGCGAATCCATAGCAACGTAAACAAGATATTTATAATGTTTTGTAGCATTTTTCTCGCAACTGGTACATTTTTTGAAGAAATGATTCAAACAAAAATTGTGCAAAATATTAATTTCTTTTATTATGAACAAAACTATTTTTGCCGTAAGTCTAGCCGTTCTAGTGATATTGGAGATAGAACAAAAACTGTAAAGAGTAAACATGCACTACCGATTTGAATATTCTTTTCAAAAATAGGAGGTGCACATCTAGGGCATATACAAGTCTTAAGTTTGAAGTTTCATAATTTTTCGTTCGACAGTTTTGGCCTTAGAGCGTTCAGACACACACACAGACAGACAGACGTCATTCCGAAAATAGTCACATTCGATTCAGGGAACTTATTACTCTGTAAAAGAAAGTAAAAAGCATTCTACACATATAAACTCACATATAAACAAATAAACATATATACAAACAAATACATCTGAGTGTTTATATATATATATATATATATATATGTATATATGGTCAAACTGTCGATGATGGGCCTCACGTCCAAAATGGATGAAACTTTGTGGAAAAATCCGCAAAAAAATTAGGATTATGGGAAAAATAATCGCATGTGGGGGAAACCCTTGGATGACCTTGAAATTAATTAATTTGTTTTTATAGCTATTTATCAATTACAATCAATCTGTGCGTGCCTAAGAGTGTGTGTTTCTCCAGCCACGATTTCTGTTACCAACTTAAAAATAACAAAATCCCCTTGATTGATTTTGGCTCTACTATTAATACAAAATTACTTCCCATCACTTAAAAATTAAACAACCACAACGTAACCACAAACAGTGATTTTATGTACAAACGAATTATTTACATTTTCGCTGTTTGTGGTTACGTTGTGGTTGTCTAATTTTTAAGTGATGGGAAGTCATTTTGGTTTTAATCGTTGCGCTAAAACCAATCAAGGGGATTTTGTTATTTTTAGGTTGGTAACAGAAATCGTGGCTGGAGAAAAGGGTGAAACTGTCGATGATGGGCCTCACGTCCAAAATGGATGAAACTTTGTGTTAAAAATTATAATATTTAATAATTTTTTTCGGGCTATGAGTTAGCAATATGTAAAAATCTTGTAGGCATAAAATATCTTAGTATTTTTAGTAGAATTTTTGAGTGTTTTACACACAAACACACTCAAACAAACACACTCACACAAACCCACTCACACAAACCCACTCACACACACACACTCACACACACACACTCACACACACACACACATACACACTCTCTTAGGCACGCACAGATTGATTGTAATTGATAAATAGCTATAAAAACAAATTAATTAATTTCAAGGTCATCCAAGGGTTTCCCCCACATGCGATTATTTTTCCCATAATCCTAATTTTTTTGCGGATTTTTCCACAAAGTTTCATCCATTTTGGACGTGAGGCCCATCATCGACAGTTTGACCGTATATATATATATATATATATATATATATATATATATATATATATATATATATATATATATATATATATATATATCTTAGAGTATACCGGAAAGCCAGACCAATGTATGGTACTGCAGATTTTAAAAATGACAATAAGAAAGCTACATTTACGCTATTTCACATTTGATAAACAAAGATCGCAAATTATTCCCATGGAAATAAAAGGAGGTTTGATTTCAAAGCTGTTTTAAATTTCTATGAATACGGCATACGGGTGTAATTTTTTAAACATATATTTCTAAAGGCAATCGTTAAATTATGAGTAAATATATTATCATATTTTAAATTTTCTCCGTGTAGACAAAGTCAAGATCTAGGAACTGCAACTTTTAGTTGTAAAAATGGCAAATAACGAAAAAAGAAGGCAGAACAGTGGTGGTTACATGGAACGATTGTTCCAGACGGAATAGGTGAAATCGTTTGTAAACAAGTTGTTGTTTTGAGTTGAATCAATTCCAGCAACCATAGCTCTAGCTCCGGCTAGCAGTCTTACATATTGGCCCCTGTGACATATGTTGCACACATAACTCAGATGCCGTGCGTTCAACGTATATTACAAGCGTTATACTTCATATCTTACTTCTCTGGCCCCTCCAAACCCTATTCGACGACCTCTTAGCTACTCCTTATCCAAGTACCCAACTCGGTTACAGTCACTGACTCAATCAAAAATTATATGTTGAAAGATTTTCTTATTTGTCACATGAAAAAGATGTTTGCTACAAATAATTAAAATAATTTGACCTAAATTATGAAATTTAATACTAATTTTCCTGAAGTGACAGTGTGATACTAAATACACTTACAGTCAAAATTATGTTGGGCTTTTTAAATATCGAGAGATCTGTCATGTTATAAATATCAACCTAGCGAACCTGATCGCCCCTTCACTGAGGAAAAATCAAAATTATATTTATTATTATCCTATAAAGAAAATATAGAGACCATGAAAAAAACGATTAATAAACATCAACTAATATAGCCGTTTCGAGGTCCCTTGACTACGATTTTACTATTTTCTCAATGAGATCTATCTATGTGTGTGTATATGTGTTATTCGTGTATATATGTTTGCAGAAAACGTTTATAATCATGCAAAAAGTAATAACATTTTTTCACAAACACTTATTTCAACGATGAAAATTATTTTTCTAGCAATGTGTTATCTTACACTAATCCAAAAAATTAAATATATCTAGCAAATAACTTGAAATCATCAGCTGATCGAAATGATATCCTGCACCTTTACAATATTTATATTTTATTCCCCATCAGTTGTGTTAATTTAAGCACCAATAAGGAATATACAAAAATAAATTATCTCCACCAACATATTAACTCTATGCTATTAAATTAGAGTTTCTTTTCAAATTTTAATTGCGATGTGTGTCACCCAGGGCTACAGTGAGAACATTTTTAAACTGTTACCTCCTTCCGCCCTACAGCCCTTGATAAATAAAATTTCAATAGCTAAACAAACAAGCATAGCTACAGACACTAATGCCTTCAGCTCGCCCTATAATCAATTTGGTTGTTTTGAAATAAAAAAAATTGTAGAAAATATTATATTAACTAGGTACTGATGATTTTAATGAAGAATCCCTATTTATAACCGCTGATTTTTGGAAGCGATAAGATGATAATACAAAAATGATGAATTGATAAACTTGGAATACAGAATTTATTGCAATAATTGCGAATGCGAACTTTCAACTGCCCACTGTACTGGCCGTTAGAAGATAACATGCGGGCCCAGTGCATGCGTACGTGCTAAAAAAATAATAATTCAAATATATATTTTTAGCTCGCCGTACGTAGTACCGAAGAGGCTAAAGCATTCGGTCGTGTGTCTGTAGCATTCTCGGATCAAAAAATTTCATTAAGAAAAAGTGTTCGTCTCGTCGCCCTGATTCCGAAAATGTATATAACTTATATACTTGGATGTTAGTCGTCGCTCGTAAGACCAAATTTGTGCCCTCTACTCCTCTGAAGGTACCGGAGCGATTCACTCAAAATTTGGTACACATATTATTTGGCATCCCATTTGAATCCGTTCGCAGTTTAAATCCAATCTCCCGTATACTTCCCGAGTTATAGGGCCCCAAAATTTGCAGCCCCCCTTAATACTGCCCTTATAAAAATAATTGAAACACTTAAAAATTCTACTAAAAATTCTAATATATTTTTTGTCTACAAGATTTTTTCATTTTGTTAACCCAAAGTCCGAAAAAAATTATTAAATATTATAATTTTGAATTTCAAAATTTGAAAATAAAATTTCTTTTTTAATATAATCTTAAATTAAATGTAAGACTTTTTATATCTATAACATTTTTTCAATTAGTTAACCAAAAGGCCATAATTATTAAAAACTGCTCGCATCGCATATATTACTTATAAGGCGAGCTGGGCGCATAGGTGCGTTGTACCTAAGCTTGTTTAATCATTGTGGTCTTTCGATTCAATATGAAGAAGAAATGTTATGGAAATGAAAGTCTTATAATGTATTCTAGAGTTTTATGTTGTGCTGCAAATTTGTTTTATGAAATATTTTAATTTAATCATAATTTTATTGCCATTAAGTTCACAATATGAAGAAATTTTGTTGCAATAAAATAACTTTTTAGCAATTGTTAATACAATTCTAAGGGCAGTGCTCAACATTTTGGGGCCCTATAACTCCGGAAGTATAAGAGAGATTGAATTTAAACTGCATGCGGATTGAAACAAGATACCTAAAAATATGTACAGCGAATTTGCTCCAAATCGTTCCTGTACTTTCAGATGAGCAGAGGGCACAAATTTGGTCTGATGAGCGAGCAACGAGATTTAGAGCAACAAGAACTTTTTGTTAAGGAAATTTTTGTTCCGAGAATATTTCAGTCACAGGACCGAATGCTTTAGCTCTTCTGTACATTGTACGGCGAGATAAACATAAAATGATATACAGGATAAACAGGATCAAGAAATAAACTATTTGTTAGCGTTTTTTTTTTTGACTATTGTACAGACACACGATACTGAATGCTTTAGCTCTTCTGTACTTCGTATGGCAAATTAATAAAATGTAATATAATATTTTGACAACATTAATTGACAGGTATCTAAAAATGTTTTTGCGAGCACTAGGCAAAAAATATTATCAAAATGTAAAAATATTCATGGTACAAAAAAACACATTTGATTTAATGAATATGTATTCACAAAATGATACTAAAACATATAAAATTGCCCCCTATGCCAAATGCAATATGATGATATGGATCCGTAAATCCAAAACTTATTTGCATAAAAATTCGCTGATTTTGTGGAAAACGGCTGGGTAATATTTTGGAAAATTCAATTTCACTAATGTGTTTGCGTTTGTAAATGAACCTGCTCAAGACACGTATCCAATATAAAAGTTCTCGTGTGGTTGAATATGTTGAAAATAAAAATCAATGAACACCTTTTATGGTTGCGATAAGAATTTTCAAAGTACAGCAGCAATCAAATAACCTCTTAAAACCACATAATACATAATAAAAATTACGACTATTAGATTTTTAGTACCTTCACCTATTGAATCAGTTTGCCGTCTTCTTAACTTTTATATAATTTTAAATATTTTTCAACTATTTTAATTATTCGAACACTACCTGTCATTAATTAATCCACTTGTTATCTATCATTAATATAATAACCCAGAAATGTTTTTTAGCTTGCCGTACAGTAAGTACAAAAGAGCTATAGTGATTGGTCGTGTGTCTGTAACATGCTCGGATCGAAAAAAAAATCTTAACTAAAAGTTCTTGTATTTTCGCCTTGAATCCAAAAATATATATAACTCATATACTTGGATGTATGTATCTCGCTCGCTCGGTCGGTCCGTCGTAAAACCTGAGTTTGTGACCGCAACTCGTCTGAAGGTACCGGGCCAATTTTGATGAAATTTGGTATTTATATAATATCCATGCCCGTGATGTTCCCGTCGCATTTTAAATACAATCGTCTGTACAGGGCCGGCGTTATAGGCCCCCAAAATTTGGAACCCTCCTAAATACTGCCCTTAGTCAACTTTTAAAATTTTTAGAATTTTCTACTAAAAATTCTAAAATATTTTATGTGACTAAAGTTTCTTTGAAATGTGAGCCCATAGGCTTAAAAAAATTATATAAATTTATTTTGAAGTATATCAGACATTGATCGCCATCTGTTAGTGAAATAAAGAAGTTTTGTTTGGTTATATTTTCCAATGTATAAACCTTTTGCTTCTGTGTTTTAATTAATAAAATTAGGAAATGTTCATCAAATAATTTTCAATATCTTTGACTAATCACGTAACGAACGATATTACGTTACCCAGGTGTGCAATTTTAAATGTGGGGTTAAGGAAAATAAAACTGTTATGGTACAGGAATAAATAAATGTCGGGATCATAATTGATTAGATTGGTTCAATGGGCTATGTGAGTGAGTATAATGTCGATGATTTAGAATTATATACGTAAACTTAGAAATTTATTCATTTCATATTAAATGCCGATGAAATGTCATAACAACAATAAATTTTGTACTATAATATTTGCTATCGCTTTTAGTTTTGTATTTATTGTTGTGACCGGGATCGCCGGAACGGCGAGCTGATATCACTGGCGCTAGCGCCAGTGCTTGTTTGTATGTGAGTATATGAGTGTGTGTAGAACGCTATGTGAGTTTGTATAGAACGCTTTTTTTGTAAAAATGCAGATTGGCATAGACGGGGATAGAACTCACGACCTCCAGGGTGAAAGGCATGACACTTAGCCACTGCACCATGGCGACTGTTAATAATTTTATAAAAAATAATCAAATAGTTTATACTGAAATAAAATAATCACTACGATTCTGAAGTTCAGTCTGCTTTGAAATAGACAAAAACGAATCAAACGTCAGAATGAAATGTCAAAAAAGTTTTTGTGATAAAGCTTCAATTAATTTGATGATTTGAAGTGTATTTATTGTGTTGTGTACTTTACACAGAGTGGCATCTGCTATATTATATTGATGTATGTTAATTAGAAATATAAATAATTGTTAGTTAATAAAATTAAGTTTTATTTATTCTAAGTTGAAGTTTGTGAGTCGCTATTAAGCATTTATGTTAAAATGACCGCCCAAAGAACAAATATAAATAAAAGTGCTAGCACGTGAGCGAGCGTCTAGAACAGTATTTCAACGAGTTACGGAAACATTGTTTGAAGTTTAATCTTAAGTTTAAGGGGAGTAGCATGTTATAATTTCAATTTTTAAGTAGTTAATATGAAATAAGTGCATATTATTGCTTAATTAGCATATATTTTTAGCAAATACGTGTTTCCGTTCATTTATTTTAATTCATAGTAAATATTTTCACTTCAAAATGGCCAAGAAGCAGTGATTTTTGAAAATGTGAGTTGCGGTAAGATTTTATAGTTGGTCAAATTATAATAACTGCAAGTAAGTAAATTTATAATTCTGATTATTAGAGAAATGAAATCTTGAAGAGATAATTCAAACATATTTAGAAACATGTTTGGTTGGCAATTTTATTCTTTTATTTTTGATGGCACAATCCATTGTATTTTAGCATATAACTAATTATCATCACTTTTAAAACTGCCGTTGTGACACTGCATCAGTTTAATACTGCAAAATTCAGAATCTAGCCTGATTATTTAATTCAAAAACAATAATGAATCAAATGTCAAATCATTAATAATGTTGTGTAAAAAGGATTTGTAATTCATATTATTTGAATAATCGATTTAAATAAGAAACAGCAATCGTAAGTAAATTTATAATCCTGTTTTTTATATACAATCATGGAAACTGTCTAATTGATGCAACACATATGCACCATACAAGGTTAAAATCAAAGTTAAACAAAATTTTGTTTAAATTTATCGGATGTAGTTCATAACATATCAAGCATAGGTACAGGTACCAATGGCTTCAGCTCGATGTATATTCTATTTAGTGGATTTTGGATGTTATTCGTCGCTCGCTCGGCCGTTCTTAAGACCAAATTTGTGCCCTCTACTCCTATGGAGATACCGAAGCAATTTAAACCAAATTATGTACGCAACTTAAATTCAATTGCCCGTATACTTCCGGAGGTATAGGGCCCCAAAATTTGAAGCCTACCTTAATTTCCTTAGAAAAATAATTAAAACATTCAAAAATTCTACCAAGAATTCTAAGATATTTTATATCTACAAGATTTCTTCATATTGTTCACCAAAAGGCCAAAAAAACTTATTAAATTTATATTTTTGAATTTAAAAAATTTTCACAAACATATTACCTTTCTTAGTATTTCAAAAATATCTACAAAACAATATAAGACTTTTTACAAACCCAAAAGCCATAATAAATTTAAAAAAATACAAGTTTTACCAGCAGGCAATAATCACATGAAATACAATAATGAGAACGATAGCAATTGTTAGAGGACAAAATTTATTGTTGCAATCATCTAACAATCAATCAATCAACAACATTTTAAATTTCAATATTATTATTATAAATAATTTGTTTTGACTTTCAGGTTCACAATCTGCAAAAACTTGTTGAAGATTTTTTTATATAATAAATACAAATAAGATTTTTATTTGTATTTTATTATAGCGCCTGGGTTCACAATTTGTAAATATTTTATCGACATAAAATATCTTAGAGTTTTTAGTAGAAAACTCTAAAATTTAAAAACATTAACTAGGGCAGTATTCAGAGGAGATACGTCCACAAAGTTAGTCTTACGAACGAGCGACCGAGCGAGCGACATAATCCAATGATATAAGTTATATACATTTTCGTAATCAGGGTGAAAATATAAAAGTTATAAGACACTTTATATTTACAACGTTTTTACAGATGGTGAACCTGCAGATCAAAAAAGAATATTAATAATAATAATAATATTGAAATTTAAAATATTGTTGATTGATTGTTGGTGATTGCAACAATAAATGTTGTACTCTAACAATTGCTATCGTTTTCATTATTATATTTCATGTGATTGTTGCTCGCCGATACGATGAGCTGGAGCTTGCACCAATGCATATTTTTATATCCTTTGGGCTCACAATTGGAGGAAATTTTGTTGATATAAAATATTTTAATTTTTTAGTAAAAATTGCGTATGAAATTGTTAAATCTATATGTTGTATCTATGAATACACACATGGTTTCATGATAATCGCATTATCAACGAATAACAAAATATAAAAAATGATAACAAATTATGAGGTTATTATCGGAATATCCAAACGCTCTTTTGACTTTCTTATAAGGTAGTATTGTAATCACAAAATAATTCGATATCCAGATTATAAAAAAAAAAACACGTTTTGATTATCCTTAAATCGTTTTAGACTATTTTCAAAATTTTGTCTACTGTGTGTCTCTCTGTGACTACAGCAAAAACTATTGATGAATAAAATATAAAACCTTAAACTTGCAGAGGACCCGGAAAATATCCTTCTATTATTGAAAACAATATCTTGACCAGAAGTAAAGCTATTTTTTCAGGACCCCGTAAGCGGCATCTTATAAAATTTAAAGATATTCAAATTTCTAGCAACTTCTGTTGGCAATTTTTTTTTTTTTTTTTTTAAAGATATACCATTTACCGAAAAATTGCTTTTGCTAATAGCCTTGTTACAATACATATTGACATTGTTTCATAGTAATCTTGGAATCAATGTAAAACATAATAAAGCAATATTATAAATATAGATACTGGAAGTATAAGAAAGTCGAGTGAAAGTCACCCTAGCTTCTTATATTAAAGCAATACCAAAAAGTAACCATACATATTCTTTGATTATATGGAAAAGATAGTTCAGTGTAGTGTATATAGCACTGCAGATTTTTTAGGTGTCGAACATATAAAACATTTATAACAATAAAATAAGAGCTTTAAAAGATAATAAACCTACAACTTTGGTTACTATATATAGCTTTAAGGTCGCGTATAAAAATAGCTTTTGTGCAATAAAAAATAGAGATTCATTCGTGACAGGATTTTTAAAAACTGCTCAAGTAAATGAAAAATACTTTTGCACGTAGTACAAATGGTACCTCTATATCCCACTTACAAATTTTGAATTATTTGAGCATTAAGAACGAAATACTAATATAATGTTGCAAAAATATGCAGTGAAACGTTCAAATAATCAGCAGTGGCCCTCACTTTTCACTATATGTATTATATATATATATGTATATATATACAATGTAGTCTGATTGATTAAATATATAATATTTAAAAAAAACTATACATATAAACACATGCATCTGTTTATATATATATATATATATATATATATATATATATATATATATATATATATATATATATATATATATATATATATATATAAACACTCAGATGCATGTGTTTATATGTATAGTTTTTTTAAATATTATATATTTAATCAATCACTACATTGTAAAAAAAAAACACAAAACGTATTAAAAAATCGTAGTTTCCAGGTAAGTAATAGTGTATTTTGTACTGAATTTTTATTTTTATAATTTTGGTTCTCTGTTAAACATTTTTGATAAAATGACCGATCAAAACACAAATTAAAACATATAATGTATTATAAAACAACAGATTCTACAAGCGTTTTCGAAAAGTAGTTCGGACAGTTCGGATCGGTCTGTAGCCGTTCGTAAATACTATCAGATGGATCTCTTCGGTTCGTAAAGTGAATCTAATCAGTCGAGCCGAGGATTCCGAGCAGTTCTTTTGTTATCTGTCTGACGAGCAGGATTGCTATATATGGTGCAAATTTAAAAAAAGTTTAGCATCATGTAATATATATTATTTGAATAATCGATTCAATTACAAAATAGAAGCTTAAGTAAATTTATAATCCTGATAGTTAAAAGATATAATGATAATGTTATTGACTCATTGACAAACAATACAGAATAGAATGCAACAATACAATTCATGGAAACTTAATAAACGCGTACGAAATATTTTTAATATTGTTTATATTATTTAGTTTAATAAAAAAAAGAATAGATTGTATATAACATGGGCACATAGTTCCAACGAGTATATATTTTTGGGTGTTTTAATTATTTTTATAGGAGCAGTATTAAGGGGGGTTCCAAATTTTGGGGGCCTATAACTCGGGAAGTATACAAGCGATTAGATATAAATTGCGAGCGGATTTAAATGGGATGGCAAATAATATGTATACCGAATTTGGTGTGAATCGCTCCGGTACCTTCAGAGAAGTAGTGGGTACAAATTTGCTCTTACGAGCGACTAACATCCAAGTTTATAAATTATATATATTTTTGAATTCAGACGAGACAAACACTTTTTGTTAAGGAAATTTTTTGATCCGAGAATGCTATAGACACACGACCGAATGCTTTAGCTTCTTCGGTACTTCGTACAGCGAGCTAAAAATAAAAAACGAGAATTCACATCGCGAGTCTCGGCCAAGACGAGAGTACATAAAACAAGCATAGGTGGCAGGCCCCAATGCCATCAGCTCGTCGTATAAGAGAAGGTTTCTTGCCTCGGTATAATTTTTACCTATTGTGAGCTTTTTTTTTTTGTTGTTTAGTTACTAAAGAAATAATTGGAAAAATGGGAAAATCTCCCAAAGTACAAGATCACCGTGTCCCTTAAGATTGAGACACTGCTGTTTGTATCTCGAAACGATTAATGTATACGAAAAAAAAAACCAAGAACTATTATTATTATTATATTAAATGAAAATATAATTGTTCAAAAAATATTATCCCATATTGTAGGATTAACAAGATTTCGTACATGTACAACGCACCAATGCGTAGAGCTCGCCTTTAGGTAAGATATGCGTTGCGAGCAGTGCTTTTTAATTATTATGGCCTTTTGGTTAACAATTTGAAAAAATATTATAGATATAAATAGTCTTACAATTTTTTGTAGATTATATTGATGAAAAGAAATTTAGTGCATATTTTAAAATTCAAAATTATAATATTTAATAATTTTTTTCGGGCTTTGGATTAACAAAATGAAAAAATCTTGTAGATATAAAATATCTTAGAATTTTTAGTAAAATTTTTAAGTGTATTAATTATTTTTATAAGGGCAGTATTAAGGGGGGCTCTAAATTTTGGGGCCCTATAACTCGGGAAGTATACGGCCGATTGGATTTATACTGCGAGCGGATTCAAATGGGATGCCAAATAATATGTGTACAAAATTTGGTGTGAATCGCTCCGGTACCTTCAGAAGAGTAGATGGCACAAATTTGGTCTTACGAGCGAGCGAGCGACGACTAACATCCAAGTATATAAGTTATAAACATTTTCGGAATATATCTGCAGAGTATTAGCTAGTTTGACTGCTTGTTTTTGTTTTATAAGAAAGTCGAGTGCAGGCCACCCCATATATTTTTTTATATATACATACATAACAAATAATCTAAAAAATGTTAAAAATAATATAATGTAATGCTCGCTTGTTTTTTGCCTTTTGTCTTTTGTGTCGTTCGCTTGTCCGTTAGACCAACTTTGTGGACGTATCTCCTCTGAAGGTACCGGGCCGATATTAATGAAATGAAAAAAAAGTATGAACTAATTTTTTTTTTATCAATATAATTTAAAATTAAATGTAAGACTTTTTACACCTATAACAAATTTTCAAATTGTTAACCAAAAGGCTATAATAATTAAAAACCACTGCTCGCAATGCATATTTTACCTAAGGGCGAGCTCTGCGCGTTGGTGCGTTTTACGCGTACCAAATCTTGTCTACTAGAGTCTTATTTTCCTATCAAAGACGCAGATGATCCGATTTATTAAGCTACATGCGAATCCATGGCAACGTAAACATGATATTTATAATGTTTCGTCTTTCCTAGCATTTTTCTCGCAACTGGCACATTTTTTGAAGAAATGTTTCAAACAAAAGTTGTGCGAAATATTAATATCTTTCATTATGAACATAACTATATTTGCCGTAAGTGTAGCCGTTCTAGTGATATTGGAGATAGAACAAAAAATGTGTAGAGTAAACAGGCACTTCCGGTTTGAATATTCTTTTCAAAAATAAGAGGTGCACATCTAGGGTATATGCAAGTCTTAAGTTTGCAGTTTCATAATTTTTCATTCCACAGTTTTGGCCCTAGAGCGTTCACAGACACACAGACGTCATTCCGAAAATAGTAACATTCGGTTCAGGGAAGGTGAAAACATGTATATCCGTTGTAATCTCGAGTTCGAAATTTTTCATGATTACAAGACTTACTTATTACTTCGTAAAAGATAGTAAAAATATATTTATATAACTACATATTTTTGAAGAGGTATAATGATAAAAACAATAATGAAATAGATAGCAATAATTTGAGTACAAAATGTATTGTTGCAATTCTACAACAAACAATCTACATTTTAAATTTCTATTTTATTATTATTATTGATAAAAAAAAAAATAGCCTTCCGGTTCGCAACCTGTAAATATTTAAAAAATATAAATTGTTTTATAATGTTTTGAATATATTTTGATATAATTAAAATAGAAAATATTCTAACATTATTTAAAAAGGAAATCATATATTATTTCATTTTTAAATAATGTTTTTATAGTCCCTGGGCTCATAATTTGAAAATACTTTGTTGAAATAAAATATCATACAATTTTTAAGGGCAGTATTACGAAGGGTTTTAAATTTTGGGGCCCTATAACTCCGAACCTGTATTAACGTTTGGATTTAAAATGCAGCGGGAACTTCACGGGCTCTGAAAGTACGGAGCTACGGAAGTGCGACCGAGCGAACGACTATCTAAGTTTATTTTGACTATTTTCGTCATCAGGGTAACGAGACAAACACTTTTTGTTAACATACAATTTTAATATCTTCAACTTTTGTAGATATTACTTTTTCTCTAACTTATGCCATTTCCGAGATATTGAGAAAGTAACCAGAGTAACAATGTTACTTCCGGTAAAGATATTGCTTTCAAAAAAAGAAAAGTTTTTTTCTGGAGCTCATACCTAGGTATGAGTTAAGACAGCTGTCTTAAGTTTTAAGTATCATAATTTTATCTACAACAGTTTTGGCTCTAGAGCGTTCACAGATACATACATAGTCACTCACACACACAGACACACACACACACACAGCCGGACCATATAGATGTCCTAAGTTTGAAGTTTCATAATTTTACCTTCAACAGTTTTGGCTCTAAAGCGTTCATTTCGAAAATAGGGATGGTCAAATATTGTATTTTTGTTAAAAAGTTCGTAAAGTTTCATATTTACATTATGCACTTTCTTTCAGATTTCGCAAAAAGTAAAAACAATATATTTGAACTTGAATTATTTTATGATTGTTAAAGCACCAGTGCCGGATTATATACGGAGTCTATTGAGTAAAGACGCAATGATTCAAAAATGATATCTCAGTGTTAAACTTTCTTAAAACTTAAAGAGTGCTAGTTCTGGAATTAGAACATTATAATCGGAAGCAATATTTGAGAAATAACTTACAAATCAATATATATGCTGCCATCTATCAAACATATTATACACTTTTATTGAAGTTAAATAAAATATTTAAAATGAAATACCTTTCTTATCACTTATGGTTTATATTTTTTATTGAACAACAATAACTAAATAACTTTTCGTGTAATTAATAAGCATATGTCCTTAAATGTGCGTATCAATATCAATTTTGTTGTAACATCTCAAAAATCAGATACATCTAGTGGCAAACGCATGAACAATTTTCCCAATGGTGACAAATTTTGAATGAACGAACATGTGGCTGTCAAAATCTAATTAAAGAATGTCTGTTTTTCACGACGAGATAGAAATTGAAGATTTTGAGTACGACGAAGAAGAGGAAACGTACTATTACCCATGCCCATGTGGTGATAGATTTCAAATAACTAAGGTAAAACAAGTACAAACAAAAATGTTCAAATATTTATAGGTTATCGTAACAAAATCATCATAAATCTAAAAACTATTACAGGACGAACTACTATCAGGCGAAGAAGTAGCTACATGTCCCAGTTGTTCGCTTGTTGTCAAAGTTATTTATGATTTGGTAATTGTAAAATAAAATAAATTTAGTATATTGCATCAGTATTATGTAAGGTTTTTATTTTTTAGGAAGCGCTACAAGAAGAATCCGAAGAAGTTGAAACTTTGACGGAGAGTATAAAAAAATTGGAAGTTTCGTAGCACACAAGTGATTTGGTAATATGGCCGGTCGTGGACGGGGCAGAGGTCGAGGGGGTTCTACGAGTTTCAGTCGTGAGCAACTCGATTTTATGGGCGTGGGGAGTGGACCTGAGCAGCTACCGGGACCTGTCACTCAACCTGCTCCACTTTATCCGACATTAGATAACAAACCTGTATCATTAATTGTAAGTTTACTTCAAAAATCCAGATCGTCAGCAGTTTGATGTATCTATGTTTCATCAAATGTTATTATTATTTTTTTTTTTTTAGTCTACACAAGATACTAGTTACATGCTAATCCTAAAGCAAGATTTCTTGGAACACATGCAGTACAAATCGACAAACGTCAATTTACCGCAGGAACAAAAAGAACCAGAGCTAGAAATCGACAAACTTCTAGCCCAACTACCACAAATGCAAGAATCATGTCGAATCGATTGGAAAATGTTACCGAAAGAATTGCGATCGAAAATCACCGCAAAACGAAACAAACAATCGATCAATGCGAAAAGTGTCGATATCGAAACTCGACTTACACAGCTAGAACAACTCGAGAAGAAAAATATCGGTGGTGGAACAATAAAAAAAGAAGTTGCAGAAGCTGAAGAGGATGAGGAGTTGGTGGAAGAGGAGCAAGATGAAGAGATGGACGAAGGTACAGATTATGTAAATAATTATTTTGATAATGGCGAGGAGTACGAGGATGAAGATGATAATTTGGACGATGGGCCTGTTTACTGATAGTGTTTCATTATTTATTTTTTAACTGTTGTAATTATGTGATTATTACAAAAATATATTCTGTTTATTTTGTTGTTGGGTATTTATTATTATTCAATATACAACAATTACTGAACACACGCCTTTTTATTTTTACAAGTGATAAGTTAGTTTTTACGATGTTTTTGATTGGCTGTTGAGAAAAATATGGCCTGAAAATAAATTGCTACGCCGTACATAAAATATCTGGAGTGGTCTGCACTCAACTTTTACGCAGTTTTCACTAGATATAAATATATGTATATGTATTTATATATCCAAAACCTGCTGTCAAACTAACCAATACTCTACTGAAATATTCAGAAATGTAATTTATCTAATACAGTCTTTTGTTTTCCTGACAAAAAAGCAGATGATCCGATTTTATAAGCTACATGCGAATCCATGGCAACGTAAACAAGATATTTATAATGTTTCGTAGCTTTTTTCTCGCAACTGGTACATTTTTTGAAGAAATATTTCAAACAAAAGTTGTGCAAAATATTAATATCTTTCATTATTAATATAACTATATTTGTCGTAAGTGTAGCCGTTCTAGTGATATTGGAGATAGAACAAAAAATGCATAGAGTAAACATGCACTTCCGGTTTGAATATTCTTTTCAAAAATAGGAGGTGCACATCTAGGGCATATACAAAGCTTAAGTTTGAAGTTTCATAATTTTTCGTTCGACAGTTTTGGCTCTAGAGCGTTCACAGACAGACACACACACAGACAGACAGACGTCATTCCGAAAATAGTCACATTCGATTCAGGGAAGGTCAAAACATGTATATACGCTGAGATCTCGAGTTCGAAATTTTTCATGATTACAATACTTACTTATTACTCTGTAAAAGAAAATAAAAAGGGGAAATGACATTTACTCGACTTACTTATCCTTTCACTCTGTATTATGAAGGTTAAACAAATTTGAGTTTAAAAAATTATTAAACTTTGACTACTTTTCCCAAGAAACTCAAATTTGTTTGTCAATCACAAATTCAGTCAAGAAAATACACTAGTCCAACACTGTATTCTATATATAATCACCCAGATGTGTGTATGTATATTTATATGAACACTTTTTTTGAACCCTAGCATCCACCGTGCAGTCGGGAATATTTCCCTGATACCAGGGTGGCTATTGAAATTTTATTTTTAATCAAGAAAACTATCCTACAATTATTAATATAATTCCCCAGAAATGTATGTATGTGTAGAATGCTTTTTTTTTTTTTTGTAAAAATGCAGTGAATTAGTGACGTACAAGTTACGGAAACATTGTTTGAAGTTTAATCTTAAGTTTAAGGGGAGTAACATGTTATTATTTCAATTTTTAAGTATTTAATATGAAATAAGTGCATATTATTGCTTAATTTGCATATATTTTTAGCAAATATGTATTTCCGTACATTTATTTTAATTCATAGTTAATATTTTCACTTCAAAATGGCCAAGAAGCAGTGATTTTTGAAAATATGAGTTGCGGTAAGATTTTATAGTTGGTCAAATTATAATAACTGCAAGGAAGTAAATTTATAATTCTGATTATTAGAGAAATAAAATCTTGAAGATATAATTCAAGCATATTTAGAAACATGATTGGTTGGCAATTTTATTCTTTTATTTTTGATGGCACAATCCATTGTATTTTGGAATAGAACTAATTACTACTTTTAAAACTGCCGTTGTGACCCTGCAGTTTAATACTGCAAAATGCAGAATCTAGCCTGATTATTTAATTCAAAAACAATAATGAATCAAATGTCAAATCATTAAAAATGTTGTGTAAAAATGGTTTGTATTACATATTTTTTGAATAATCGATTCATATAATAAACAGCAATCGTAAGTAAATTTATAATCCTGTTTTTTATATACAATCATGGAGACTGTCTAAACACTACAACACTTATGGCCAGTTGCACCATACAAGATTAAAATCAAAGTTTAACAAAATTTAGGAAAAAAGGACTCGATTTTTTCTTTATTATTATTATTTGCAATGTGGAAATTTAAAAAAAAACGAGTAATTGTTCTCGAAAAAAATAAGGTCAAGTGATCCCTACTCTCGAAATAAGATGAAATCTCCCCACCACCCCTCTCCAATAAGACCTCTACCTCATCCACACTACCACCTCTCGCTAAACCACGCCCACTTAAAACAAGCTTAGGTACAAGGCACCAATGCCTTCAACTCGCACAAGTGATTATATGCGATGCGAACAGCAGACTTCCCTGTCCTACTACATGCTTGGCATATTAAAATGTTATAGATATAAGAAGTCTTACAATTTTTTGAAGATTTTTTTGGTATATTTTTAATAATTTCTTATGGCTTTTGTGTTTGGATATTTTCATTATTTTTCTAAATGCAGTATTAAGGGGGGGCTCCAAATTTTGTGACCCTATAACTTGGGAAGCATGTGGGCGAATGGTTTTTAAACTGTGAGCGAATTCAAATGAGGTGCCCAATAATATGTGTTGCATATTTGGTTTTTTATTTTGTTAAGGAAATTCTTTAACCTGAGAATGCTACAGACACACAGCCGAACGCTTAATCTCTTCTGTACTACGTAAGGCGAGCTAAGAAATATCAGCGCATCTATTTTGACTTATCAGTGCAATTTGCACGCGCAAACAAACGTAGTCATTTCAAAATGACCAACATGACGAATAAAAAGAATGTCCCTGAAGTTAGCTTGGGATTGGGATTCGTTTTTCCCAAGCTACAATCCCAATATATAACTGGATTGGATCCCTGAGATAATTTTTGTTTTTATGCTTAAAACCTTGTTTATACATAATTAGCGATGTTCTAATTAGTGTATTTATGTGTATAAACTATTATGTGATCTATACTATAATAAAAAATTATAAAATCTACTATAAATTAGTAATTACAGCAAAAATTTCGTGCAGAACCAGTACGATAAACCTTGCGATCCTACGTTTTATTTATTTACGACCATACTAAAATAGGACTCACCCCAAATATTACATATATTATAGATTAGGGTGTGTTGAATCAAATGCAATCATAAAAATTAAATGAAAAAAATATATATTTGGAGAAAATCGACATTGAAGTCCAAATTACGCATGCCGAGGGACGTTTTATTTATTTACGACCATACTAAAATAGGACATACCCCAAATATTACATATATTATAGATTAGGGTGTGTTGAATCAAATGCAATCATAAAATTTAAATAAAAAATTATATATTTGGAGAAAATCGACATTGAAGTCCAAAATACGCATGCCGAGGGTCGTTTTATTTGTTAATAATTATAACACAGGGGGGCACATAATATAAAATTAACAAAATTTTCGTTAAAATACATATATATTATTTGCGCAAGAGTGATTTATAGAATTTATACCGGCAACGTAACTGACATATCATAAATTCAATCATAAAAATTAAATTAAAAAAATATATTACAATGTAATATATCAGAGATATAAATTATGAAGGTGCATATATATATATATATATATATATATATATATATATATATATATATATATATATATATATATATATATATATATATATATAACGTCCCTCGGCATGCGTAATTTGGACTTCAATGTCAATTTTCTCCAAATATATATTTTTTTCATTTAATTTTTATGATTGCATTTGATTCAACACACCCTAATCTATAATATATGTAATATTTGGGGTGAGTCCTATTTTAGTATGGTCGTAAATAAATAAAACGTAGGATCGCAAGGTTTATCGTACTGGTTCTGCACGGAATTTTTGCTGTAATTACTAATTTATAGTAGATTTTATAATTTTTTATTATAGTATATATCACATAATAGTTTATAAACATAAATACACTAATTAGAACATCGCTAATTATGTATAAACAAGGTTTTAAGCATAAAAACAAAAATTATCTCAGGGATCCAATCCAGTTATATATTGGGATTGTAGCTTGGGAAAAACGAATCCCAATCCCAAGCTAACTTCAACAAGCTATAAAAAGGAACCCCACAGCCATACAGCAAACCTGACATTAGTCATGGAAATTTTAGGTTATGTTTTTAAAATATGTTGAAATTCAAAAAAGTTATTGTTGGTTTATCAGGTGGAGTTGATAGTGCAGTAACAGCATTGTTGTTGAAACACAAGGGTATCTTGATATTTATTTATTTATTTATTTTAAATTGAGTGAACATATTAATTATTTAGGTTTTGAGGTACATGGTGTTTTTATGCAAAACTGGGATATTGCGGATGAACAGGGCCAATGTTCCGCTGATAAAGATTATAAAGATGCAGCGATAGTTTGTGATAAGTTAGGGATTCAGCTGCATCGTGTTAATTTCGTTAAACATTATTGGAATCATGTATTTAGGTACAATCCTAATTTATTTACTATTTCTAGAATTTAAATTATAAATGCAGTAGTTTATCGAAAATAGTCGAATATTCCGACTCCATCCGAATGACCAGTACACATTGGTCTTTTTACTATTTTATATTTTAATATTCCAGCAATCTTTTACTAGATTATGAAGCAGGATATACGCCAAACCCTGATATTTTATGCAATCGATATATAAAATTCGATTATTTTCTAAAATATGCAAAAGAACATCTCGATGCAGATGCCGTTGCCACTGGACATTATGCCCAAACTAGTTTTGGACCATATTTAGGAAATTATCAACCCAATATAAGTAAAATTTGCTATCTAGATCCTACATAGCAAATATTTATTGATTTCAATTTGCAGAAGTTAAACTATTAAGAGCATCATGTATACAAAAAGACCAAACATTTTTTCTAAGTCAAGTAAAAGAGGAATCGTTACGGAAAATCATGTTTCCGCTGGGCGAATTAATGAAAGCAGAAGTTAAAGACATTGCAAAGGAAAATGGTTTGATAAAGGTTGCAATGAAGAAAGAAAGCATGGGGATTTGTTTTATAGGGAATAGAAAGTTTAGGTCATTTATATCTGAAGTAATGTGAATTATTATATGTGAAATTTTGAGTTTTTTTTTTTAAATATATTTTAGTATATAGATGACAAACCTGGAAAATTCATAGACTTTGATACGAACACAGAAATCGGTGATCATGAAGGAATTCATCATTGGACTGTTGGACAAAGAAGTCGGTTGCCTAATTTTACAATACCGCCTTACATAGCCCGGAAAAATGTCAAAAATAATACGATTTTTGTGGTACGTTAAGGATAGGTAACCCATGAGTCATCATATATATATATATATATAAATATTTTAATTTTTAATAATATGAAACAAAATATATTTTGTGTATATTTTCAAAATATACCGTAGTGGCCAGATAAAGGTTACCACTATAAAATTTCTTGAAGATAGTATGACTATCGCTTTGTTTTTCAACTTCAGCAATAATTATAATTATTTTTCTAAAGTGCAATATCATATAACAATTACGCAACATTTATTTGGTAAGTTATTAGGTCTTAACGTGTTCAGTTTACATTTGTTGGTAGTGCAGTAAACATGGCGTGCCAGTTAACTGATAATCAAAAGTGTGTAATTGAAGCTTTAAATGCAGAGGGTTTATCCACGAGGCAAATTTCTTTAAGAATAGGATGTAGCGATGTCACAGTTGGCAAATTATTGAAAAAAAAAACGGATTTCTGGCACCACGAACAGAAAATTTGGTACAGGAAAGATGAACAAGCGGACAACTGAACGAGAAGATCGATTTTTAAAAAATCTTTGCCTAAAAGATAGGAAAAAACCTCTCTGCAATTAAAATGTGAGTTATCTGAGGTCACTGGCAAGAATTTAAGTGCCAGAACTATAAGAAGAAGACTGCAAGATAGCGGTTTAATGGCTAGAAGACCCAGGAAAAAGCCACCACTAACGCCTAAAATGAGATCTGCCAGGCTAAAATTCGCAAAAGATCATTGCAACTGGACTATAAATGATTGGAAAAGAGTCATCTTCACTGATGAATCTAAATGCAATTTAAACCAATCAGATGGATTGCACTACATTCGTCGAAGGAAAGGAGAAGAATTTAAGGCGAACTGTATTGTTTCGCGACATAAATTTCCGGTCAGTTTTATGATATGGGGCTGCATTTCATATTATGGAACTGGAGAAATGACCTTTTGCGTCGGTTCTATGAATGCAGAAAATTATATGAAAGTCATTCAAAACTTCCTTGTTCCGTCCATAGAAATGCTATTTCCGGTAATAATCGACCCTATTTTTCAAGACGATTCTGCACCGTGTCATCGAGCTAAGAAAGTACGTTAATTTTTTTTTTGATAAAGTCATTGGCAAGCTATATAATGAAAACAAAAAAGTTACGATAAATATAATATTTGTTTGCAGGTTAAAAATTTGCTTTCAGAAATGGAATTAAAGACGCTCGATTGGCCTGGGAACAGCCCTGATTTGAACCCAATAGAAAATTGCTGGGCACTTCTAAAATCTAAAATAACTAAAAGAAACTCTAAAACAAAAGAAGACTTCAAATTAGCCATACAGGAGGCATGGAAAATGATATTTCCGTAGAATATTGCTAAAATTTAATATTGTCCATGCCCAAAAGAATTAACGCCGTAATCAAAGCCAGAGGTGGACACACAAAATATTAATTTATTGTTTTAAGTTAATTTTAGATGTTTAGAAACATATTAATGCCATATTTTCTTTTTATAAATATTCTATGTACTAAAAATACATTAAACTAAAATTAAGTTTTTTCCAATAAATGAGCATTATCCAATTTACTTCAAACTTTTAGTTTAATAAAATTATATATATATACCTTATTTTATGTATTCTGCTTTAAATATTATAAAACAAAACAAAAATTATTTAAAAAAAAATAGATTTCTTGTTTTATAGACATTTAAAGTGATTTTTGCAGGTGGTAACTTTTATCTGGCCACTACGGTATAATTATGTATTTATTAAATATACGCTTCGGTCTATTGCTCTATTTGAAGTACAGGCTTAATTCGAAATAGTGTTATTAATTTTTGTTGCAGGCCCAAGGCTGGCATCATTTAGCGTTATACAGCGATATATTTTTCACTTCCAGTGCACATTGGATTCATGAAAAACCGTCAGAATTAGGTAATAGTGTTTTCGAATGTGAATTTAAGTTTCAACACGTCGAAACGTTAGAAAATTGTACAATTTGTGAAACTAAAAGTGGTTTAATAGTAAACCTAGGTAAACCAAAACGCGCCCTAACGGCGGGACAATACGCAGTATTTTATAAAGACAATGAATGCCTTGGAAGTGCTAGAATAACACAGCCAGGACCATGTAAATATTTTTACAATAAATATGTAATTAATAAAAACAAATTCAGTGAGGATAGTGAGCTAAATAATTTAACTAGCAATTATTGTGAAAATGATGACATTCGGGATGTTGGGGAAGAAATAAAATTAGAAAATGTACAATAGTTGTTTTATATTTAAAATAAAAATTAATTTATACTTACAAACTATCTTCATTACTTATCTCCTATATCTTTTCGATTCGTCTCGTTCCCGATTCCGTTTTTCGTCCGGTCTTCTTCTCCGTTCATCCCTTTCTTCTGGATATCTTCTATCTCTTTCATTTAATCGATAATCATATTCGCGTCTAGAATATTCATTAT
Source organism: Leistus spinibarbis (assembly GCA_933228885.1). NCBI lineage: Eukaryota > Metazoa > Arthropoda > Insecta > Coleoptera > Carabidae > Leistus > Leistus spinibarbis. The sequence continues at coordinate 7,949,336 of OW121791.1, forward strand.
ATTTTCGTTTTTCCCGTTCATCAAATTGGTTGCTTCTTTTTCGGCTTGATTCTGAAATGTCAGATTTTTTCTTTGTCGTGGTATTTGTTTCTTCATCAGAAATAATAATTTTTGAATCGCTTTGTTTTGCAGTTTTTATTTCTTCCATCTTGGTTTCTTCTTCTGAAGCTGATGCACTACTTGAACTGCTACTTGATTCGCTTGAACTGACTTTCTTATATTTTTGCTTGCTCTTTTTGTTTTTTTTCTGTTTCTTTTCTTTTTTTACCTAAAACAACATTTAAACCTGTCATCTGACGTACAGACGCATGCGCATGATTCATACATGGATTGAGCACTATCGGCTCAAGTCGGTCAAGTTCGATTATTATTGATATATACTATTCTTAATTTAATAATTAAAATTACACAGTGTTATATATATATATATATAACACTCAAATGTATGTGTATATCTGTGAGTTTTTTCTTATGTGTAGAACGCTTTTTTTGTAAAAATACAAACTGGCATGGGCAGGAGTCGAACCCCAACTTTCACCGTGATAGTCAAGTATCGTACCCCGACACCACGAAGATAATTGAAAATATATATTAAATCAGTCTATATTGAAAAAAAAACACACTACACCACAGCAATTAATGAATTTTTATATTTAATCAAGAAAACTGTCCTGCTATAAAAACAAAAGTAACTTTATTAATAGTCAGAATAATTTTCTGTCAAAACTAAATATATTGTGTGAATATCAAAATGCTTATCGAGTTGTGTAAATAATATGGTATATTATAATATAGATGGAAAGATGTATGTTTCTATACTTAAGGAGTTACGCCTACCTGCAAGGCTGAAAAAAAGCGAAAGTTTGGAATTTTTTTCTCGAAAAGTACACAACATTTTGTGGTGAACCTTGCGATGTGCTACTTCACCTCCGATTTGGATGAAACTTTGTGTAAAGGACCGTTTTAGCATCCTAAATAAGGGAAAAATAATAACTATTGGCGGTCGGAATATTAAAACCAAAATTACTTCCCATCACTTAAAAATGAGACAACCACAACGTAACCACAATCCTTGATTTTGTATACAAACGGATTATTTACATTTTCGCTGTTTGTGGTTACGTTGTGGTTGTCTAATTTTTAAGTGATGGGAAGTAATTTTGTTTTAATAGTAGCGCCAAAATCAATCTAGGGGATTTTGTTATTTGGGAAAAACAATCCGACCGCCAATAGTTATTATTTTTCCCTTATTTAGGATGCTAAAACGGTCCTTTACACAAAGTTTCATCCAAATCGGAGGTGAAGTAGCACATTGCATGGTTCACCCATTTTGTAAATAGAGTTTCTCCACTTTATTGAACTACAAAACGCGATACTCAAAAGTTTAAAAAAACGGCTGCTCCCCGTGGATGATGTTTTGCGAACACCCTTTTGCGGTGCCAACTCTAGTTCGCGCTGGAATCATCTGGTATAAATAAAACCAAGGGGGTTTTGTTAAGCATGAGTAAAACTAGTACTTAATCGTTCGCTTTTAAAAAAATATTATTTTTGACAAAATGGCGGCCTTGCAAAGTTGAAGTATCGATTTTGACTTATAAAATTGTTCTTTGATCGGCTGCAAAAAATCGAAATTTAATCAGAGACAAAATCCGAACGATTAAGTACTTGAAAAAATAGTTCTTAACAGAATGCCCAAACAACTAGGTAAATCGAATGTATAGTTTTCGAGAATTTTTTGGCACCGACTTTGAAAACACGGTTTCGAGATAATCGCGATTCAAGTTGTGTTCAGTCCTCTATAAGTGTATGCTTGAAAATGGGTCTCGGCGCGGTACTCTTGTACCGCGCATAACTTTGTCAGATTTCATCGGATCAACTTGCGGTTTTGGGGAAAAATTCTTGAATATATATATACCTTCGATTCATGCTATTAAAAAAATATCTGGAGTGGCCTGCACTCAACTTTCTTTTACGTAGTTTTCAATAGATAGATATTAATAAACATATATATATATATATATATATATATATATATATATATATATATATAATATAAAGAAAATAACTGGATAATTATACCAATTTATAATGGATCTGAATTTGAAGTTCTTATCGTATTCATTCTTAAACAGTCAAATTTCACAGTAAAACTCTGAAATTGTTAATTAATTATGTCAGCAAATATATAATATAAATTGATTCTATAATAATTAACCTGATACAATTTATTCTAATAAGATATCAATATTTTAAATATTAATTCATACAGATAACTGTCAAAGTAATGCTTGTTTGTTTGAAACAAATGATGTAACTCATGGTTGATTCGTTTTAAAAATAATAAAATTTGTCACAATTGTAGGTATCACCATGGCAACGTAAATAAGATATTTGAGTTTTTTCGTAGCAGTTTTCTCATAACTGGTACAATTTATGAAGAAACTTTTCAAACAAAAGTTGTGCGAAATATTATTATCTTTCATTATGAATATTACTATTTTTGCCGTAAGTGCAGCCGTTCTAGTGATATTGGAGATAGAACAAAAAATGTATAGAGTAAACATGCACTACCGGTTTGAATATTCTTTTCAAAAATAGGAGGTGCACATCTAGGGTATATACAAGTCTTAAGTTTGAAGTTTCATAATTTTTCGTTCGACAGTTTTGGCCCTAGAGCGTTCACAGACACACACACAGACACACAGACGTCATGCCGAAAATAGTCACATTCGATTCAGGGAAGGTCAAAACATGTATATCCGTTGAAATCTCGAGTTCGAAATTTTTCATGATTACAATACTTACTTATTACTCTGTAAAAGAAAGTAAAAACGATTTTTGAAAGTTTGCAGGTAGGCGTAACCCCTTAAATGGCTTCCATAAAGCTATTTATGAATTGTGAGAATATGTAAATTATTAATTTGATATATTAAATATTCGTAATTTCCCGGTAAATAATAGTTTTTTTTGTACTATAAATTTAATTGTGATTCTCTGTTAAGTATTTGTGTTAAAATGACCGATCAAAAAACAAATATAAACATTGATTGTATTGTAAAACATCAGGATTCAATAAGCTTTTACGAAAAGTAGTTCAGATCGGTGTAGACGTTCGTAACCATTGTATTTAACGGAATTGCGTCATAGATCTGTAATGAACTGATAAAAATCATATGTCAAATAAGTCAGTCAGAATGAATGACACTCAAACCGTGCATTTTCATCATAATCTCGAATTGGAGACCTGTACCTATGCGTATTTGTCGTATTTTTATTACTTGTACAGCCGAAATTCATACTGTTTATTACGCGGTAATACAAAAGAATTTGATTCAAATGCGTAGTACGCAGTAGTTTTAATGTTGACGCCGAAGACAATAACCTTGAGAAACTATATCTGACTAATGCGGAAATGCTTAAAATTGTAAACTAAAGAACCGTAACAAAATAACCGGTTCGGTTCCAGTTTTTGACCTTGAATACAAATTCAGTTCCTGTTCCGGTACCATCAATTGATGGCTTCCGATCCGGTTTTCGATTTTGGTTCGATTCAAGTCCCTGCTTTTTACCTTTGCTGGAGTATCTTCATCCAGTTTTTCAAGTTTAACGGTCCCTATTGGCAATCTTGGAGGTAATCTGAATCCATCAGGTGGTGCTTCGTTTTCACGGGCAAACGCAGGTAATTCCGTACTTGGTATGGGCATCTCCGGCTTTTTTTCATGCTTGACACCTGGTCCGCAGCCTTCATCGTAGATTTTCTTCGTTTCTGCATCTACCTCTTTTGATTTCGGCATTTTATAATCGTGCACATGATCTACCCGAATCGTACGACTTAAAATCTAGACAAAACATTAAAATGTTGTTTTTTAAATATTAGATAAATTCGCATGATAGACTTACCTTTATTCCATTAAAATTATCTACCGCCAACACAGTAGATCTTTGATCTTCATAACAAATGAAACAAAAGCCTTTTTGTTTTCCTGTACCTTTATCGCGAACTAGATTGATGTTAACTACTTCACCATATCTAAATCATATATGTTATTAGAAATTATTAAGGTAGAAATTACATACTAGGGGCATTACTGGGAAAATACGCATATAATATCGCCTTCGGATAAATCGTATGGGAGACCACCAACAAAAATCCAAGCACTGCCTTTATATTGATCGTGCCAAGATGTTTTAAAAGTTCTGTGTAGTTCTTGTTCGCTTAATTTTTTTACGTTTTTCATATTTCTATCAAAAATAATATATATAATAAACCTTTGCCAAATTCTATCAAGGATACCTCCATCCATTATAATAATATTTCAACTTACGTTAATGGATTCATTTTAATAAACTTATCTAAATTTACTTAAACAAACTTTTGAAAGCAGTCCTATTTCTATGTTAAGTACAGATTAAAACGAGACTAGAATAAAAACATGTCAGTAAAGTTATCCAAAGATTTCTCTAGCTACGATTTCTGTTACCAACCTAAAAATAACAAAATCCCCTTGATTGATGAGCTTGTTGAAGTTAGCTTGGGATTGGGATTCGTTTTTTCCCAACTACAATCCCAATATATAACTGGATTGGATCCCTGAGATCATTTTTGTTTTTATGCTTAAAACCTTGTTTATACATAATTAGCGATGTTCTAAATAGTGTATTTATGTTTATAAACTATTATGTGATCTATACTATAATAAAAAATTATAAAATCTACTATAAATTAGTAATTACAGCAAAAATTCCATGCAGAACCAGTACGTTAAACCCATGCCGAGGGACGTTTTATTTATTTACGACCATACTAAAATAGGACTCACCCCAAATATTACATATATTATAGATTAGGGTGTGTTGAATCAAATGCAATCATAAAAATTAAATAAAAAAAATATATATTTGGAGAAAATCGACTTTGAAGTCCAAAATACGCATGCCGAGGGTCGTTTTATTTATTTACGACCATACTAAAATAGGACAACCCCCAAATATTACATATATTATAGATTAGGGTGTGTTCAATCAAATGCAAATGCTTTAGCCTCTTCGGTACTACGTACGGCGAGCTAATAACGACCCTCGGCTTGCGAATTTTGGACTGCAATGTCGGTTTTCTCCAAATATATATTTTTTTTATTTAATTTTTATGATTGCATTTGATTGAACACACCCTAATCTATAATATATGCAATATTTGGGGGTTGTCCTATTTTAGTATGGTCGTAAATAAATAAAACGTCCCTCGGCATGCGTATTTTGGACTTCATAATGTGGATTTTCTACAAATATATATATTTTTTATTTAATTTTTATGATTGCATTTGATTCAACATACCCTAATCTATAATATATGTAATATTTGGGGGTTGTCCTATTTTAGTATGGTCGTAAATAAATAAAACGTCCCTCGGCATGCGTTTATCGTACTGGTTCTGCATGGAATTTTTGCTGTAATTACTAATTTATAGTAGATTTTATAATTTTTTATTATAGTATAGATCACATAATAGTTTATAAACATAAATACACTAATTAGAACATCGCTAATTATGTATAAACAAGGTTTTAAGCATAAAAACAAAAATTATCTCAGGGATCCAATCCAGTTATATATTGGGATTGTAGCTTGGGAAAAACGAATCCCAATCCCAAGCTAACTTCAGGGACATTGATTGATGTTGGCGCTACTTGTAAAACAAAATTACTTCCCATCACTTAAAAATTAGACAACCTCAACTTAACCACAAACAGCGATTTTGTGTACAAACGTATTATTTACATTTTCGCTGTTTGTGGTTACGTTGTGGTTGTCTAATTTTTAAGTGATGGGAAGTAATTTTGTTTTAGTAGTAGCGCCAAAATCAATCAAGGGGATTTTGTTATTTTTAGGTTGGTTACAGAAATTGTGGCTGGAGAAAACTATGGATAACTTTACTGACATAATAAAAACAGCCATTCAATCATTCAAATCAAAGCTTGGTAAACATAACCTTAACTAAAATATGGTAAGTAACTAGAAATGATTGAGATGAACTTAATAGAACGAATGTTCGTTAAGGAGGAGTCTTGGTCACCATACGCAAGAGTCTACGAGCCCATCCAAATCGGTTCAATCGACGGCACCGATGTCGAACCTCACGACAAAGCAATTCTTCGAGCAGAATACTCGGATTACCACCCAAATCGTCATGCAAAAGGTAAACCACAATGCACAATATTCGTCGCGCGGCTAAGCCCAAAAACCACAAAGGAAACAATCAGAGAACTATTTTCACGATACGGTAAAATCCGTCGTTTTCGTGTCGTTAAAGATATCGTCACAGGCATGCCGAAAGGATACGCGTTCGTTGAATACGAGTCAGAGTCGGCGGCTGAGGAAGCGTATCGAAAAGCGAACAAAATGAATGTTGACGGCAATGAGTTGTTCATTGATTTCGAATGTGAACGATTGTTAAAAGGATGGAAACCAAGACGGTTGGGTGGTGGTTTTGGCGGAAGAAAAGAGTCGGGACAATTGCGCTTTGGCGGACGTGATAGACCGTTTAAGAAACCAATCATAACAGGCCGGTCACCGTCACCGTCACCAGAGCGGCGTGATGATCGCAATGGCAGAAATAGGAATGATCGAAACCGTGAACGTGATGATTATAGATATAGACGTGATCGTAGATAAATTATAATAAACTATTTTGTAATTCTATTTGGTGTTTTTGTTTAGTTTCATTTTGTGAATTAAAGCCTTACAGTTTGAAGGGTTACTTTTATTACAATTTAATTCACAAATTTTTATGGACAAACTGCTTAGACGCTGAGCGTTTCAATGCGGAACTTAACTCGTGATCAGATTCTCAACTTTGGGCGCATTGGTTTTGGACGTTCAACAATTTTGTAAAATCCTCGAACACTAACTAACTAGAAAAATTAGATCTTCTTATTAACCATACTAGGGTCACCCGTGGGCACCATGTGCCCATATGGTATACAGAACATAGGTCAGTTTTGACTGATGGCGAATTTTCATGTAATTTAATAATAATAACACGGTTTTTCTTCATTTTGTATCGTTTGACTATAATAGTAATACAAATTTCCACATCGCAAATAATAATAAAGAAAAAATCGAGTTCTTTCTTTGAACGCTATTTTGTTCTTAGATCACTATGCTGAGATTAACTAATCGATCGCTTATCATGCACTGTGTAACATCCAATAAATTTAAACAAAATTTTGTTTAACTTTGATTTTAACCTTGTATGTGAATTAAATAATCAGGCTAGATTCTGAATTTTGCAGTATTAAACTGATGCAGTGTCACAACGGCAGTTTTAAAAGTGATGATAATTAGTTATATGCTAAAATACAATGGATTGTGCCATCAAAAATAAAAGAATAAAATTGCCAACCAAACATGTTTCTAAATATGTTTGAATTATCTCTTCAACATTTTATTTCTCTAATAATCAGAATTATAAATTTACTTACTTGCAGTTATTATAATTTGACGAACTATAAAATCTTACCGCAACTCATATTTTCAAAAATCACTGCTTCTTGGCCATTTTGAAGTGAAAAATATTAACTATGAATTAAAATAAATGTAGAAACACGTATTTGCTAAATATATATGCTAATTAGGCAATAATATGCACTTATTTCATATTATATACTTAAAAATTGAAATTATAGCATGCTACTCCCCTTAAACTTAAGATTAAACTTTGAATTGAAGATTTATCACAAAAACTTTTTTGACATTTCATTCTGACGTTTGATTCGTTTTTGTCTATTTCAAAGCAGACTGAACTTCAGAATCGTAGTGAAAAAAGCGTTCTACACATACACACTCACATACAAACATTTCTGGGTTATTATATTAATGATTTCATCGTCCGTTTATGAAAATATTAGGGAATCAAAGACTTACGTTACTGCGATCGAAATACTCGAAACTCTCTACGTCAAACCGAAGAGTGAAATGTTTGCAAAGCACAGTCTAGCTACGAGACAACAACAATCAAGTGAATCGATAGAGCAATATGTCCATATGTATTGAAATTACTTAGTAAGGATTGTAATTTTAAAACCGTATCCGCTGATCAAAATAGAGATTATTTTATTAGATTCTTTTTTTATTAACGGACTACTGTCCCCTCAAATACATCAACGCTTACTTAAATACTCTACCTTAATTCTGAAAGATGCCGTTGATCAAGCTCGATCTCTAGAAATGGCTCAACAACATTCGTGTAATTCGAATATTAATGCGACCTACAAAGATAATGAACCATTAATGAAATGTTATTTTTGCGGACGCGATAAACACTCGCGAAACGATTGTCCAGCAAAAAATGTATGTTTTAAATGTGGGCAGAGAGGTTTAAAGAACCATATCTCAATCTGTTGCGTATTTGTTGCTAATGTACAACCTGCCTTATTATTTGCTAATCTTACACCAGACTGTAAACCCATAGCTATAATATTTAGAAGGCATACTAAGGATGATTTCGAATTCATCAAAAGAGAAGTTGATAACTTACTAGTTTTTAGTACGATAGATTTTCGTACTGCTTACCATCAAATCCCTATCGCACAAGATGAGAAAATTTATACGGCCTTCGAAGCATGTGGGAAACTCTATGAATTTTGTAGGATTCCTTTTGATGTCACTAATGGGGTTGCTTGTTTCCAAAGAATGATTAACGACGTTATTCAATCGGAGAATCTATATAGTATTTATGTTTATTTAGACGACGTTACAATCTGTGGCAAGGATCAGGAGGAGCATGATATAAGTCTCAAACAATTTTTAAATGCTGTTAAAAAATATAACACTTAACAAAGATAAAAGTAAGTTTTTAATACGACGTATTAACTTTCTAGGGTATAGTATTGCTAATAGAACTATTAAACCGGATGCTGAAAGACTCCGTCCTCTATTAAATTTACCAATACCTCATGACACTTCTCGTCGCTCATTATTCTAAATGGACAAGATTATTTTCCGATAAAATACATCCTTTGATTGAATGTAAAAGATTTCCCCTATCTCCTGAAGCTGTCTGCATTTGAAGACCACAATCAAAGTATTGCTGCTTCAATTGTTACTTTTATAGATGATGATACCTCATTTACCGTAGAAACAGACGCCTCTGATTTTGCCATTGGAGCAACTCTGTCTCAATCTGAGAGACCTGTCGCATTTTTTTCAAGAACCCATTCAAATTGTGAACGAAAACACTCATCGATTGAAAAAGAGGCATATGCCATATTCGAGGCACTTAGAAAATGGAGACAATATTTGATTGGTCGGCATTTTAAACTAATAACTGATCAAAAATCTGTTACCTTCATGTACAACAGTAGCCGCGCGAATAAAATAAAAAATGAGTAGATTCTAAGATGGCGACTAGAGTTTAAGTTAAAGTCTCACAAAATGCTACGCGCACATCGAGAAAGAGGCATTAGCCTTAGTTTTTAGCTCGCCGTACGTAGTACCGAAGAGGCTAAAGCATTCGGTCGTGTGTCTGTAGCATTCTCGGATCAAAAAATTTCATTAAGAAAAAGTGTTCGTCTCGTCGCCCTGATTCCGAAAATGTATATAACTTATATACTTGGATGTTAGTCGTCGCTCGCTCGCTCGGTATCTCGTAAGACCAAATTTGTGCCCTCTACTCCTCTGAAGGTACCGGAGCGATTCACTCCAAATTTGGTACACATATTATTTGGCATCCCATTTGAATCCGCTCGCAGTTTAAATCCAATCGCCCGTATACTTCCCGAGTTATAGGGCCCCAAAATTTGGAGCCCCCCTTAATACTGCCCTTATAAAAATAATTGAAACACTTAAAAATTCTACTAAAAATTCTAAGATATTTTTTGCCTACAAGATTTTTTCATTTTGTTAACCCAAAGCCCGAAAAAAATTATTAAATATTATAATTTTGAATTTTAAAATATGCACTAAATTATTTTTTTATCAATATAATCTTAATTTGGTACACATATTATTTGGCATCCCATTTGAATCCGCTCGCAGCATAAATCCAATCGCCCGCATACTTCCCGAGTTATAGGGCCCCAAAATTTAGAGCCCCCCTTAATACTGCCCTTATAAAAATAATTAAAAGATATTTTATATCTACAAGATTTTTTCATTTTGTTAATCCAAAGCCCGAAAAAAATTATGAAATATTATAATTTTGAATTTTAAAGTATGAACTAAAATTTTTTTTTATCAATATAATCTAAAATTAAATGTAAGACTTTTTATATTAATAACATATTTTCAAATTGTTAACCAAAAGGCCATAATAATTAAATACCACTGCTCGCAACGCATATTTTACCTAAGGGCGAGCTCTGCGCGTTGGTGCGTTTTACGCGTACCAAATCTTGTTGTCTGTGAAAGAGTCCATAATTATATTTCAATTGGTGATGGATCACAAGGCCCTGGAATATTTGTTAAGCCCAGATCCAAGCCTAATGGAAGATGGGAGCGTTGGATTTTGCGTTTGCAACCATACAAGTATTCGATAGTGTGAAAAGGGAAAAATAAATATTGCAGATCCTTTATCGAGACTCAAAATCGACGGAGTCTAAAAGAGAATCAGAAAGTAACGATATGTATTACATTAACTGGGTGACTGAGTTGAGAGTTCCAAAAGCAATGTCACTAGGCGAAATCGAGAGAGACTAGACTCTCTAGAAAAGATCCACAGTTAATAAATGTCAGAGAGGCGCTACAAATCGGAAATTGGGACAAATTAACCAGTTCAAAATTCCGAATAATAAAGGATGAACACTGTAAATAATAACATTGTATTGAGAGATACGCGCATTGTTATGCCACAATCTCTGCAAATACAAACTTTGGGAATTGTGCATGAGGGACATCCCGGTATGGTAGCTATGAAGTACCGATTGCGAAACAATTTATGGTGGAACGGTATCGACAAAGACGCGGAAAGGTTTCTACGAAATTGCGAAAGTTGTCAGCGTGTCGAAAAAACTGTTTCATCGGCCCCATTAAATCGGAACATATTACCGGATTCACCCTGGGAGATTTTAGAAATGGATTTGATGGGACCGCTCCCATCAAATGATAATAATTTGACTGGTAGATTATTATAGTCGGTATATGGGAATTAAAATCCTATAAAGTACGACGACCGAAATTTTGATACCGCAGCTTGATGACATTTTCGCAAGGCATGGGCTACCGAGAGTGATTATATGTGATAACGGAACAAATCTGGTAAGTGCTAAAATGTATGAGTGGGCTGAAGTGGAATCGAGATTCGACCAGTGGCTCCGGCATGGCCACGAGCGAATGGTGTGACCGAGCGTCAAAACAGCAGTATTCTCAAACGACTAAAAATTGCGCATTTGGAAAAGAAATATTGGCGCGCCGAGTTAAATAGATATTTATTGAATTATCGCGCTACGCCACATTGTACGACAGGTGTTTCTCCTGCAGAAATATTGTTACGATCACCATGCAATCTCCGAGGAGCGTCATTGTAAAACGAAATACTCAATTTGTTAAACGTTTACTGACTGACGGTGAAGACTCTACTAGAATAATCGATTCGACTTGTCCACAACCGGTCAATGAAAATGTAACTGCAGAGACTCCCAGACTTCGCGTCGTATCGGGGCGAGAAATAAAACTACCAGAAAGATTCAAAGACTTTGTGGTAACTAAAAATTAGAAATGTCTGATCTGAAGTGGTGGGAGGGAAATGTAGTAGATACTAGAAAAACATGTGAATAAGGATTTAAGTAAATAAGTGTTGTTGTAACTAGAATATGAAATAAAGTTGATATTGTATTACATCTGAGATACTACAGTAGTAACCGCTGCTATTAGCTTGTAGCATTTTGCTAATTTGTGAACAATCTATCTCTTTTGCAAAAATAATATGTCATCTTAATCAATACACTTTTGGCTTTCTTATAAGATATAATACATAAAAATGAATTTCAACACAAAACTAATAGAAACTGACATGGTGTACCTGCAAATGTTTATATTTCCCCAATTTACAAAAAATCTAAATGTCTTGTAAAAACTAACTGTTAAGTATAGAGTAAAACGTGAATTTAAGAATAAGAATAGCTTCGGTACTGATCCCAATAATAATGAGACACACAGTAGAAAATAAATTATAAACAATGTAATTCAAACATATTTTTCATAATAACATTTTAGTATTACATAAGCAAAACCTTCAATAGGTACTAGATATATATTAATTGATTTTATAATATTTATTTATGAAATATTTTTTATATATTCAACATTTTGTATTGTACACATCTACACCTTTTCATAACATGTATAAATCATATAAATACTTAAGTGCACAGTAAAAAAAAAATGCATTTGAAAATGTGATTAGCTACACTAATTATTGAAATTATGTAAAACGTTAATTACGTTACACTCTCATTATTTTTTGCTACTGATGATGACAACTTAGTTGTCGAAATATGTATTGAGCTTTTTAAAATACTGTGTGGTAGAGAGTTTTTTAATATTATTTTAAATTGTTATTGCCTTTGGGAGCACAATTTGAAAAAATAAGCAGTGGCCTACACTCGACCTTTTTAAACGTAGTTTTCACTAGAAATATAGAATCCAAATAAACCGTCAAAAAAAACACCAATACTCCACAATAATGCCTTGAAAATGTATAATTTAGTTAATTATTTTATAATGTTATTACATACTGTATTTTCAAAACACAGAGAGACGTTTTTTCGAAAATAGTTACATTCTATTCAGGGAAGATCAAAACACAAAACCTGCATATCCATTGAAATCTCGACTTCGAAAATCTTCATGATTACTGATGAAATTCGGGACGCAGTATTTGTTAAATACGTTTATTAAATAAGTATATATTTAATTAATTCTGACATTTTATTCAATACAACAATAGTAGCTATATATTATATATAAAAAAGAGGAGCGACGTTATAAAGCGCCTTCCACAATTCCAACAATTACAATACTTACATCGTAAAAGAAAGTAAATGTGTTATAGAAATAGTCTTACAATTTTTGGTAAATTTTTACTTTCTTTTACGAAGAAATACGTAAGTCTTGTAATTCTGAAAATTTTCGAACTCGAGATTTCATCGGATATACACGTTTTGACCTTCCCTGAATCAAATGTGACTATGTTCGGAATGTCCTATGTGAACGCTCTAGAGACAAAACTGTCGAACGTAAAATTATGAAACTACAAACTTAAGACTTGTATGTGGGCTGGATGTGCACCTCGACCTCCTATATTTAAAAAGAATATTCAAACCGTAAGTCTATGCAATTTTTGTCCTTTCTTCAATATCACTAGAACGGCTGCACTTATGACAAAAATAATACTATACATAATGAAAGATTTTAATATTTCGCACAACTTTTGTTTGAAACGTTTCTTCAAAAAATGTACCAGTTACAAACTACTGCGGAAAATCTTAAATATCTTATTAATGTTGCCATAGATTTGCATGTAGTTTAATAAAACGTATAAACTGTGTCTATCAATATTTTGACAAGGAAACAAAATTCTGAGTTTAACTGTGAAAGAATTTAAATAGGATGTCAAAGTATGTGTATAGAGGGCACAAATTATGATACCTTCAGAGGAATAGGACATAAATTTGGCCTTACGAGTGAACGACGACCAACATCCAAGTATATGTGATGTATATTTTTGGATTTACGGCGACGAGACAAACACTTTTTGTTAAGGAAATGATTTTGATTAGAGAATGCTATAGCTCCTCTGTACTGTACTGTACTGTACGATATTGCAATGTGAAAATTATACGAATTCATATTTGTATGTTTTCCTCGCTAAAATTTGTTATCTCTGTCACCAAACCTGCCTCCTGTGACGTTCCCAACACATTACGTATATAAGAAAATAAAATTTAGGTCATTTCACATAATTAAAAAAAAAAAACTACTTTTGTACATTATTATAGATACGTAGAAGTTTTACTGCATAATTAACTAATTCATGAATTAAACATTTATTTTGAAAATACATTTATTTGTCACAAGTTTAAAACATTTGCGTACAAATTATATTTACAGAATTAAGTCAAGTAAAAACTTACATATTTGTATTATACACTACATATCTATGTGTTATGTAAAAATATACTTAATTTTCTGAGCATTCACTCTTAAACATATATTACATGTAAAATGATATCAAACGTCTGCATAGATTAGTAATAATATTATTTATTGAACAACTATATAATAAAATGTAATAATGTATAATCATAGAAATTCGTGTTTCTTGATTAGGAAACGATGATAAAACAATAAGAAAACAAAGTTTAAAATAAACATAATAATGAAATAGATTCATTTTATACGTTTCTATTCGTGGCTGTCCGTATGCGTATCGTCGGATTTTACAGCTGTCGTTTCCACCAAACTCTCATCTTCCTGTTTAAAATTGTGTAAAAATTTCATTTTCCATTTTTTTATTTTAGCAATTTCGAAAAAGATTGATGGGAAAATCGTCCACGTTAAAAATTAACTTTTACGACGAACAAATGAGCTCTAGAAAAACACAAAATGGCGCTCAGTATTCCACTCAACAAGTTCTATATTAATAGACCCTTTCATAAGCATAATGGAGCCACCATTTTCAAACTAAAAATATAGATAATTTCGATGTATAACATACGAGGTCTGTTCAGAAAATATCCGAACTTTATTCTTTTAAACTTTATTATTACTTTTGCAGATTGGTAGGCAGCATTGCGTTGCGCATAACCTCCTCTGTAACCACATGTTCTTGGATTGTTGATATCTTGTATAGTTTTCGTGATATTGTTATTTGAGTGCAACGTGTTTAAGTGAGTGACGATTTTTGAAATGTGCGATTTTCTGGAACAACGGTTTAACGTGAAATTTTGCGTGAAACTGGAGAAAACTTTCACAGAAACGTCCAACAATCCAAAAACATGTGGTTACAGAGGAGGTTATGCACAACGCAATGCTGCCAACCAATAATCTGTAAAAGTAATAATAAAGTTTAAAAAAAAAAACGGTTATTTTCTGAACAGACCTCGTATATTTGTACCTGTATACATGCGCATATTGAAACTTTTTGGATAATGGCCAAGCTTACACGAGTCACTTAATACGCAACCTATATCTTATATTACGAGCAAGCGGTATAAACTTGGTATTGGTGAAGGTTCCGCACCTAACAAAGTATGATCCCTATGTCAGGATTTATACCTATAAACTACCAGGCCTAGTAAACTTTATTAATTTCATAGTAGGTGTCTTTTTATTTTTTCGTGCTATTTTCTGCTATTTGGTTATATTCATGTGTTAAGTACTGTTTGTCAAGTACTAACAACGGTTTTTAATGCTTTTCAAATAAATAAGGGGATAATTACACATTTAATCAAAAACAATAGGTTTTTATATTGTGTATAATTGATATAAAATTTTTCTGAGGTGGCTCTGAATACCGACCTAAGCTAGGTCTTCTGACCTGCTTTAGGACGGTTATCAATTGTCATTGTAACCGCAGACTAAATTTACACCTAGCTTAGTTTAAGCCTCAGTTTAGTCCTATGTCATTTACCGTGTTAACTAGGCCAATATCGTCACCCATTTTGTATACAACGCACGCGCAGTGGAATTATGAAAAGATCTATTTATTGCAGAATATAAGCGCTATATGATACGCTTATAATAATGAATTACACCCAGGCCGTTATAGCAAGAAAAGAAGGTTAACAGAAACGCTGTAAACTGTGAAATCATGCTTAGTTTGGGGCAAAAACAAACCAAATTAAATGAATTTATGATGGCCAATTTTGAATAAAAATAAAAAAGTTTAATAGACACAATGTAAATTTTGCGGTGGATGATTTTTGCACCAAACCTGTTCTCCCAAGTTAATGAGTCATAAAATAAATTCAGTTCATAATCAATTATATTCAATACTACTTCAATTTTATATATACATATTTAAGACTTACCTTATCTTGAACTTTCTTTCCATTTCGATTAGCAACAATTCGTAATTCTTCCTGTTCATCAGTTTCATCCCAAGAGGCTTGTTTTGTGCCTAAACAATCATTATTTGTACAATGAAAAAAATAAAATAATTATAATTAACTAACCTGGTTCCGCGCACAAAATAAATATTTGATTCTCGGACATATTTTTTGTTAAAACTTTGAAAGCGTCACACTCGTCGGTGAAAACTTCCCAGAATGTTTTATCGTCTGGTATTGTATATAAAGTTTTAAATTTATTATACACAATGTCAGCTTTGGTTCGAATTTGTTCAGCATCATTTTTAAACTCCTCCAATTCCTCCCCTTCCAATTTCCATTCTTTAATATTCCCAATATATCGACGTAATCTTTTCACCATTTCCATCACATGCGAATGTTTTTTCAACATTAATGGCTCAATATTCAGATCCAACATTACATCTAGATCTTTGAGCGCTTCTTTCGGATCAGCTTTGTCTAAGGCTAGATTCGTTTTGATTGTTGCGTCCAGTTCGACTAGGGTAGCTTCAATCTTTAAGAATCGAAGTTTTGTTCGTTTGCGCTCGATTATTCGTTCTTTAATAGCGTCTTCTTGTTGTTCTGCGGTTAATTCTAGGTCAGTTTCGAAAAGTTCAGGTTTATCGGTCGGCTTTAACATGCCCGTCTCGACTTTTTCTTTGATTTGTAAGGCTGTGCGACTATCGGATTCTTTCCATCGTAATCGTTCTACCTCGGTGTCGAATGGATCGTCGGGTCGATCGCGATTTAATTTGATACCGATGTATTTAGATTCTGCAAGTCGAGCGAGGAGAATCTCATTTTGAGGTAATGTGTCATCTTCAGGTTTTTCTGCGAATATTTATAAAAGTATAAAGATAGTTTAAGAAAAATAAAGTGGTACACACCATTGCCTTTTTCAGCATCCTTGACACACAGTTCGAACTAAAAATTTAAAATGCAATATTACTTTTTGTGATGGTACTAATCGCATATATTTTTACCTCTTCGATAATGTCTCGAAGTTCTTGAGGCGTTACAATTTTAAATTTCGTCGATCTTTTAACTGCTTGGGCGTCTATTAACTCAAGGTCATCTTCCTCCGAACTACAACAGAAATTAAACTATCTTTAATTTCTTATGCACAGTAATAACTAGAAAATACACGTTTTCACCCTCTCTGAATCGAGAATGACGCTCTAGCGCCAAAACTGTCGAACATAAAATTGGGAAACTTAAAACTTAAGAGGTAACGCCGCTGTAAAGTACAAAAAAAAGAGGTCATTTTTGGGATTTCTTAAATCAAATTCTAAACATGATACATATAAACTTTTAGCATACGTTTATTATATGTATATTGTAGTATAATATAAATATTTTTCGAAAGAAAATATTTAAGAATGACGTCACAATAGACAAGAAATGGCGTCCCATCCTCGCGCAAACCGGCTGACGAGCGAACCGATTGCGAGGACAGTATTTGACATTTAATAGAAATATATATATTTTGTTTTTAATCTTTAATCAATATACTAAAGAACTACGGGCCAAAATTTGGAAATATTGATTGTAAATAACATGGCACCTGTTTGGAAAAAAAGTTCGGTACAAAAACGTAAATAAAAATATCTGGAGTGGCCTGCACTCGACTTTCTTTTACGCAGTTTTCACTAGATCTAGATATATATATATATATATATATATATATATATATATATAACCAAAACAAGCTGTCAAACTAACCAATACTCTATAGCAATATTCTGAAATGTCATTTATTTAATTGAGTCTATTTTGTTTTCCTGTCAAAGGCGCAGATGATCCGATTTTATAAGCTATATGTGAATCCATGGCAACGTAAACAACATATTAATAATGTTTCGTAGCATTTTTCTCGCAATTGGCACATGCCGTAAGTGTAGCCGTTCTAGTGATATTGGAGATAGAACAAAAAATGTATAGAGTAAACCTGCACTTCCGGTTTGAATATTCTAACAACATCTAAGGCATATACAAGTCTTTAGTTTGAAGTTTCATAATTTTACGTTCGACAGTTTTCGCTCTAGAGCGTTCACAAACACACAGACGTCATTCCGAAAATGGTCACATTCGATTCAGGGAAGGTAAAAACATGTATATCCGTTGAAATGTCGAGTTCGAAATTTTTCATGATTACAAGACTAGAGAGTAAGGCAAGTAAAAAGAATTAGGCACGAAAAAAAAGTTCCCATAGTTCTGTAGATTGATGTATGTAGAATAAAGAAAAAAAATCACATCGATTAATTGATTTGTATGAGAGATATCAGTTCACCCGATTTGAAAAACAAGATAAACGCGTTTAAAGTTTGTATCAACCGCCACAGAAAGCATATCAGCGGGCGTTCGTAGCACGCCGGCAGCCGGTCAGTCTAGACGCAATTAGAACTTTCTCCGATAGATCGAAATTTGGAAAAATCTAAAGATTACCGATCTAGACCATATACAAGTCTTAAGACGTAACGTCACCTCTTTAGACTTGTATATGGTCTAGATCGGTAACCTTTTTGTCTCTAAGGACACAATACAAGATTTGAAAATCATCGAGGGCGCATATTTTACAGATAATCAATAGATATAAATTGGCATTGAAAAAAAAACAAGACCTTTAGTTCAGTAAAGGCGCAGTAAAATTCATTAGGGGGCGCCATTGCGCCCGGGGTCTAGCTCTGCACCTTCTATTTTTGAGAAGAATATTCAAACCGGAAGTGCATGTTTGCCTAATACATTTTTTTGTGCTTTTTACAATATCACTAATTCGGGTGCACTTATGGCTAAAATAGTTTCGCTGATAATGAAAGATTAATTAATATTTTGCATAACATTTGTTTGAAAGGTTTATTCTAAAAAAATACCGGTTACGAGCAAACTACTAAGGAAAATATTAAACTTCTTATTTATGTTGCCATAAATACGCAGGTATGTTGATTATATTTAATAAATCGTTTGAAGTATGCCTGATAACATTTCGACAGGGAAACAAAATAGACTCAAATAATTTGATATTTCTCATTTGACATCGGTTATCACAAATAGATCGACTGATGCTCTTTTCACACCAAGACTTTGACATAGTCACTTTAAGTTCGTTTGACACTCACACTAGATATTTAAATCGCTAGTGCTGCCATCTATAACATTTTTATTCATATGTTGGCACCAATGTGTAGCTCTATAACGCCCACATGGCTATGCGATATTAAATTCGAAAATTGTGATAAAAAATAAATAATTGTAGCCAACAGAACTTGAACCTGAGACTTTTCGACGAGCCTTTAAAATGCTAGTCGAATGTTTTGCCAACTGAACAATGCTGGCCAGGTTAAAATTCTAACGCTACTATATATATATATATATATATATATATATATATATATATATATATATATATATATATATATATATATATATATATATTCATGTATTTATATATATACATATATATATATATATATATATATATATATATATATATATATATATATATATATATATATATATATTCATGTATTTATATATATACATATATATATATATATATATATATATATATATATATATATATATATATATATATATATAAATGTATATATATATATATATAAATATATGAATATATATATATATATATATATATATATATATATATATATATATATATATATATATATATATATATTTCACGTATTAATAAAAATGAAATATTTACGTTTCTTCTTGTTTAACCTGACTGACAGTCTCTTTATTATTATTGATTTTCTCAATTTCTTCTTCCTCTTCATCACCAGATTGAACTTTTTCTTTTTCTGTAATATACATGATACGTTTTCAAGTGTTCCAAAAATGTTTTATGATGATTTACCTTCTTTAATTTCTAAAGTTTTTAAAGGTTCTAATACAACTTTAGATTGTTCCTCGGAAAGTGGTTTTGGCTTTAAACCAACTATTTACAAAAAACAAAGACTTTTAAATGATGGATAGGGTAAAATGAATAGTGGTTGGACAGTATATAGTTATTGGACGTTCCACACAGAAACCGCTAAAATAAGGATTCTACTAATCATATTTAAACCAGTTTTCGATATATGGCAACAGCGTTAGTTGTACTTTGCATTGCATGAAAGTGCAAATTAATGTACCGTCAGTGTTGGTAGTGTTTTGGTCTGGAAATAGTGTAGGTACTAGAACTAGTTGTCTGATTGTATAGCTTCTCACTTTGTTTAGAAAAAAATGAGACAAATAAAAATTCTACGCCTCTTATTGTACAATGATGAAAATGTCTATACAGTATAAGGACTATTAGTGACTTCTAAATGAATTGTGTTTAAGCTGGTATCAATTTTAATTAAAACTTTAACCCAATTATTGTAGAAACTGTCCAATAACTGTATATTTTTGCACATATTTCTTTTTCTTATTTTAAAAACAAATATAAAATGTTTATCCAAAGTCTCAATGCACATAGTGCACATAATGAGTATTAATGTACCTTTAATAAAACAATTGACAAAATAGAACCAAGTTATGAATTTTTGTATGAAATTTACCCTATATTGTATTTGTTTTTTATTGACGACTATTAGAGGTATTGTAAACGCACTGTGGAGGTATGGAGCCCGGCATTAATTAATCAAATAGTTAAACTTACCAGACGTCGATTGGCTGATTCTCCGACTTTCGGTTGATTGTAGTCGCGCAGGTGCTGCTTTCTTTTTCGCCTCGGGACCGCCTGAAGCTGAGTCGACAGACAATTTGCGTTTCAGACCTCGTTTGGCATCTTCTTCCCGCTCGATATCTGACAGTGTGATCTCTTCTGGTTCAGATTCTTCGGGTATTTCAATAACGTCATTGTCATTATCATCATCATCCTCATCTTCATCATCATCATCATCATCGGCAATTGCAGCCTCAATCTCTTCGATAGCTTCAGTGTAATCTTTTCGTTTTAAATGTTTCATAAACTGTGCCTTATGCTCAACATAAGAAAATAGGTCTTCGGGCTTTACTAAACCGCTACAAAAAGAAAAAAATGGATATATTCATTTTTACTTATTAATAGTTAAATTATACAAATTTCTTTTTGGTGTCTTGCGAAAAGTGTATTAATTATAATATTTAGAAAGAAAATGGAATCGCACGACTTTTATTTTTTTATTTACACAGAAATATTTGAAAAAGCATTCATAATATTTCCACTCTGCAATGACATGCCAGTTATTCTTATAAACCTTCAAATGAAAACTAACCTAAAATTATGACGATAATTGAAAACGCGACACCTATGTAAAAACTGTATAATTCAAAAAATTTGCTTCAATATTTGAAAATTATATAAATATGTTTGCAACCAAATAAAAGCAGATATCAAATTTCAAGAGCAAAGCAAATATAACAATGGTTAAGTTTCAAAGAATTTGTTTATTGTTAATACGTATTTCGGCTTCTTAGGCCATCATCAGAACATATACAAGGAAATTTCAATGGGGTCTGTACTTATATCTAAGACAAATTGTAAACAATATGGAGGGGTTATATTAAGGCAATACCAAGCAAGGATTAGAGTGGTTTTAGAAGCGGTGACGAGTTCAGATCTAACTGTTCATTCATTAAGTTCTTGTTCTGAGAAACTGCTTTATTGATCTCTAATGCTTCTTGAAGGTTCAACTTTAATCCTTTCTTGTTGACATATAAAATCTTAAGACTATGGATATCAAATTTATGATTCGATTCTAACATATGTTTGGCAACATTAGAATCGAATCATAAATTTGATATCCATAGTCTTAAGATTTTACATGTCAACAAGAAAGGATTAAAGTTGAACCTTCTAGAAACGTTAGAGATCAATAAAGCAGTTTCTCAGAACAAGAACTTAATGAATGAACAGTTAGATCTGAACTCGTCACCGCTTCTAAAACCACTCTAATCCTTGCTTGGTATTCCCTTAATATAACCCCACCATATTGTTTACAATTTGTCTTAGATATAAGTACAGACCCCATTGTAATTTTCTTGTATATGTTCTGATGATGGCCTAAGAAGCCGAAATACGTATTAACAATAAACAAATTCTTTGAAACTTAACGAGTGTTTTTATTACAAATTTTATTAAAAATGTTTCAACAAGTACCAACAGCAAGATCTATTAATTATATAACAATGGTGTTTGAGGCAAGTACATATAATGATGCGCACATTTTTAGTTCCCCGTACGAAGCTAAAACAATTAATCGCGTCTGTAGCATTCTCGGATCAAAAATGTTCACTATCAAAAAGTGTTTGTCTCGTCGCCCTGAATCCAAATATATATATATATATATATATATATATATATATATATATATATATATATATATATATATATATATATATATATATATATAACTCATACGCTTGGATGTTAGTTGTCGCTTGAGCGCTCGTAAGACCAAATTTGTGCCCTATACTACTCTGAACGTACCGGAGCGATTTGAACCAAAATTGCTACACATATTATTCGGTACCCCATTTCAAACCGCTCGCAGTTTAAATACAATTGCCCGTATGCTTATGGAGTTATAGAGCCCCCTTAATGCCTTTAGAAAAATAATTAAAGCATCCAAAAATTCTAAGATATTTTATGTCTACAATATTTGTTCATATTGGTAAACCGAAGACCTAAACATAAAAAAATATAATTTTGAATTTCAATATATGCCTTAGATAATTTTTTTTATTATATCAAAATAATCTACAAAAATGTAAGAACCAAAAGGCCATAATTAAATAATTTTTTTTTTTTTTATGCACAAGCGCGGCGTGGGAGGGTGGAGTCCGCTGCTCGCATGCCATAAAGCGACCGTTCCTTACACTTGTTTGATATAACTTTGTTGTACTTCCTGATAAATATGACATTGCAAAAAAAGTACAAAATATGGGTGTTGGCCAAATAGATGGATTTAGGCATGATAGCTTAAGAACATCGAGTGATAAGTCAAAAGAAAATGCATGTATTTAGGTGATACAAGAATGCGGGGGCCGACCTCCAAGTTGTATAAATATGATTTAAAATAAAGAAATTACAAGCGAAGCAAATCAAATCAAATCAAATATAGTATTTGAGTGTGCAACATAATGGCGGACATTTTCACAAATGAATATACATCAGACTTGTTTAATATTTGAAGTGAATGTTTGGTTTTATCGCACAATATCTTAAGGCTCTAGAAGATACTGTCGGCAAAGACCGCTTAATTTAGGGCCAAGCTTCACAAAAACGCCAAACTGTGAGCGTTTTGATTGTAGCTTGTCCCATGCACAAATCCATATTTCTAAGCATTAGTCGCATAAAGTAAGCATAATATACTCACGTTTCCCCTGTGCCATAAAAATAAACTTTGTATTTTCTGCCAAGATCCTCCTCCACCTGCAATAAAGTTCTATCTATTAAATTTACAGTCATAACCTAAATTTAAAAAAATTGTTACCCTCGCAGGCCATGCCGGATAGCCTTTGACTTTCGCAAACACCTTGTCTCCCAAAGAAACATTTTTTGTTTTCTTCATACTGGATATATTATTTCCAACGGCATACGTTTCAAAATGCTGTTGTAAACAATTTTTACAGAAATTACAAACAAAACGTCTCTTCGCACTCGCACTCGCACTCGCAGTAGCCAGATGCTTCGGCTATCTTCGTACGTGGCGTTCAGTGGCGTTAGACGTTAGACGTTAGTTGAACACGGCCATCATCGGTTATATAAAAAATTTAAAACATATTATGCATGTTATTGTTATTAAATATAAGATAAATAAACAATCATTTGATTGCCATAGAATATTGTCTACGTTTATTCATATAATTATAAATAAACAAATATTATTATGTAATTCTATTCTTTTTGATAAAACGCATTAGCTACTTCGGGTATCTTCGTATGCTTCAGTTGGGATAAGAGATAAAATGACAAATAGAACAGTTCCGAAATGTAACCAGGTGAACTGGTTATTGATTTAGAACCTAATCGCAAATAATCGAGCTAATTTTTTATTCCCGTTTCGGAGATCCTAGATTATAAAACCCTAATGTTTTATTGCTATCGTCACACAATGTGGCTGTTGTCTAGTGGTGACATTTGGTACCTTTAGTAGAGAGAACATTTTTTAATGTAATGTTAATTCAGTAACTAATATTGCGATTTTTTGTGATATATAAAAAATGCAGAATGCTTGCAAACAATATTGCTCTATACCATAATGTGGAAATTATAGACTGAAAAAGTGGCACGTCACATCCGTTTATCTCAGCCCGCGAAATACGACAATGGGTCCGCTCAACGCGTGACCGGGGTTATGCTTATGGCACGCACCGATAACCGATACTAGTTTAGGCAGACATTCTCTTATGTGTTAAGTTATTGAAAATTTGAGAAATCTGATAGTGACAAATTTAAATTTAATCAGCTTCATTATAAGGTCGGGAACATTGGGGAACATGTTTAATAAGTGGCAATATCTAAATTCACAAGACTTACATATTACTCCATAAAAGAAAGTAAAAATAAATGCAAATGTAACTGAGTCAACCATGACAGATCGCGTTGACAACCGAAACGAGTCGAAATTTGTCGAAAGTAAGAATAACCTGTCTCTTATGCTTTGTTTACGCATGGCTGTTCTATGTGGTTCTATGCCAAGTTACGCATATGCGGTCCAAGTAAGTGTTTATTCATCCGACCAAGTTTTGCCTTGTCGTGGCGTTTATTGTGGCTTGTAATTGAACTATTTGCTCTTCCCTAACGTCAATATCTGGAACTACTATTAAAAATGAAACCTAATCAATGGTAATTATATCACGGACATTCACAGTTTACTACGTCAATTTGTCCTGTTAGCCTTGATCTTGTATTCTTTGGTATATTTGCATTTAAACTGTTAATTTCTTTAAAATATCATTTTTCTAATTTATTTGTATATTGGCCCTCTCTATTCTAATACCTAAACTAAAATAATAATGGTATCTGTATTACCCAGACTAGGCTGGCCATCTGTGTTCCTATGTTATAAGCTTTGACCATGCGCTATGCCAGAAAGTTGAAATGTTCATGTACGGCTATGCGTCGGCAGTTTACATGGCATGGTGGAAAACTAAGCGTAAACACTAGATAGGATTTCTGTATATCCATCTTTTGAAGGCCGAGCGCATATGCGCGCATATGCGTTACTTGGCATGGAACAGCCATGCGTAAACGAAGCATTAGTGTTGACGGCGAACACTTTGCCTTTCCCGCACAGGAAATGACGTACCCACTTTTTTGCCTATCAAGACGTAGTTCAACAAGATTAGGTACAGGCACCTACGACTTCAGCTCACCTTATAGGAAATATATGCGATGCTAGCAGCCCTCCCACACCGCGCTTGCGCATAAAATTTTAAATTAAAAAATATTTTTTTTTAATTTTTATGACTTTTGGGTAGACAATTTGAAAAAATGGTAGATATAAAAAAACTTACATCTTTACTTTCTTTTACCAAGTAATAAGTATAGGGATCACCAAAAAAATATATTTAGAGATTTTAATGGATATATCCATTTTATGGGTCCCTGAATCCATTTTGACTATTTTCTTAATGATGTCTTGTATGTGTGTGAGCGCTTTACAGCCTATACCGTTCAACGTAAAAATATGATGTTTTGAATTTAAGGTTTTTATACCCTAGAAGAGAAAACCTATTTTGAAAAAGATATTTCAACCGGATGTGCTTCTAATTTTAAACTTATATTTCAAAAGTTTTCTCCTAAACATTACCATGCTCTAAAAAATTGCAATTGAAATATTTTACTGTTTTTAGAAATCATAGTTAACTATTATTGGTATTTACTTGTTTATGACATAAATACATAATTTGTGAAAATATATTGCACATATTTCATGTAAATAATATAAAGTAGTAACACTATAATGATGCAAGTTAATCTGTAATATAATTCTATAAAATTTTTAATCCTTTATTTCCATAACGAATACATATTTATGAATCATAGATCATTGCTACAAAATAAGGATTTGCAAATCGATAAAAATAGTCTATGTAATTTGAAATTTGTATTTATTCTTGTTATAGCTCTATATACTTGCTTAGAAATAACAAGCTTTGACAAAATTGAAATTTCGTGATGCTAAATTTGAATAATGGAACGAAAACATTCCGTATATCACTGATCGAGAAATGTAGTCAAATTTAAACATTTATATTTTTCTATCGCATCCAAATAAAATAATCCTATTACTAAAACATATAAGAAAGTTCTGTGTAGCTCACAATTGATTTTTAGCTCTAGTACAAGACAGCTTATAGTGTTTGGTCATTCTTGGGTCAAAAAAATTTCTTTTCAAAAAGTGTTTGTCTCGTCACACTAATTACGAAAATGTATATAACTTATTTGACTGCGCCAGTTCTTGTTTAATATATAAAAAGGTGCATATTTTAATATGCAGAAATCTCGTAAATATATAGTATCTGGATGTTTTATTTTCCTAGGGGCAGCATTAAGGGGGGGCTCAAAATTTTAGGGTCCTATAACTCCGGAGGTATACAGGCCATTGCATTTAAATTGCAAGCGGATTCAAATGGGATGCCAAAGAATATGTATAGCAAATTTGGTTCAAATCGTTTTGGTACCTTCAGAGGAGTAGAGGGTACAAATTTGGTCTTACGAGCGAGCGATCGAGCGACTACCAAAATCCAAGTATATGAGTACACTACTGAATGCTATAACTTTTCTGTACTTCGTACGGCGAGCTAATAAGTATGTTTCTAGTAATTAAATCTTAATATACGGAGCCTGTGCACACCCATATTTTCTCACTTGAAGTTGAAATTCATGTCACTTGTGATGTCACAAAAATATAGATTGTCGTGTTTGTTCGTTCTACAGATTCTAATGACGTCACAAGTGAAAATTCTTATAGAACGAACGAACACGGTCAACATTGAGTAAAATAGATGTTGTGAAAATTTAAATAGCTATAAAGTTTACAGTAATATATTGGTTTCGTATATAAATAAACAAGAATTTCATTGAAATACAAATAATTAATATATATTTAACATTTATACATTTATTTATAAAACGCAAAATATCCAAATACAAATTGTAACAGAATATTTGCTTAACATTTTGGTTTGCTTGTAAAGAAAAAATTTGATACTTCAAATTTTGATGTAAACTTACTATTAATTTAATAGTGAGCATTTTATTGAATTTATCAAAACATGTGTAACAATATAAAAGGCACTCATATAAATGAATTAATACACAATCAATCTTCAGTATTTCATTACATCACATTTCGTAATGCGCGTATGTATGCTGCATACTATGTTAGAAATTAGTAAAAATAACATCAAAATTTGAGCACACATTATATTGTGGAATGTGTTACAAATATTTGTGTATAAAATGCGGACTAAGTCTAAGAATATTGTTACCCTGTTAATATTATAATACTGACACACAGTAACAAATTGGAAATCAATGTAAATTTGTAGCGAAATTAGTAAAAAAGTTCATTAACTCTATTCCTTGTAGCTTTTGATTTTATTGAAAATTAAATTTTATCTCTATTCTACAAAATTAAATTTGTAAGTACGGCGTAGAAAAATATGTTTATAAAATTTGTAAAACAAAATGCAACGCCATTCGTTACCTTGTTTTAGTTATTACCTAATTATCAAATTCATATAAAACATTTCAGGAACAAAATTGTAAAAAAGAATATCTTATTATAATTTTTACAAACATCCATTGATAAAAGCACAGTAATAACTTACACAAATAGAAACATTTCTCACTGACTATCACAATCTTCAAAACAATAAAGGAAACAACTACATATGTTCGTTTGCACCGCTTACGTCTTAAATGTTACTTAAAATGTAAGGTATTGCACAATTCCCTAAATGGATCTTAAATCCTAGGTATCTTTGGTTCAAGGTGGTTTTTATTAGAAATGTACACTACAACCAATTCAAAATTTAGCTTAATTTTAACTTGGAGCGATGCAATCGGACATAAAACTCCATAACAATATTTATTACAATGCAGTCGCGATATAGTGAACACCGTCTCGACTACTCAGTTGAGTGAACATAAAATTTTACATTGGGTCGCGTTAAATAATTTAAGAAAAAATTGGTACACATTCAATTATACAAAAAAAAGCATAAATAAAAATCATTTAATTTTTCATGTCCGCACAGTAAATAATGGCAGTTTTTATTTACAAATTAGAGTTATATTGTCATTATTTGTGTTAAATTTGCTTAGAAATCAAAGTACATTTTCATATGCAGGATTTATAGACGACATATTAACCACGAACAAGGAACCATTAGCGAAATATTTATCAGGTAACAGTTAAGAACAAGAGTAGTAAATAATCAAATCTCTGTGCATTGGGCACTACATGGAAAAACAAAAGTTCGGCACCCGAGATGTTGAAGTGATTCTGTTTGTTGTGATCTTGTATTTTATTGTTTTTGAATTATCTGCGTGGGGACAGTTGTTTCTGTTCGATATTATTCTGTTAATTTTAATTTTATTATTTTCACTTTTGTTTGATCTGTCAATTTATCGTATGAAATAAGAACTACAATTGGCGCATTCGCATTTCTGTATCAGTAACCACTAGAAAGTTGGGAATTGGCCAACTTTTTTTGTTACTTGCTAATGTTTAATATAATGGATGTTATATAACCAATTACATTAATTTTCTATATTCCAACTTTCAATGGTTAATGGTTCTTTGTTCGTGGTTAATATGTCGTCTATAAACCCAACAATAATATGGCATTAATTTACAAATATTATTTAACCTTGAAAAAGTGAACAACCCGGGAAAAGTGAAGCCCTGCCAAAATCAGTTCACTAAATTGCGACTCCACTATTATTAGTGATATCGACCAAACGGTCTAGTAATTTCTAGAAATCACTAAAATCATAATTTAGGTGAAGTAGAACTTCAAAGCATTGTATTACTTCAATCATAAATAAAATGACAATAATAAACATATTCAAAAAACAAAATAAAACCAAAAACCAACTCGTGGAATAACTCGTTTTAATTTTTCAATACATCATTAATCGTAACACAATGCTTTCAGATTAGAAAACTCCAGAAATCTTTCAACAAATTATAGCGGAAATTTAAATTGTAGTAATAAATAAACATAATAATTATCCTCATTCATAACAACGCACTTGTTAGCCACAGGCGAGGCTATGAGAAGGGTCTGGTGGGGAAGGGGGTGTACACTCAAACAATTATTGGTAAATTATGAGGTTGACTTCATGAGTGTATCATGATGATTGAGCACCAAACTACCGATTAGTGAGACGAGACTTCGGTCTAACCATGTCACTGGATTCGGATAGATCAAGCCACCCTCGTAGAAACCAAGATGACCCCCGTGTGCCAGTTCTATGTACATTGCGCTGTGATGATCCACTAGTTACAAAAGTTATCGATTAAAACCACATCAAACATACAGTGGGAGAGAAGAGTTTTATACATTTGTAAAACTTAAGCAAACCTCTGTAAAGAAATGAAACGTTTGATTTACAAACCAATATGACCATCACACTTACTTGCAAATTTCTTTATTGGATCTAGCAATGGTACAGGAACTATAGGATCATCACGTGCGTTTACAAACACCATAGGTGTCGCAATTTTACTTAAATAGTTGATACTTGAGCTCCATTTGTATAGGTCTGTTATAGTTTTGAATTTGTACATCTTCCTACAAATAAAACAAACATTGAGCGTCAATTTTAAAGAAAATATGATTTAGTGTTTTGCCAAACTTATGGTTGTCGGTTACCGAACTTCTATTTTTGTAATTAACGCATATATGTTATATTAAGTTTTATTATTTTTAGTTTCAATTTTTCAAAGCTGTCGCAATTTTACTTTTAAATTATTAAACGATAATTCTTTATATTTTAACAAAAATTTGATAAAAAACAAGATTCGACACGTACAACGCACCGATGCGTCCAGCTCGCCTTATGAGTAATGAGCGGTTTTTAGCTCGCCGTACGTAGTAACGAAGAAGCTTAAGCATTCGGTCGTGTGTCTGTAGCATTCTCGGATCAAAAAATTTCATTAGAAAAAGTGTTCGTCTCGTCGCCCTGAATCCAAAAATGTATATAACTTATATACTTGGATGTTTAGTCGTCGCTCGCTCGTTTGCTCGGTCGCTCGTAAGACCAAATTTGTGCCCTCTACTCCTCTGAAGGTACCGGAGCGATTCACTCCAAATTTGGTACACATATTATTTGGCATCCCATTTGAATCCGCTCGCAGTTTAAATCCAATCGCCCGTATACTTCCCAAGTTATAGGGCCCCAAAATTTGGAGCCCCCCTTAATACTGCCCTTATAAAAATAATTGAAGCACTTAAAAATTCTAAGATATTTTATGTCTACAAGATTTTTTCATTTTGTTAACTCAAAACCCGAAAAAAATTATTAAATATTAAAATTTTGAATTTTAAAATATGCACTAAAAATTTAATTTTATCAATTTAATCTAAAATTAAATGTAAGACTTTTTATATCTATAACATTTTTTCAAGTTGTTAACCTAAAGGCCATAATAATTAAAAACCACTGCTCGCAACGCATATTTTACCAAAAGGCGAGCTCTACGCGTTGGTGCGTTTTATGAGTACCAAATCTTGTTAATTATTATGCCCTTTTGGTTAAAATTTGAAAAAATGTTATAAGTATAAAAAGTCTTACAATTTTTTATAGAATACTTTGATAAAACAAATTTTAGAGAATTTTTTAAATTAAAAAAAAAATTTTTTTCGGGTTAACAATATGAAAAAATCTTGTAAACATAAAGTATCTTAGAATTTTTGGGTGTTTTATTGTATTTATAAGGGCTGTATTAAGAGGGGTCTCCACATTTTGAGGCCCTATAATTCGGGAAGTATACGGGCGATTGGATTTAAACTGCGAGCGGATTCAAATGGGATGCCAAATAATATGTGTACCTAATTTGGTGTGAATTGCTCCGGTACCTTCAGAGTAGTAGAGGGCACTAATCCAAGTATATAAGTTATATATATTTTTGGATACACGACCGAATGCATTAGCTTCTTCGGTACTTCGTACAGCGAGCTGCTAATTAGTTCAAAATAGTCTCATAGAATCTGCCTGAAGGCTGTTGTTTACCCAACAAAAATTTCGTGATATATTAAAGGTAATAATGCGGACTATATGAGACTATATTTAATGAATTTTATAGAATATTTTTGTTACCATATATAGAATAATCGTTTGATCTTATTTTTGCAGATTAGTAACTATAAAACGGTTACGGCAACGGTAGTACGAAAGTTTACAAACGCCAAACTTTGGCACTAATCCCACCAATAAGACGGCCTCATTTTAATGCTCGCGAACTATGTTTGTATCATTTGACAAAAGTTTTGTATGGTTCATCTGTCGAATGTGATAAATAAATTAATGAAAATCAAAATACAATATAACTATATATGTATATCATAATTGGTTTCTCGAGTAAGACTATCTGTATTCTCAATATACAGTGAGTTCGAGTTTTTTGTAACAAAAAAAAAAAAGAATCTTTTCCTTTCTATTAATTCATCCGCATTATAAGACGAAATATTGAAAAATTACACAGTTATATGGATAAGAAAATCAATTTTTTATAAGATATCAATAAAGACAAAATGCATATGGTTTCTCCTTCAAACTGACTAACATAAGTGACAATTGGTAAGATAATACAATTGTACTAATTTGCACTAATCTTAAGTAAACGATTCCTATATTTATAGTTCTATATTACTATAACCCTGCACTAATCTTATGTGAACGTACTTTTAGCATTAATATAATAATTGAAGAAAATAAAAGTAGATTCTTACTTAGTATAGGCATCATCCAGTTCTGGTAACGTTGCAGCAGATATGATCTCACGTTCGTTGAGACAGTAGCGTTGTTTGACTTCGTCGGACAACAACATGTGTCGGTGACGTAGAATTATAGTTTTCACACTTTCAGTCATGACATACAAGTAGAAGCGACGAAAATTCTGCCAATTTAGCAACCACTTTGTACCTCTGCAAACACAACCATTTATTATAGAGGTATCATAATTATAGGGATAAAATAATAAAGGGATAGAAATTAAAAAAAAATATTTTTCATCCAAATATAAAAGTACAAAATATAAATTATTAAACAGTGAGTTGTAGTAATTGATTATAAATTGCCTGTAATTGAAAAAACAAAATTCGGTACGCACCGATGCGTCCAGCTCGTCTTATGAGTAATATATGCGATGCGAGCAGCGGTTTTTAATTATTATGCCCTTTTGATTAACAATTTGAAAAAAATGTTATAGATATAAAAAGACTTACATTTTTTTGTAGATTAATTTGATTTAAAAAAAATTGTGCATATTTTAATATTATAGTATTTAATAACTTGTTCGGGCTTTAGGTTAGCAATATGAAAAAATGTTTGGGTGTTTTAATTATTTTTATAAGGGTAGTTTTAAGGGGGGGCTCCAAATATTGGGGCCCTGAACCTCGGGAAGTATACGGGCAATTGGATTTAAAATTACATGTGTTGCAAATTTTCGTAAATTTTGACTTCAGAGATAAAAAATCATATAAAATATTTATACATTTTTGTACTTACTCTATAGCGCAGTATCCTTGACAAATTGATAATCCTCCTATGATACTCTTTGCTCGATTCCGACCTTGTTCACCCATATATTTTGTGACAATATTCCCGCCAAGACTAAATCCCACGCATACAACTTTTGTACGCGGATTTCGTTCAAGTAAATACGTAACCATTTCGTTGTAATCACTTGTGTGGCCTATGCAGAAACAATAAAAAAATAATCATACAGCATATACAATTACGAACCAAACCCATAATGGATTGGATGAAATCAGATAAATTTTTACTCATTTAAAATAGAAAAATGAAACACATTTGTAAAAAAAAAAACGAGATAGAATTTACAGTGAACTTGTCTGTTCCTGTGAGACAAGTAACTTAAGACTATAAAGTTATACACATTGAAAAATAATAAATTTGCCTGATTGTCAGATGTTAGAATATGAATCTATTGTCGTGATTAGAATTCTCTAGTTAATTTGTATTTACAATGATCTATGGAAGGAAATGTGTTTTGATCAATAAGTGTATGAAAACTAATAAAAATAGAAACTGCTTTTTAGGAATAAAAACTAAACAATTTGCTAAAATCATAGTGGTATATAATTTAAACGATATTTTGGATACCAGGTCTAACTTTAAACAAGATTTGGTACGCGTAAAACGCACCAACGCGCAGAGCTCGCCCTTAGGTAAAATATGCGTTGCGAGCAGTGGTCTTTAATTATTATGGCCTTTTGGTTAACAATTTGAAAATATGTTATAGATATAGAAAGTCTTACATTTAATTTTAGATTATATGATGAAGAAAAATTTTTAGTACTTATTTTAAAATTCAAAATTATAATATTTAATAATTTTTTTCGGGATTTGGGTAAGCAAAATGAAAAAATCTTATAGACATGAAATATCTTAGAATTTTTAGTAAAATTTTTAAGTGCTTCAATTATTTTTATAAGGGCATTATTAAGGGGGGCTTAAAATTTTAGGGGCCCATAACTCGGGAAGTATACGGGCGATTGGATTTATACTGCGAGCGGATTCAAATAGGATGCCAAATAATATGTGTACCAAATTTAGATTATATTGATTAAAAATAAAAAAATTAGTGCATATTTTAAAATTCAAAATTATATTTAATAATTTTTTTCGGGATTTGGGTTAACAAATTGAAAAAATCTTGTAGACATGAAATATCTTACAATTTTTAGTAGAATTTTTAAGTGCTTCGATTATTTTTATAAGGGCAGTATTAAGGGGGGCTCCAAATTTTGGGGCCCTATAACTCGGGAAGTATACGGGCGATTGGATTTAAACTGCGAGCGGATTCAAATGGGATGCCAAATAATATGTGTACCAAATTCATCCAAGTATATAAGTTATATACATTTTTGGATTCAGGGCGACGAGACGAACACTTTTTCTTAATGAAATATTTTGATCCGAGAATGCTACAGATACACGACCGAATGCTTAAGCTAGCTAAAAAATGAGAGATGAATAGATGTCTCTTTAGTTTTGAAAGGAGTCAATAAAAACAGTGATAATATATTCATGTAAAGTGTAAGAAATCGTTTTCTTCCACAGAACACGATCCAAAGCAGGGTACCTATTCTGAGTGTCCCAACTCAATATATTGAAGTGAGATCTTACTCAAAAACGCTGTTGCCATCTATTGGATTCATTGCGTAAACATGATATGACGTCACGGATCTCAAGCAATTCGTAAATTTATCTCACTACCTCGGTAGGTAGTGGGACCAGAAAAGTTACTAATGAGAAAATTGACAGATTATTGGTTGTGTGCCATGGCATATTTTTTTTTGCATTTTGTATTCTCCTTGTTTTGTGTTGTTTTAATTTGTTCGTTATTGTCAGTTTAATTTATTAAATAGCCCTACCGTGTCTAAATCAGTATTTTTCAAGACAACTAACAAGCGTCAGTTCAAGTGTTGTAAACTTGAAGTCAGAAAAATCCCTAAAGATCTCACATGCGCGTCTCACTAGTGGTACGTCATCGTTATCTCAAATCTCACTTCAATATATTGAGTTGAGATACTCAGAATAGGGGTCCAGGAATGGAACAAGGGCTGATGACCCAGGCGGAAACTGCAATCGTCCGCCGGATTTCGACAACTGTCGGCTGTTTCCGACTGCGAATTTTTGCGTTTCTTAATACCAGTTACTATGTATAGTAACTGGTATTAAGAAACGCAAAAATTCGCAGTCGGAAACAGCCGACAGTTCATTGTAATGAACTTATATTCTATTTATTGGGCATATTTTTGAACAATTAAAACATACCATAACTAAATATTCTAGGAGCGGTAACAGGAACACTTTGTAAGGCACCAACGTGGTTGAGAACTGCACATCGGTACCCGTGACACTGGGCATAATGTACAAACGTACGGACATACACACTTTCAGATGTATTTCCGATACCAGGGCATATAGCAATTGTGACATCGTCTATGACAAAACAAATAAATATTATAAATAATTTATAAGTGGAGCAATCATAATCAATTATACATGCACATTTTACAAGGTCGCATCGTTAAATATGAATACTGTTTAATAATTACTAACAATTGTTCTACAAAAAACTAATATGTACCGAGTAAAGGTTGATAAAATAAAAGGCGGGACGGGACAATTGCTTTCACGAATAAATCGAAACAAATTGTTGAATATAAAGTATCGTTTTATATATTATTCATATATGTAGTCTTACACATAGTGAAGTAAAAAATATTGCATTCAACGTTAAATTAATTCTATTTTACGATGACGCCCATATTTGAGAGCACTCTAAAAATAGTTTATTGAATCAGTATGAACATTTAGGGCCGGAATTATAAACAATGTCATCTATAATTAAATATTACTTAACAAGTAAAGTTAACAAAAAAATACAGAAATATAATTTTTCCATAAGAAATGTCATATTAGATTTTAATGAACGAATAAAATTTAATGGCTTATAATACCGGGCCTTATATATTTTAAATATATATGGGGGCTTTCCACGTATAATTTTCATTTGAAAAATAGATTTTGCTTTTTCTTTATGATTCTACATAAAAATGACGTAATATGTGCTTATTTTTTTGTAATTTTGACCAGGATTGACAAATGTTATGCATTTTTATAAATTTAGTGTCATGAAAAAGAAGTCATTTTCAGAAGCAATATTTTCTGTGATTATCGAATGCAGAATTATGTATCGAACATGTACATATACTGTAATTTGATATATTTTCCCAATGTAAAAATTAAAATATTGTACCACTGATACTACCTCCAAAAACATGAATTTCA
Organism: Leistus spinibarbis; assembly: GCA_933228885.1. Taxonomy (NCBI): domain Eukaryota; kingdom Metazoa; phylum Arthropoda; class Insecta; order Coleoptera; family Carabidae; genus Leistus; species Leistus spinibarbis. The sequence continues at coordinate 7,985,457 of OW121791.1, forward strand.
GATAAAAAATCATTCAATTTTATTATAAATAAATACCCTGAACAAGAACGAATATTGCGAATTTAACTTTAAATTGGTATTTATCTTCTTTACAAATATGAACATATTTCGAACACCGGGCAAACCGCAAAGCCCACTTGTAGCTTACCGTGCATGACATTTTATGACTTTTAAAACGCGCCGACCATTGAATAATGGATAAAATTCTTACTTAATATTAATAACAGAATTTTTCATAACATGCCATTCGTGGCATGCACCGTGACCGACAAAAGTTGATATCTCTGTAACGAAGAAAAATACCACTTCATAGTAAAATTCGGAATATTCGTTATTGTTCAGGGTATTTATTTATGATAAAATAAAAAAAAATGGGTTGTGGCTAACGCAGAACTTTCTTTTACGTAGTTTTCTTCAATATGAAACATATATGTTGATTATAAAAATATAATATTAGGAAATAATAATCCAACAGAAACAATATGAAAACCAAGCTTACCTTTTATAAAAGAATGGGTGGAAAATAATACCAATACTAATTTGTAATGGTAATGTAAGTACTAACTATCAAAACTAACCAATACTCTACAGAAATATTCCGAAATGTCATTTATCTAATTGAGTCTATTTTGTTTCTTGTCGAAATATTGACAGGCGCAGATGATCCGATTTATTAAACTACATCCGAATCCATGACAACGTAAACAAGATACTTATGATTTTTCGTAGCAATTTTCTCATAACTGGTACATTTCCTGAAGAAACTTTTCAAACAAAAGTTGTGCGAAATATTAATTTCAGCTCTAGAGCGTTTACCCACGCACACACACACAGACGTCACTCCGAAAATGGTCACATTCGATTCAGGGAAGCTCAAGACGTGTACATCCCTTGAAATCTCGTGTTTTTTTGGTGATCCCTATACTTACTTATTACTTCGTAAAAAGAAAGTAAAAACGATTAATTTCGGTTAGGAACATGTACAAAATTTTTTTTTTTTTAATTTACACTGTAACAACATCCGGTTGAATTTATTTTCGAATATTGTACAATCTTCTAGAAAATTTCTATTATATTATTTTTTAATTCTATGGTTAATTAATGATTAGACCTTTCAATAAGCCAATGTACAACTGTGGCGTGGGCGTGGCGCATTAGTGAATTAAAATGTAATGAACGTAGGACAATCATTGTATACTACCTATCTCTTTTCAGTCGCTGTGCATATGGTCCAACGTTTCACTACTTTCGCTCCTTTTAACCAATGTATTAATCCCTGCAAATCTGTATTGCCAGATGTGGTTTTGTAATTTCTTAAGATCATAAGAAATATTTTTGTTTTTGAATATTTTTTTTTCTTTTATTTTGAAGAAGAAGAAGATTGGTGACATAATTTTAACTTGCTTGGAAGAAAACGAAAAACTCGAGATTTTAACGGAAATACACGTTTTGACACTGAATCAAATCTGTCTAATTGCGGCTCTTTTTGAAAAGCACTTCCTGCACCGGATGTAATAGTTTACTCCTACTGCTTTTTCAGATCTCCGAAACGGCATGAGTTAGGAGTTCATAGCATACGTAGTGTGAATTTAAAACAAAATAAAGCATTATTATAAAAATAGATAGAGAATGGACAAGAAAGTCCAGTAAAGGCCAATTCAGCTTTTATGATCTGATAACACTGCAAGTATAATTATCAGAAAAAACTACCTATAAGAAGGTCAAGTGTAGGTGATTCCAAGTTCTACCCTTTCATAGATTACTCTTATCTGTGCAATCTTTTTATTTTTACAACTAATTATAAACATTGATTTACTTTTGAACTCTACATATATTATTTATATAAAACAAGTACATAAATGTTTTTAATCAATAATCATTAATGATATGTATATTTTATTTTCATAAATATCGCTTTTTTTTACAACCCGATAACACATTGGTATGATAAAACAATATAAAATGCATGTAACTTTGCGTGACACATAAAACCATAAAAACAAAATTATGGTCGTTTCTTATCAACAATTATAATGTGTTCGCT